>OX422215.1:644412927-645012927 GCA_949130495.1 Sambucus nigra | reverse complement strand
GGTGGTTTTTTTTTTCATTGAAAGTTTTTGAAACTGTAACTTTTCAACTTAAATCTGAAATTATTACTTTTTCATTCATTGCTTTTCATTGGCCTTTGGTATTATATTAAGTCATACAAAAATCTTATTTTGAAACAGATCTAGGGGTTTTTAAATACTAAATTATTGGTATCATAAGCATCATCTTTGATAGATCGTTAGTTTAAGCCAGAGGACATAATGTCTTCATCTTTTCAATACATGCATTTAACAAAGCTGTTGAATATGTTAAGTGTAATTACTTGAAATTAATTATGTTCAGGTACCAAGATTGCATGAACATGTTGTAGTCCAGTATTCCCCTTAAATTACGGGACTACGTAATTTTTGTGCATGAATATGTTTTGTTTTGGAGTTTTGATTCAAATGAAGGTAATACAGAACACAGGCCCTTTTCTAATGTTCGACATTTTACACTGTTAGGATAGCCTATGGTCCATTCTTATTGCTAATGATTCTTTTCTATGTTCATCTACCGATTACACTTTTAGGACATCCTGTGGTCAGGTACGGACTCCTATTGATTCTTTTCTATGTCAAGTTCGTTTTTATAATATGTTCAACTTTAATTTTAGGCCATATGTGTGACTATATTTTCTTTTCATAGGTCTTCATTGCCAAATTCAGTTTCATCAGTGGAATCTATACATTGTTAAAAATCATTCTTTAGTTCAAAAACTTGACGATTCAGCATTGGCTCTTCTTCGGAGGTTAATGTGCAAAAGAGTTTTGAAGATAAATCGAAGGATTTTGATAAAAGTGAAAGGGTAAAGAAGGAGTTGTACCTGTTATCAAACCAACCAATTTATGTCTTTGTACCTGTTATCAAACCAACACCAACCAAAACCAACAGTTGATTCACAAATGATTTTGGTACCTGTTATCAAACCAAACCAAACCAAACCAAACCAACATTTGATTCACAACTACTTTTTTGGTACCTGAAGTCAGTTATATACCATTTATACCAATAGTTATATAGTATATATACCATTTATACCAACAGTTACATACAATTCATACCAATTGGCAATGTTTATATTCTTTACGTCCCTTTTTGTTTCTAATTGGCAATTCTTATATCCTTCTACAGATAATATCGAGGCAAGTGATAAAAGCATGGAGGTTGGAGCAGAGGAGCATTAGGCATATATGAAGGTGGACATGGAGTAAAACATTAGATGGGTGAGAGAGGATAATTGGTTTGTCCTAAGGTTGATCGCCATCAGTTCTCACCTTATCGTTGGCTACTGCATGGTGTTTGTGGTTCATGTTATTGGACTCTATTGGTGGTATCGAAATGATAATATTTTCTACCCATTGTTCATGGTGCCGCCAAAAGAGAAACCACTGTTTTGGCATGCAATTTTCACCATCATTGTAAATGATACAATGGCACGGCAGGCAACAATGGGTTTTAAGTTGGTGCTGCTAATGTATTGTAAAAATGGCAGGGGAAATAATTTACGTACACAAGGTTAAATACTTACTCTGGTTGAGTACACTCTGATGTTATATCATGCGTTGTTACCAGCACCTGTCTGGTATAGGTTCTTCTTGAATAAAGATTATAGAAGATCGTGGATTTTATGAGATTATGTACATTGAACGCGTATTTCTTTTGTTGAGTTTGTTATGGACGACAGTGCAATTATGGCACTATAAGGGTAAGTCCCCGAAAGACACCAGTCCTTTAATTTTTCTTCATTTTAATATTTCCATCTTTACATAGCAACAATCCTTTAGATTTTATTACTCTCGTTATTCATTTATTAATCTTTTTTTAAAGATACTTTAGATTTTAATTTCAAAACATAGAATGAGAACATTTAACGAAACTCTTTCTTCCAAGATAGCTTGAAAATTTTACATTTTCCACAGTTGCACAAACGTTGTTTGTCGTAATCCCATTGTGATCGTTTTGATTTAATTTTGTGATTTTATCAGCTTAGACGGTTGAGTTATGAACTGGTGAGGAGTGGGTGCAGCTGGGTTTACGTGATGTGATCTTTGGAGTTACTATTTTAGGCGCTCAGTGTACAAGTGGAACTGGTGAGGAGTGGTGTTGGGAGCAAGGAAGTTGTTGCATCCAAGATGGATGATGACAGAAGTGTCGTGCCACAGCAGGTGGTGTTGGAAACTCTTACTTAGTTTGGCTCTAGGCACTTACATTCAGATGCTAATCCAAAACAGGTGGTGTTGGAAACAGTCTTTATTTCATTTATTTTTTTACCAATTTTAAGAATTGAGAATGGTTATTAATCATGTTGAATTTTTTTCTTAGTTTGACCCATATGATATCACTTTCTACCAATTTTGGTTTTAGCATTAATATGATCCTCCCTCCTTTGTTATTTTCAATGTTGGCATTGTGAATACTTATTTATTCCATATTCTATTATAGATGTATTGAAATTTTATTTTCTCGATATGATATAATCAACCTAGGATACTTTGATTATCCAAATTATTTATTGGATAAACGTGATTCAATTTTATCTATATTTTTGTTGTGGTATTGCTGGCGCGTTTTGTTGGTGTCCTTTAAAGTTGTTTTATATTAGTATCATTTTTCTATTCATTTGAATATTATTTACACAATCTTTTTTTTTTGTTTATAACAGTTTTTTGTTAATTAGATTCACACTTATACCCACTGCGAGGTTAAAAAGGGGGATCAAATGGTGGTCAAGAAAAAAAATCAGGGCCTACCTCTTAACTTTGTGCTGAATTTATTTTGGGCACCGATTATGAAGTGTTTGGACATGGTGGAGCGTTTGCCAAATTATACACGATTCAATACTTTAGAAGTTTTCCTCCAATTATTATTGTTGTTGGAGTACTTATTATTTATTTGCGTTATATAAAAATCTTACAAACTTAAATTATATTTGATATATTGTTGTTGGAGTACGTTTAATATATCAAACATGGTGGATAGTTCTATAAAAAGAAAAAATTTTGTTCAAAATTTTAAAATTATTTATAATTATTTGGGTTGTAAACATGGTGGATAGTTGTATGGACTATTTCTTATTTGTTAAACATGGTGGATAGTTCTATAAACAAATAAGATTATGATAATTTTTTTTAAAAATTACAATTTGTTTTGTTGGGGAATGAAATTTTTGTTGTTTTACAATTATGTACTTTGGAAATTTTCGTCGTGCCTTCGGGCACGAGCATTCCGCTAGTATACATACATATATATATATATATATTAATCGGATCAAATTATTAACGGATCGGATCATATGAATCCAAATCCGCTCCATTTAATAAATGGATAATCGGATAATCAGGTAATCGGATTTCAGGCGTGATCCAAATCCATGTAAATGGATCGGATTCGAATAAAATCCGATCCGTTGACAAGCCTATCCGCAATGTCTCATTTCTTCCCCATCCACCAGTATTGCCTTCTTATATCTTGGTACTTTTTTCCCCACCGGGATGTACCGCCAACTTGGAGCCATGAGCCTCCATTAATACAGCGTGTCTCAAATCTTCATCCTCTGGAATTAAAGCGTAACTCACCTTCGGAGCTAATAGAGTAGGAGTCATCACCCTTTGCTAGCAATTGTTTCAGCCTGTCTTGGCACAAAGGATCATTCGCATGATCCCGTACAACCCGCATAACAATCTCGGGTGTGAGTGCTAAGACCTCCATACATGCCAAGGAGATCTCATAATCGTGCCTAAGTTCGCTCCATTTCTCCTTTCAGGTTGCTGCCAAATCTTCCTTTTGTCGTCGGCTCAACGCATCTGTAACTACTTTGGCCTTAGCTGGATGATATTGAATATCAAACTGATAATCCTTCTCTAACTCGAACCACCTCCTTTTCCTCATGTTCAAGTACCTTTGAGTAAACAAATATTGGGGTGCTTTATGGCCCGTGAATAAGGAGAACCTTTCCCCTAAAAGGTAATGCCTCCAAATCTGCAAGGCAAAGACGACCGTGACCAACTCCAAATCATGGGTGGGGTAATTCCTCTCATGAGGCTTTAGCTTCCGGGATGCATAAGCTATAGACCGCTCTTCTTATTGCAACACGCCTCCTAGTACCTATAAGGACGCATCATTATACACCTGATAATTCACTCCTGCTTTCAGTAATGCCAAAAATGGGGGCTGATGTTAGCTTGTCCTTCAATTCATCAAACGCCAAGTGACACTGATCGCCCCATATAAAGGGCACCCCTTTTGAGTCAAATTGATCAACGAACCTTCTATCTTAGATAACCCTCTAATGAAATGGCGTTAATACCCATTTAACCCTAAAAAGATCCTAATTTCCATCGGTGTTGTGGGTTGACCCCACTCCCTCACCGCCGACACCTTATTTGGGTCCATAGAAATCCCCTGCTGCAACACAATATAGCCCAAGAATTTCACTTCCAGAAGCCAAAAACCACATTCCTCATACTTGGCGTAAAGCTAGTGTTCTTGTAACGTCTGTAAGACCATATGGAGGTGCTCAGCATGCTCCTCCTCTGTGTGTGAATAGACCAAAATATCGTCTATGAACACTATGACAAACTAATCGAGAAAATCTCTTAAAATCCAATTCATAAGGTCCATGAGTACTGCCATTGCATTGGTGAGCCCGAATGGCATCACCCGAAACTCATAACAACCATATCGCAATAGAAATGCGATTTTTGGGGCATCTTCATCTCGAATCCTCAATTGATGGTACCCCGATCGTAGATCAATTTTAGAGAAGAATGCTGACCCTCGCAACCGATCAAATAGATCATCAATCCTAGGCAGTGGATACTTATTTCGAATTGTGACCTTATTCAACTCCCGATAATCAACACATAAACATAGCGATCCATCTCTTTTCTTCACAAATAACATGGGAGCACCCCATGGCGATGTGCTCTGCCGAATAAATCCCTGACCCAAGAGTTATTAAATATGTTCCCTTAATTCACGCATCTCTGAAGGGGCCATGCGGTAAGGCGCTCGGTCTATCGGCCTAGTACCCATCACTAGGTCAATGATGAACTCAATATACCGATTGGGTGGCAACCCTGGTATGTCCTCAAATAGGTCCTCAAAGTTCCTCATCACTGGGATCGAGCGTATCGGGATCACCACCTCCTGTGAGGTATTATCTCCAAGGTAATATAAATGAGTGCGCGATCCTCCTTTAGGAAGCGGCATCGCCACTAAAAATATTTACTTCCCCGGGATACCGAACACTATGGCTCTCTCATTACAAGCAATCATCGTTTTATAACTGGCTAACCAATCTCTAACCAATATCACATCATAACCTTCCAAATCTGAAACCAAGATATCTTCCATAAAAATCAAACCCCCAATCACAACGTCTACCCCCTACAAATAGAGTGAATAAGCGATATACCCCCTATGGGTGACTCCAAACACATGAGTAGACTATCGGCTGTGTCAAGTAACCCAACCACTCTAGCAAAATGGGTCCTAATAAATGAATGTTTTGCACCAGTATAAAAAGGATTCTACCATCATGACCATGGATAGGGAATGTACCCTCAATGGTTGGCGGTGCAGGTGGTGCTGGAGTGATCAGAACATATCAAATGTTGTACACCCATTCGTACTGCAACTGTCCCAATTATTGTTGAATCGGGGGTGCTGGTGCTGCCTGAGGTTCCTGTTCCTGATATCCGTGTGGAGCACCCTATTGTTGGCCCCTATCTTTGCGTAGGAAATCTTTCATGAGGCAGTCTTCTTGACCACAATTGTAACAGTGCCTTTTACTGTTCCCCTGATACTAACCCTACTGTCCCTAACACTGTGGTCCTTGAGGTTGACCATGATGGCCCTGGCGAGGCTGCCCCGACTGTTGGCCCTGATGGTCACCCCCATTGTTCCACTGGCCCTTGCATCCCTGAGGAACCTGCTGCTGATTTGGGCCTGCTGCCCCTGCCTAAACCCCTGACCTCCAAATCGAAATCTCTTCATGGGATTCCCGTTACGGGTATCCTACCCCTGCTATGAACCACTCGAAGAACCTCCATTGGCCTTACCCTACTGGCTCGGATCCCCACCCCTCTTACTTCCCTTAAGGTGTAAGTGATGATCTTGACAATGAAAGAATGACGCATTAACCACGTCCATATAAGTCACAAGATCCAAGTTCCCTATCAGATGTTGCCTGATCCTCCAGGGTAACTAATCAACAAACATCGTGTTCTTCCTCTCCTTGTTACTCACCTCACCTGGCACAAGCTTGTCCTGATGAATGAAATCCTCCTCGTACTCGACAACCGATCTATCCCCCTGAGTCACCTCCCTCAGTCTCCTCCTCATCTGGGTCTCAACGGTCGAAGGAAAGTATTTGGGATCAAACCCCACTCAAAAATATACCATAGTCATAGAGACTCTCTCTGCAATGGTAGTAGTGGGCTCCCACCACTGCAAGCCGGTACCTATCAGTCTAAATGTCGCGAGCATATGTCGCTGAATCTCACTATAGTCTAACATCCATAAATGCCTCTGCATGTCACCTCTCCACTAATAGGTTGCCATCACGTCCGCGGTCCCCTGAAACTCCGGGGGATGACCTTTTTGGAAGGCCTTCCGAATCCTCTAGCACTTAGTTGGCCCCGGGTGGACTTGGACTGCTAGAGACACGTCCTGCGGTGGATGCATCTGGGGAAAATGGGATACCATGGTGGTATTAACAGCACGACCCAATTGTGGCACACCGCCTAAAAAAATACTGGGTGATCATTCCTATATCAAATTAAACAGGAATCTCATCGGGTTCATTCATAGCATCACTGTCGTTAATTCAATAATTAACTAACCACCTACTCTTTCATTAAGCTGATGCCAAATTTTATCTTTATTAATACAACCTAACCAATATACTAGAACAACAAATAATTTAAAACAAGAAAGAAGCTAAAACATGCCACAAAGTAAGTACAAAAGTTTGTCAAACAACATCGACTACAAGCCATCCACAAAGTGAAAGTATAAAAGTATAGTGATACATGCCAAGACTGAATATAAAAGTACAACCGAACAAGTCCCTATCTAGAGATAGAATGAAACATGCGTCTACACAAAGAATCCGCAGTAATCCACATTAGCTCCGCGTACCCTTTAGGAAGGAATCAAGCTTGGCGCCTCTGTGGTAGGACACCTAAAAGGTTTTTGAAAATATTTTATAGCAAGGGCTAGAACCCAAAACCTTTAAAAATATTTAGCAAGTGAATTTAAATGCAAGAAATAAATATGCAAATGCTCTCAATATTTAAAGTGGTGCCATGCACTCCCTTGAGTTTACCTCACCCCTCAACTAATGTGCACTCCTAACGAATTATACATAATACACCTAACACATTTCCTCGTAACTATCATTGTCCCAATACTATACTAATTACCCCACTATTACACCCCAAATGAGTATAGTGTATTTATTTATGTGTAATTATTCACATTAACTTTCATGGAGCGTAAATTCTCGTTTGAATTCGTATAACAATCCCACAAGTTATATTATCAATACATTTCACACCATGTGTGTGTGTGTGTGTGTGTGTGTGTGTATATATATATATATATTCCTGTATATAATTCTGCACTATATATATACGTATCATATCTTAACATTCATACACATGTCGGATATAAATGCTATCACCGACGCTTACGAGGCGACCATAGTTCCCTCTTAAGTGTATGCACCATATCATAATGGACCCAGCTCTATTATGGACGCTATAGCCTGGGGACTATACTCACCCTGCATTCGCTATCCAAGGGACTCACCCACATCGCGCAACCTCCTATGATAGCATTAATATTGGTATGGATTTTCTATATATATATATATATATATATATATATATATATATATATATATATATATATATATATATATATATATATATATGTATGTATGTATGTGTGTACTACACATTGACATGTATATAGAAATCTAGGCTATTGGTGTATTATGCCCATACCCAAGCATAAAACATTTAAGTCTACCGTCCGACTTCATTTTAATTAATTACGCATTAATTAATTCCCATTATCTTGGCTTAACCCCTTTCAAGTATACCCGTACTTTTTATCTATCGGCCCGAAATTCAATTGTTCCAATCCAGCCTTCAATTTCATACAATCAAGTTTAATCACTTAAACAACAACATTACGCTATGCTAAATCATGAACTTGCATCCCCAATTTCATGTAATTTAGTCAAATAAATTTCAAGGTTAAGTATTCACAAATTAACCCTACTTTAATTCTCAATTTCATAATTCAGTTAGGGAAAAAACTACAAAATTACAACATAACAAGTCTGAATGAGGGAAATTTCAGAAATCTGGTAGACATCAGAGATTGTTCGAACGTAGAGCCCTGTTATTCGAACGATGGTGGATCTGGTTCGAACGAAATGCCATGTCATTTGAACGACACTGGTATTTCTTCCCTCTCTATTTTCTTCTAAAACCCATCCGCCATTAACGAATTTTAAACCTCTATTCTGAACAGGTTTCTGCATTAAAACGTCCCCAAATTCATCCTAAGTTCATTCTTTTAGTATAAAAATTCTATCCCTAACAATCCCACGAATTCAATCATCAAATTCATCTATTATCAAATCCTATAGATATTTATAACTCTCATTAAAAGAAAACCCCAATTTGCTCAAAAACAAACCCTAGGATTCAATTGGATTCCACATCTTTTAATATGAAAAGATAGATGCAATTTAGTTATACAAATTTAAACCACTTGCCTCACAAATGCAGATCTATGGCTTGAATGAAGTTGTTGAATTGCAATTGAATCATTCTCTCCAAGATTCCTAAGTTCCTCTTCTCTTTGGCTCTCCCTTTAGATTTTCCCCTTTTTAGCCCTCCATTGTGATTTAATGAAGCCTAGCCGTTACAAATTTGAGCCTAAAACCCCTATTCAAATTTTTGGTCCATTGGGCCTTATAAAAAGGGTCCATACTCTCTTTATGGAGCTCACATATGTCTAATTAGGCCCCACTACCCAATATATGCATAAAATCACTCATTTTGGGTCTTTCGACCTTACTGGACTCAACCGCTCACTTAAAATCGCCATCCGAAATAAATTTCTAAAATTAACTCTCCCCCGTTAACTTATTTAAATATATTCACTTTTAAATATTCCCGTTAATTAATTCTCATTAATTTATGAATCACTTATTAACGAATTAATTAATTAAAATAATAATGCAGAAATTATGAGGTGTTACACCGATGTCTCGATGTTACAAAATTTAGTTCTATTACTTAAACTTTATTATAAGAATAATTTTTAAAATGACACATTTTTTGTTTATTTTTTATCAACTGATATTTCTCATTTTCCAGTCATTAAATTATAAATATTTAAGTATTTATTTGGACTATTTTTATAAATTTCCAATATTTGTTGTTTTGCTTGAGTAAGTAAATTTTTCAATATTTGTGGTGGTAGAAATATTGTTTCTCATTTTCTTTATTATCTAATGTACACGGCTATCTCCATGAATGGAAAACAAGAAGTGTGAAATCTTGAAGCACACATTATGATTAAATAGTACGATGCTAGAAGTGTTCTCCAATTTTCCTCCATTGGAGGCTGCATGTATATAATTATTTTTGAGTTTTTTTATTGTATTTGTTCAAGAACTCTCAAATTCAGTAAATTATTTAGATTTTTTTGGGGACTTGGTAGAAAAGTATGGTCTTAAATTATTAGAAAACTTCTTATATATACATACATATATATATATATATATATATATATATATATATATATATATACACACACACTAGGGTATGCCCATGCCTGAATGCACGATAAAAAAATTCAAAATACGCAAATGAGAAACGGAGAAAAATTCAAAAGTACGTAATCGAAAAATGATAAAAATATTGTTCCCCAACAAAACATCTATATATCGTTCCCCGATATATATAAATGCATAACTGTCACACGTAACTTGACTATTTTACACCATACATCTAATTGCGTGGTACTTAATATAACTGTTAACATATATTATTAACTGTTACATGATTACATCGCATAGTAGATAGTATTTTCTCCAACTCTAATGTCAATGGAACGGTTGCACGTTCGTTATGGTGCCTTTGTTTCTAATGCATAATAAATTGACAACAACACATACGTCGACCAAAGTTATACTTTTTGAATTGTTTGTTTGTGCAACATCAAATTTAAAATTGTAATTAATGATTATAGATTAATTAAATAAACTAAGAAATCAAATAACTACTCTGAATTAAATCCTATGAATGTTTTAATGCTGTCAAAAAAAATTATATTTGTCCACATTGCTTGTTAGTGTGTTATGTTAGATTTTTAGGGTTTATTTAAGAGTTTTATATTTTGTACTATAGGAGTCTTATCATATCCACACTGGGAATCATTACATTTGAGATGACCCGCATTTTAATGATTTTTTTAGGTTTACACGCTAGTTGTACAGCTTGTAATGAATTTGAAAAAAAAATAAGATGTAGTATGGTCACTCACTAAAAAAAAGACTATCTTCTAGTTAAGTTGAAAACTACTTGAGACTAAAAGCTTTTCAAAATACTTTTATACTTTATCGTCAAGACATTTAATTTAATAACTAACTTTTACAATCTATTTTATACCTTTGATTTGGGTAAAGTCGATGAAGTTATCATTCATATTATCTTTAAAAGGATTTGATTTGATTGAGACTCATTATCCTCATTTACAACTTGAGATAAACCAAAATCCACGCTTAAAATATTTTAAGATATATAATGTTGAACATCACAACAAAACTTATCATCACATAGTTGACAGGAACATGACATGTCAATATTTAAAATAGAAGGTTTGGATTTCATCATTGGAGGGTTTCAAGAACAGACGGGGTCCATATTATATTATAATAAGTGAAATCATAACTTCCACCAAGTCTTGTTACGTGGCTCAAGGTTGAACAAAAGAAAAGTACAACAGGTGTTAAAAAATGAGATAATGTGGGAATAGTGCACCTTAGATTTGTCAGTTTCGGCTAGTGGTTCAACAGGTGATGAGGTCATTTTTAAAAAAAAATAACAAATTCAAAAGAGACCAAATAATTAAGCAACGAAAATATATAAAAAAAAATATATCAAACATTGTTAAAAAATATTCATATCTATCCATACTTTCTTTTTTAATGCATTTTATCTATCTAAAAATCATACATGAAAACAATGATAATTTAGCATTGTTTATTGCACCAATAATCTATTAACTCATCACATTTATACATCATCCACAAAAAAAAACACATAAGATCTCATCCTTTACCAAAAATAAATTAAAAATGCCTATAACAAAATAATTTATAAATGGACACAATAAAAAGGTATCATGGTGCATCTTTCATGTGCATGCCAGGTATGTTGTAGGAGTAATGATGTGGAATCATGGGGAGTTACTCCTTTTTTGTAGTGGTTTTCACTTCGAACATTTTTTTATTGAAGGCTATTGCACAACACAACTGACAACTTATTGGCAGCTTCTTGAATTTTTCTACAGTTGCATTACATAATTTATCTGTTGAGTTTTACTACATTTTTATTTGGGAAAATTCATGTTTGTAATTGCTTATCAATGCTGGCAAAGACATAATTGAATTTCAATAATTGTTCGCAAATTTAGTATTTATCAAAAAATTGGGGTAATTTTGACAATATATTTTTAAGGGGCATATAACATATTTTTAAAGGGGTAATTTTGACAATATATTAATACACGTTTAGTCCAAGCCTTTTTATTTTGCACAAAAAAGTCCTTCATGTCAAAAAAACTTTACCATGTCGTTGACGCGAACTTTTAAAAATAAAATAATAAGAGACTTTTTTGTACAAAATAAAATACTTGGATCAAGTATGTATTAAAAAATGTTAGAGGAAGTTTTTGATATTTGATCTATTTTTAAATTGAAGGATGCAATTACCTCCGCAAAATGCATAATAGAGAAAAAAAATCGTCCCATTGTAATTTATGATATAAGTTTAATATAAACATTTTTTTAATCAGTTTTTTTTGCTTATTTACTTTACACACACCTAACGTTTTAAATCATATATATATATAATCTATTTATTTTTTGTCGAATGTTTTTTCATTGGATTCTATACGTTTTTTGGTTGTTTTTACCAGAAAAGTTTTTAAAAGTTATTTGATATAAAAAAAAATTTATATACATATTCCTTCTTACTTATCTTTGGGCCCCAAGATTTGAAGTTCCTCTTATCTCTATATCTTATCTCTGCACAAATCCTTTTATATATGTATCTTGTCTTTGCACAAATCTTTCAAGTCAGATAAGAGTTTGATACGTGTACAGCTATGATGTATAGGTTTATAGACCCTAAAGATATAAAACATCTAACAGGTCAAAAAGGAATTAACATATTTGTAACTAACGATTACACCGATGTTGTAAAAAAACATTACACCAGTCGAAACTAATTGAAGAAAAGGACAGATAAGGTCCTAAGAGCATCCACAATGGTAGAACGTATGGACAAAGAAATAAGTAAAGATGCAAATCGAAAGGTTCGCACTGGTGGATGAAAGCTTGCAAATTTTGTAGAGGAAATGGTAGGGGATTTGCAAAGTTACTGAACGTATACAAATTCAGTAAAAACTTCCTACGAACTTCTGTTGTTCGTAGGAAGTTCCTACGAACTTCAGAGGTTCGTAACAAATATAAATACTCATTTTTATTTTATATTTGGGTTCTTACGAACAACATTTGTCCATAGCATTTCCTACGAACAAATGTTGTTTGTAAGAAAAATCTTTATAATTCCTACAAACTATAGAAGTTCGTAGGAAGTTATATACCCAATTTTACCTTTTCCCCCATTGTGTACAGCATGCGTGAAAGAAAGGTAAACCCATTTTCTAATTGGCAAACTTACCTTTCTCATCCATACAACAGTACGGATGCTCTAACAAGTATAAAACCATACGAAATAGACTAAAAATTCTCAAAATCTGATCCACCAACCTCATCTTTACCAACACCACCAAGCAAATATAAAAATAAAAATAAAAGAAGAGTCTGGTTGCTTGTTGCGTGGAGCCCACGTGCTTGAGTTTCTTGGGGGAAAAAAATTCCCTCAGTCATCCGCACTCCGGCTAAACTGTGGAAGCTTGAAAATTTTTAAAACCACGACTGAAAAATTTTAAAAATAGGTTAGCTTGAAACAGGTTAGTATAATAAATAACCTGTTTATATAATAAAAACAGGTTAGCTTGAAAAAAATCCTTCATTCTCCACTGCTACCAAATATTGCTATCGATGCCTATAACTAAATTTTAAAAAAGACATAAAAACGTAAAAATAGGAACCCATCTCCTAAGATGGAAAAAAATTGAAACCTATAAAACAAAAAAAAGTGAGCTAGAATTGTTGCTTCCGTTGGCTCAAACCAGCAACCCCATTGCGCCGTCACACTCTCCTGTGCTTCCTCCAACAAAATCAGAAGGTAACATGGAGAATAGTACCTGTAAGATATGTTTTTTTCATCACCGTAAAATCAAAATCGAAACACCATAAAACTAAAACAATTTAAACAAACATATTTCAGATTTGAGATGGGTACCTTTAAGATCTCTCTTCATCCGCAACCACCCCACCGGAGCCTGAGAAGACCAAGATCTGAAATAAAAAAAACATCAAATCATATTGAAATAGACCCTAGATTTGAACGTTTATTATGCATAAATAGATATGAAATATAAAAAAAACATCATAGCATTTTGAAATAGGACAGGCTCCTCGTATTTCAGCCGTGAGTTTGAGAGAGATGGTCTTCTTCTGGTTGTCGTAATCTCCTGTCCTTTCGTTATCAAGCATATAGTTATATCTAAAAAAAACTTCAATCATTTGTGTCTAATAGGATTTTGAAACAGGAGGTAAGATGAAACTCACTATATATTTATTATACTAGGATTTTAGTAACCACTTCAATCAAACATGTAGTCCTTCCATACTATATATTGATTATACTAAGATTTTGAAATAGGAGGTAAGATGAAACTCACTGCCGTCGGCGAAACTCCATCGATAAATGGGTCATTAATGGGTCTTCTATAGCTATGGTTGGCCGTGTAAATGAGAAGCATCTGAGTGGGTCGATTGGGTTCTAATTGAGGCAGTGAGTAGGATTGGGAAGTCAGGTCTAAAAGGGAATGAGGTGGATTGGGTTTTGATTGGAGGGAGTGATATGGTGGTTGAATCCAGGGAATTGTGAGATCTTGAGAAAGAGACTGGTAGTTCTCTCCTTGATGATGATGAGTAAAAAGAGGAGGGTAAATAAAGAACAAAAACTGAGAGACATTAAGGTTGACGAATCTTTTCCTTGAGCCAAGTGCTTTGACTCAAAAGTGAGAGATGCTGTGTGAGTTTGAGAATGGGAGGGAGGGTTTAAAGTGGGTTTGATGTGTGTTTACCAAAAATATCCTTTTGTTTGAATTAAAATGGAAGAGGGGGAATTAAATATTGAGGAAGAAAAGAGAGGGAATTCAAAATATTTAAGGATAAAATAGGAAATATAAAAAAAATCATTTCATGATGTCATTTTTTCATCTTGTGACATACGTAACTTTCTTACTTTATTTTTTATATTATATATATGCGCCAATGTATAGTATTTAAATGGTTCGACTATAAAATGGGTATCACCAACTATTTAATAGCTTTATGTCTTTTTATTGTTGATTATGTGTATTGCAATATTTTTTTTTTTGAATGGGAAAATAAAATAAGCGGTTGCCAAACCCTTTTCATTATTTTAGGTGTTTTGGGTATTTTTATGGTCATACATATTTCATTGCAGGCAAAGTCCTTGATAATGGCATAGGCTGAAAACCACATTGTTTATTTCATTTTTATTATTTGATTATATTTTCAATTCAGCTAATTAGTTTTGGGATTATTCAACAAGTATAATATACATGACAGGTGCCTTTTAATATTTTTGATTTCTATGAAATGTACAAATGTAATTACACTATATTTTAGTGGCATCATATGTCGTAATTGCATAGTCACACTAAAAGCTCAAGCATACCTATATAACATAGTGTCGTGTCGTCATCATGGGCACACCCTAGGGTAAAATGTTGTGCGGTTGACGTCACACACTCATTATGCTAAATCGACTGGTACTTTAATCTAAAACTTATGTGTGTGTGTGTGTGTGTGTGTGTGTGTGTGTGTGTGTGTGTGAGAGAGAGAGAGAGAGAGAGAGACTAAGGGCAAGGTAATGACATAGAGAGTTATATAGATAGAGAAATGGAGAGAAGATATTTATCCAGTTCTTCAAGATCCTAATCTTCGGAGGCGACCATGAATTATTCTAACTTCGTACGATCGAATATGGGAATACATGAGTTATCTCTACAACTTGTTCAAATATAAGCCTCCATATCGGATCATCTACCAAATCCGCAAAGGTATACTAATTTGAACCGGAAATATATTCTCTAGATCTAGTTTTCTCCTCCTTCTAATGCGTAATTTATCCATGAATTTTTGGCAAAAAAAAAAATTTCCCACTAACCAATCCTTAAGAGTACATAAGTTCTCTGGGCAAATTTTACTTTTCGTAATTTTAATATCTTTAATTTCACATTTTCTGACTTTTCTGATTTTTTTTATTTGTGTGATTAGACTTTTGATATTGTTAATTCTAAAAGAAATAACTAAACTATCACATAAATTATCAAATATGACATAAATTAATAAGCATAAATTCTTATTTATTAGAAAAAAATTACCACATGTATTTTGTTAAAAACAATACTTGTTACCAATATTTTTTATATGGATGAGAAAAATAGTGGTTGGCATTCAATTTAATATTAATTCTAGTGGCCATTGAGTCTCATTAACGATGGCAATTCAGAAATGTAATATATAATTGGTATTTCTAGCCTTTTAAATAAACATTTTTCAATGGTAGTTTCTGAATTTAATTTTTGCAAGATAATTTTTATATAACTTACCTCTGTATAAATTGTTTGATAATTTCACCTTCATTATTTTCAATTTCTTATAATGAAAAATCATAAATATAACCATATTTTACATACTAAAATGTATTTTACGAGAAAAAATCGTACCCTAACCACTTATAGTTGATGTTAAAATGGACACGTTGTGTCATCAATACATGATACTACTTTTCCCCTATTATGTTTTCTTATTTCTTGTGGAAATTGAGTCCAATTAATGCTATAAATTAATAAATATAATTTTAATTTTGCATTTCTAACATATTAAATAAGTATTTGATCTTTTTGTTTCGGTATAATAATTTCGATGCCATCATCATAATCATCATCATCATCATCCTTTCTTTAATCCCATCATATGTGGTCGGCCACATCTCTTTTTCCATTCTAATCTATTATATGCAATATTATCATTCAAGTTTAATTCCTTGATATCTCTCCTAATAATTTCGTCCCATGATAGCTTAGGGCGTCCCCTTTCTCTTTTACCCTCCATTTGCAATAATCTTCCTTTTGTTATAAGTGCATCTACTAGTATATGCAACAAATGTCTATACAACCTAAGTCTATTTTCTCTTAATTTATTGTTAATGAGATCAACTCCTAACTTTTCTCTCATGTATTCATTTTTAATTTTGTCATTTCTAGTAATTCCTATCATCCATCGGAGCATCCTCATTTAACTAACATGGAGGCTTTGTTCATATTTTTTTTCTTTCAAGCTCAATGCTACGCTCCGTACAGGGTCGCTGGTCTAACAACTATTCAATAAAAAATTTCCCTTTCACTTATTAGTTATCCTCTTATCGTATAAAACCTCACTTTCTTGTCTCCATTTCATCCCACTAGTTGATATTCTACTCGTAACATCCTCATAAATATCCCCATTACTTGGTAATAATGAACTTAAATAATGAAGTTTATTAGTTTGGTTTATCATTTTTTCTTTAATATTTAATATTATCTAATCCGACGCCTCATTATTAAATTTGCATTCCATAAATTTTGTTTTATTTCTACTAATTGTTAGTCCCTTCGACTCTCAGGCTTTTCACCAAGTATATACTCTCACCGCTAAGCCTTCCTTTGAAGTTTCTACTAAAACTATATCATCCGCAAACAACATACATCATGGGACACCTTCTTGTATGTCCTTAGTTATCTCATCAAAAATTACGACAAATAAATAAGGACTTAAGGACAATCCTTGATGTACACCCACTTTAATCGTAAAATCATTAGTTTCTGCACATATAGTTCTTGCTCCAGTCTTTGTGTTATCATACATTGTAGGGGTAGTCTTCACCAAACATTAATTAGCTTAGATAATTCTGTACTTAGAAAAAGACTAACAAAAGAATGAAGATAGAGATACCTCGAAAGACCTCCCCACAAAGTCCCTTCATAGAGACCTCGAAAGGACTCCTTACGAAGACCACGATTACTTGAATGATGATAGTTGTAATAATAAACACAATATGTTTTATTTTGTATTTTAGTTGTTGAACAATTGCTCTGTAATAGGGCGAGGATGTTCGGTACCCTCGAACGACCATGCCTGACAGGGTTTGGGAGAGCTCACATTCTCTTTATAACTACCTCCTCTTGGGAACCTTCAAGGTATTTGGTTTGGAGGATTGGGATGAAGGAAACATTAGGAAAGCAATATCCAACCCTTTTGGCACAATTAGTCAAAACTTCATCTAGCAAAAACATGTGCTCGAGCCGCCTCCACCTCGAGCCACTTTATTTAGTACCTACTTGGGGAAACCTCCTCGAGGGACCCGAACCTCAGATATATCGCCTCGAGATAATTACCATCCAACAACAAACACACTAAATGTTCGAGATACTTCCAACCAAGCAACATCAACATCATACACCATTCCTTTTGATTGATGTGACCACACGTCTGGTGGGGGGTCACTATTCACTTACTTTATAACGTAATAATACCTAGCATTTAGGGACTCGAAATAACAACATTTAAGTGATTTTTTAAAATGCCTTAAGGTCGTGTGGGGTACTGATTCAATTAAATGTGCAATTTTCCAATTCAAACTTATTTAATTGAATGTGTAAATATGCACAAACCAAACACCAATTTTATTCCGCCCCTAAACATGCATCTACGTGGAAAATCAATAAATTAAACCATGCGATGACTAAGCTGACAGATACAGATTTTAAAAAAAATACCGAAGGGAAAAAACTTTTATTTTACTATAGTTTGTAAATCACCACTTACACGAATTATACTGAAATACAGTCTGACACACGAATACCCTCAGGTGTCGGTCGATGTCGTTAGTAATAAATCCACATGCACTGAACCTACATGAACCGCAGTCCAATCTTAAACCCCAGAACACCGCATCACTCTCTATGAGACGTAATCAATTAACCTAGTACCTCCCTCAAGCGGTACCTATTGTCATCCCAATACCTTGAAAAGGCACCTAAATCAGCAACATAAAATCCCAGCAAAATATGTCTTGGGTTCTAGAGAAATAACTCACATAAACGTAATTGGGATTGTGAATTGAAAAACAAAAGCTTTAAACCCTAAAAAATGGTTGGAGAAGAAAACAAACACTAGAAAGATATATTTTGTCAAAAGTATTGCTTCTCCAAACCTAAAACAAGTAGTCTGACACCTAATATGTAGAAGAATTGAGTTGGTGACCTGTCAGTCTATAACACTTGTCGTTCGAATGACATACGATGTCTTTTGAGCGTGACAGTATCTCATTCGAATGAGATACGCTTTTGTTTGAATGACAGAGGCGGTGATCCCAATAAAACTTTAGACTCTAAAAAAAATTTGCAAACCTTAAAAATAAAAATTGTTCACGGGATCAGAAAACGTTTTATCAAAAAACTTTTATAAGAAAATGTTTTTGAAAAATACTAACTTTATAAAAACCATTTATAAAATTTGAAACCCCATTTTTCATAAAGAGAAAAATATCCCAACACTTTTGATATGAAATGTAAATGGAACTTAAACATAATTTTACCAAAATCATCTTGTTGCACTTGAATGTTGAAGTCCACTTGAAATTCAGATCCGTCTTTTGTATATGTAAGCTTTCTCAATTCTTCGATGACTTTTGATGGTCTATGACATAATTAGTTGTGACGGACAATGTCCATATAAATCCCCCCTTATGTCCATACCGGTACAAAATAAAAATATTCGAATTATTAACTAAAAATGACCTATACAAATCTACCCTCCCAAGAACAAAAGTGGAAAGATAAAATGACAAGTCTTCAATTTTTCTTCAACAATCAACTTTTCAAAACATTAAGATTTTCTCATCAGGGTGTGCAATCCAAAAATCTTCAATTATACCTACATACATAAGACAAAGCAAATACCTCGTGATGTATCGAGTATGAAATGATATAACCATAAACATTAAAGCATAATCAATTCTCCCCCATACTTAAACTCCCCCATAAAATCATAATTCGTTCTCCCCCTTTTTCTTTTTCCGAAACAGACAAGGAAAAGAATAAACCAAATAAATCCAATCGGGGTGTCACGGTAAAGAAAGCAAACAAACTATTTTTGATTTTTCATATTTTTCAAAAAAAAAGTGATGTTACAAAAGTCAACCACCGTGAATTTACACAAAGATAACCAAATCATGGAAATGGAATGAATGGGTGTGAACAAATTCAATAAAAAAATTTGACTCAATCATGACATGTGTGCAAGATGCCTAAGTGTACTCCTAATGAATGAACATCAAATTAGTCCTTAGGTATCAAAGTTTTTAATTTAGATGGAATCGTCTTAATGATATCAACAAATCAAAGTACAAATGATTTTCACACCAATAACGTCCAAAACTATTTAATGATTTTTCATGACCTTCAAGGATGTGCAAACCGTTTTAAATTTCATCCAAACTCCCTCGTTAAAAGATAATGTTTTTAATTTTTCTTATGAGGTGATGAAAATAAAACCTACTGGCCCCTTTTTAGCATATTTTTCTTTTATTTCCTTTTAATTTTTTTTGGGCTCTTTTAAACCTCATTGGACCCCAGATAATTTTCAATTCCTCACTCTTTTAGGTTCGATTTAAACGGTGGCTTTATCATAAAGGAAAAAAGAAATACCTTTTGCAGCCCCTTTACATTTTTTCAAAATAAAACACACAAACGCACAAACAGTTATAATATGCACTACTTTCTTATCAAGTTTTACCGCACTTGGTCCGTTGTATAGATAGGATTGAAGTGGAAATAGTCAACCAACATGTGATAGACAAGCACAAACGTCAAATAAATCCGTGCATATGCGCAATAAAGGAAAAAATGATTCCAACATGTAGGTAGCCACACTATATCATCTCAAAGACTCCAAACTTTGTAAAGAACATGGATCAAACAACATATTGTCTCAAAATACTATCAAATAGTCACATGGATATGGAATGAAGTTGTCACTTGGTCATCCTAAATGTACATTCATATACGGTGTAAACAAAATACAAAACTCTTTTTTGATTTTTCAAAATTATTATCAAAATAAAATCTTTTTGTACTTTTCAAAATTTTTCAAAAAACAAAAATCTAATGCAAAGAGTAAATGTTAACGCACTACCATGTATATATATCATGAAACCACAACTAGTGTATGACAAAAATGCAAACACAATCATCTATAAGATATGGGAAGAAAGGAATCATGTGCGAGCAACCGAGAATCAACTAGTGTAATATCTAGTGCCTCTAAAAATGATTTCCTAACCCATATAGGTGTGGATCGAAGCGTAGGGGTTTTGTTAACCATAGGAACACTAGACTTAAACTTCCTAGGACCTTTTCTAAGATTTAAACAAAAACTCCTAAGGTGACCTTTCCTACGACAATATGAACATGTGTAAATGGGTGGAACAACACTTATGGGTTGACCTTTTCTAATGTCCTTGGGATTAATGTCCCTCTAAAACAAACTATGGTTTTGGCCTTAACACTAGAAAAATGAGAACATGATGAGGCATTACCATTACTACACAAACTACTCGAGTCTTTCAAATCATTTTTCAAGTTCAAATTTTTAGACTCAAGTAAGGAATTAGACACTTCCAATTTAAGGGACACCAATTTAAGGAATTAGACTCTTCCAATTTTAGACTCAATAATTCCTGAAAGGGTATCTCTCTCCCTCTCAATAAAAGAATTTTTTCCTTAAGATTCTTCTCACGTTCCATATAATCATCGATATTTTTATCCTCTTTGGAACAAACACAAACCCTAAAATTTTTCAAGTCCTCCAATTCTTTTTCTAAAACTAGGACTATATCATCACTCTCCTTTTTGGATAATTTTAATGCATTGAAGTCATGGTCCAAAGAAAAAAAAATCACGATAAAAATTCTTTGATTTTGAACCGTTTGCAAAAGATCCAAAGCGAATTTAAAATGAGAATTTTCTTTTCCAAAACATCAATTTTTTCGCAAACGTCAAATTCAAACTATTTAAATTGTCAAAACTCTGACTTGTGCCAACAGGAGGGGACATCCGATTACAAAAGTTCTCTATTGAAAAATTACAACAAAGTTTCAAAAACCAATTTTTTCAAAAAATCAATGTCACATAATTTTGTTTTAGAAAAACAAGATCAAACGCAATAAATTAGCGTAATCCACTCTGATACCAATTTGAAAATGTTCTTAAGGTCGTGTGCGATACTGATTCAATTAAATACGCAATTTTCCAATTCAAACATATTTAATTGGATGTCTAAATATGTACAAATCAACCTCCATTTTTATTCAGCCCCTAAACATGCATCTACGTGTCAAATCAATAAATGAAACCATGCGATGACTAAGCTGACAAACATAGATTTCAGAAAAAACCTCGAAGGGAAAAACCTTTTATTTCACTATAATTTTTAAATCGCAACTTACACGGATTATAATGAAATACAGTGTGACACACGAATGCCCGCAGGTGTCGATCGGTGTCGTCAGCAATAGATCCAAACGCAGTGAACTAATATGAACCGCAGTCCAATCTTCAACCCAGGAGCACCGCATCACTCCCTATGACTCACAGTCAATAAGCCCAGTACCTCCCTCAAGCGGCACCTATTTTCCTCCCAGTACCTTCAAAAGGCACCTAAATCAGCAGCATAAATCCTAGGAAAATATGTCTTGGATTCCATAGAAATAACTCACATAAAAGTAATTGGGATTGTGAATTGAAAAACAAAAGCTTTAAACCCTCAAAATGGTTGGAGAATAAAATAAACACTAGAAAAATGTATTTTGTCAAAACCAGTGCTTCTCCACACCTAAAACAAGAAGTCTGACACCTAATATGTAGCATAATTGAGTCGGTGACGTGTTAACCTAAAACACCTATCCTTCGAACGATATACGATATCATTTGAGCGAAAAAGTTTGTCGTTCGAATGAGATACGTTGTTGCTTGAATGATAGAGGTGGTGATCCCAATAAAATTCTGATCTTTGAAGAAATTGGAAACCTTATAAACCAAAACT
Source organism: Sambucus nigra (assembly GCA_949130495.1). NCBI lineage: Eukaryota > Viridiplantae > Streptophyta > Magnoliopsida > Dipsacales > Adoxaceae > Sambucus > Sambucus nigra. Next base: position 644,990,302 of record OX422215.1, on the reverse strand, counting down.
GTTCACGGGATCAGAAAATGTTTATAAGAAAATGTTTTTGAAAAATACTAACTTTATAAAAACCATTTATAAAATTTCAAAAACCATTTTTCATAAATAGAAAAATATCCCAACACTTTTAATATGAAATGTAAATGGAACTTAAACATAATTTTACCAAAATCATATTATTGGGCTTGAATGTTGAAGTCCACTTGGAATTCGGATTCGTATTCTATAGATGTAAGCTTCCTCAATTCTTTGACGACTTGTAGCGGTATACGGCATAATTAATTGTGACGGACAATGTCCTTGAAATTTTTACCCTTAGGATTGATAAACCTATTAGACAAACTAAGACTTTATAGCCATTCTAGGGTAAACCTATGAGCTGTCATGTCACATCCTCATTAATGCCACCACGCTCTTCATTGGTGGGGTTGTTTCCCGCCAAAATATAATATCTCGGCCATTTAATGCCATATCTTCAACGTTAATGAAAAATTCTCCTGGCATTTGATACCAATCAAATCACATCATACATTGGCAGGGTCACTCGAATAACCTTGCCTTAGTATAAATAGATCAACACATTAGTTCACAAGGATGAGAAATCGAACCTAAAATTGCTGTAGGATTTTCCTGATACACGAGAGCTTTTGTGAGAACATTTATTGTTTGAATATTCCCTTTGATTCCATTAATACCGCCACTGATGAGTATTAACTTAAGTTAAAGTTCCTGCCTTGCTTTTACTATGGCAAGAGTTCTTTTTTCTTTCCCCCTCCGACCAAGTTCCATGCTAGTTCCACTTATTTATGGTGATCACGTGTATTTATGGTGTAAAGGTATCTCATTTTAATACCATCTTGAGTGTTGAATTTTATTCCCTCTTACTCTCATTTATTATCATCACTGTGCATAGTCTTGGGCATTGATCATGGTCTTGATAAGGTATTATGCCTCTCCTGATACTAATCGTATTCCAAGAACCCACATCTTTCATTTGGCGACGCAGCTGACGAAGTATTATATTTTTAAAAGATGCCAGAGTATAACATTTCTAGTGCCATAGATTTTGATGCCATGCATCTTGAGGAGGAGGCATATCTCACAATATTACCTGAAGGAGCGAGAGTAGTGTGAATGGAACCTAGCTTAACCGCTATGGGTGTGACGGAGATGGCCGGCATGGCAGCGGGAATAGTCCCAATGCAAATAATGGGGCTCATGGGTTTATTTTACAGAGTTCATCAAACCCCTTAGGGGAAAGTTATGTTAGGAGTGATCGGAGGACCGAACTCCTTCGTGACACCTCCAGAAGGAATACGAGCTCCCTCTGCTAGGAGAATTTACCACGCCCACTATCAATGATGTTTTCCCCATCGCTCCACCAATAGTCACCCCAATCTTGGCTACGGGAGCAACTGTACTAGGTGTAGGATCAGCAGGTGCAACACTGACAGTGATCTCTAGCGCAGGGGGAGTGCACCGGTTGCTCCAATAACTTCTACCACTGTGATGCCACCCCTGTCCAGCTTGCCAACCTCTAACATGGAGGAAATAAAGAAGGAGCTCTTGCAGTTTATAGCTGTGTGTAAAGGTGGATGAGATAGCTCCTCGGTTTTCGATGACTTTCGTACTCCGTACCCAGAGGAGTACAATAATGAGCCCTACCCAGAAGGGCATATTCAACCCATCTTTGAGAAATATATGGGAAATGGTGCTAATACCAAGGAACATGTGAAAAGATTCATCAAAATCCTCGGGGATTTTTAAAATGACAAAAAGCTAAGGCTCAGAGAGTTCTCAAAATCCCTAACGAAAAAGGCTTATACTTGGTATTCCCACTTAGCACCAGGCAGCGTGTCCTCTTAGGATGAATTACACGTGTTTTTGGTGCAAAAGTTCTTTTTAGCTGAAGATAAGTTTACACTCACGCAACTGGCTCGTGAGAAACAAAAGCTGGGACACGATATTGTTGCTTACATTATAAGATTTCGCGAACGCTCTCTAGATATAAGAGAGGAAATGAGAGACAACAAACTCTTACAAATTTGCGCTAAAGGGATATTGGCCGAGTTTATTTACTACCGGAGTAATGAAACATAGGATGTTATCAATTTGGAGAAATATACAAACTTTTTACGCGAAATTAATTTCCTACATTGCTAGGCCCGTCTGACCCTTGATTATTGGAGATTAAAGTCATACATTACTAGGACCTCTTGACCCTCGGTTATGAGAGATTATAGTCTTACATTACTAGGCCGCCTGACCTTCGGTTATGGGAGATTAAAGTCTAATATTACTTAGCACACCGGACCCTCATATATGGGAGATTTAAAGTCCAATATTACTAGGCGCGACTGACCCTCGCTCATGGGAGATTGAAAATCATATTTATTAGGTAATTGTAATAGTATTTAATGTAGGAGTTACTACCCAAAATGGAGAGATATCACACCTTTGGCTAAGGAACATAGGTGAACTACCTGGTAGCCATCTGCATCACATATTCTACCTCATGAGAACCTCCTGGAACCACAAAAGGAAGCTTCTCGAAGGGAATAATAGTCGCACCCACAACCTCAGCAACTCCTTATTGCCCAATTACCACATGGCCATCAGAAATAACCTAGCCTCCCTTGGATGGGGGATAGACGACCCAAAAAGAGTAACTAGGACTTGGTTATTTAAGGGATGAGGTGCCAATGGGAAATTCTGCTCAGTGAATGAAACTTGTGGTGACCAACAAAAGAAGGATGATAAATTTTTTTGACATAAAATATGGAGCTCAGAAAGAAAAGAGAGGAGGCTTCCGTCACAGGGGGTACAATCATGAGGGACTTCATTCCAGAAGATTGAACAATACCCTTCTCTTGGGGACGTTCCTGTAGGGTAGTCTGATTACAAAAGAAAACAGAGTTAGGAGAATATCCACTACAAGATTGAGCAACATAAAGGCTATCAAATGCCTCTAGGGAGAATTTCATGGTTACCTTTAAAAGAGTAGGGGTATTTTCATCCTTGGGGATACCACCCCGAGAAGGACAGAAATCTTCGGTTGTATCCAAGTCCACGAGGGACCCTTAAACCTATCACCAACTCTAACATCATCTTGGGAATCACCTTGTGCACCAACCAGAAGATAGAGAACATGAGTCAATATTAAAATAAAAAATGGGGGAAGTTACAAGTAAAAGGAAAAAGAAATTTGGCTATGCCTCTTCTTCATGGATATCTTCTAAGAATTCATTCGCACAAGAAGATTAAGTAGGATTTGAGGAAGAAACCATCTTACAAAGTCTATGACTTTGAATAAGGGGGTGCCATCCACCTCTTCGTCTTCATCCTCTCCCATCCACTTCCTCCTTTTACTCTTCCTATCCTTCATCAACTTCTTCCTCATCATCTTTAACTCCTTACTCTCCAGATTGTTCCTCATCACTTACCTTAATAGTCTCCTAAAAAAAATCTTAACAAGGTTGGTCAACCCAGCCATAGACTTTCTATATTCCTAATGCCTTCGGCAGTTAGGGTGGGTAAAAAAAACCTCGAGTATCCATCTGGTCTAACACAAAGGCCCTATCTTCCTTAAAAAAATGTTCCCAAGTCTATTAAAGTTTCTCGAATATCTTCCTAACCTATTGAGTTAACTTGGGGTTAGGACTCAACGTAGGAGAAACCTCATGTGTAACCTTGGCCTTCTTCTTTGGGTCCTTCCTAATGGCCCTCACAGCTGCCCCAATAGAAGCAGCATGAGGGGTGTCCCCCTCTTCATCCACTCTCGAAGAACTAGGGGCAACACCTACATCATCGCTCAGGCTCAAGGGTTTAGAGCCTTTCCTTTTCTTCGCAACGACATCATCTAAAGGGGACAAAGGTGGAAGCTTGGTAGGAACGAAATCATTTCTTGTGCTAAAGGGGAACTGAGAACTAGCACTAGTATAATGCCTTAATCCTAACTCGGTGGGTGGAATCTCTCCACAACAGGGTAATTGGGTTATTTAAGGATGTTAGTCTCAAACCTACCTAACGGATATATCCAAAACACGGACACGTACATGGTCGATCTCCCTCTCGAGAAGCTTTTCTGGGGATGATAGGGTTGGCACTGTAATTTACACAAAGTTTAACAATAGTTGAAATCTGAAAATTCTCATAGGCAAAAGAAAAATTGATTAGCTTCTCATGAGTAAAATAGTTGAGCATGGGGACACCCTGGTCGTATCCAAATTTCATCTCTACTCGATTGGGATAATACCTCAAGTAGAAGGATGACCACTCAGTATAAGATGGTAAGTATAAGGGGACAGGGACCAGAGGAATATTTCTTGAAGGAAAATTCTTCGTAAATGCTTCCTCGATGGGAACAATGGTCGAGCTTCCTCAGTAAGGAAATAATTGGTCAAAAACTGGTCAACACCCACGTAGAGCGACAAACAAACTTCTTAACGTTATCAAGAAATGAGTGAAAAGGCCTTTTGGAAAGCTTGTGATTCTAAAAACATGCATGAGGTACCTTGACAGGATGGTATGAGGGATAGTTACCGGTCGAAGCATATTTGGGGAAGTGGACATAAAGAAAATCTGTCAAAAGAACATGGTTCTCATAATTGGAGACATCAAAACAGACGATACTGTGAGTAGAGTTCACCTAAACCCGATCAAGCCATGTGTATAAAGATCCCAAAGTCATGGCGGTCAAAGGATGTTTGACGCCATGAGCCATGGGAATAACCATATTTATCAAGTCCTTTTTAGGGAAATCATAGAGCTTGAAGGGAAGGAAAACCTTAGAGAGGATTACCCAAATATAACCCACTAGATCGAAGTTGGGACCATAACCATTGTTAGTGGGGGGGGTCTCCACAACATGTTTCTCCTTTGGGTTCTTCTTCGCAGCTTCGCTCGCCTTGGCGCTCACCTTATCCTCAATATAGAATAAATAACAAATAACTTTCAATTGGGTACACTTGTTATAAGCGACTGTACAATCTTTCACTATAGCCTCCAACTCTTCCTGAGAGTCCAACTCAGAACTGGAAATTACTTCCTCATATAACGGCTCAAACCCAGCAGCCTCTAACCCCGGAAATTTGCAAACATCCTCAAGAGTGATCATAAATTGACCCCAAAATGCTACAAAAGTGTGTGTTCGGTGGCTCCTCCTAGAGATAGGGGTTTGAAGAGTGGTTATTCTTGGCAATGGTGAGATCACCCATCCAATAGGATGTTGATAGACCCATTAGGGCAAACTTAGTGGCGTACTTGCCATAAATATAGTTGGACCAAGCCCCTAGAACCTCACAAGCTCCTCTAGTGGATTCAAACTCCACTTTAGAGTTGGGATAATATCTATGCTCAATCCTAAAATGGGTCACCGTCATCGTAGGGATGTAAGTGAAGTCATCGGTGTCGTCACTCTCATCATCAACAAGTTCGCCTCTTTTACAAATTTAAGCGTCCTGGGAAAATGCTTAGTGACGACCCAAAAATGATCAGTCTCACTAAAGTAGGTTGCATGGTGATAACGGGCCTATTGGTTTTGACGAAAAATAGTACGAGGGGACATACTCCTAGATGATGGAGTCCTCTTAACAATAGGGCCCATGAATATAAAAGATAATAATAATAACTTAGTTACGGAGGAGAAGAAAAGAAGGGGCTGATAATATCTCTCTCTGAAGATAAACACAGATAGAAAATAATAGAATGATAAAGATTTAAAGTGGCTGAGTGGGTCCTTTTATGAGGGCAAGAATAGTATAAAGGACGGACCAACAGTAACGGTTCGTAAACAGTTGGCAATGTTTGGAGTACCTCGTGTGGATTGTACGTGCGTATAGGCGATGCATGGAATACCTCGATTGAGAAACACGTGTAAACCCTTGACCCCATGTGTATAAGGGAGAAATAAGCATCGGTCGCATTAAATGTGAAGCACGCAAAGAAATAATGACAAACACGAATATGTCCAGTCTAGGCAGATGAATCATTTTGGGTAGAAATTTTAAACAAAATCATTTCACCTCACACACAAAAGCCACTTCAAAGGCGATCGTGGCATTCCATTTTTGAAGGGCCCAACTAGATGGGGTCTCAATAGGTTTAAAATTTGAATAACTCATAGGAAAAACTGGTAACAAACAAATATTACTTATGGTAAGATTTGGCTATTGAAATTGGTCCATCTTTTTTTAAGATACTTCGAAGAACTAATTGAATATTTCGTACAGATATTTCTTTAGGAAGTAAACAAATATCTCTATGAAGAGGCAAATGTAGGGTGAGTCTTCACCAAAGGTTGATTAGCTGAGATGGTTCTGTATTTAGCAAAAGACTAACAAAATAATGAAGACAAAGATCCCTCGAAAGACCTCGCCACGAAGGCCCTCCAAAAAGACTTCTCGAAAGGACTCCTTATGAAGACCAAGATTATTCGAGTGACGACAGTTGTAATAATAAACACGATATATTTGACCTTGTATTTTACTTATAGATCAATTGCTCTGTAATATGGGCGAAGATGTTCGGTACCCTCGAGGGACCATGCTTGGCATAGAATGAGAGAGCTCACATACTCTATTGAATGACCTCTTCTTGTAAACCTTGACGGATTTGGTTTGGAAGATTGGGAACAAGGCAACATTGGGAAACCAATAGCAAACTCTTTTGGCACACTTAGAAAAAACTTCATCTTGGAAAAACAAGTGCTCGAACTACTTCCACCTCGAGCCACTTCATTTAGTACATACTCGGGGGGAACCTCCTCGAATGACCCCTACCTCAGATGTATCACCCGAAGATAATTCCCAGACAACAAACAACACCCTTAATGTTTGAGCTACTTCCATCCGAGAAACGTAGATATCATCAACCATCCCCTTTGATTGATATGATCACACGTCTGGTGGGGGTCATTATTCACTCACTTTTTGACGTCATAATACCTGGCATTTAGGGACTCGAAATAACAACACTCAAGTGAGTTTTATCCTTTGGATTGGTAGACCTATTAGACAAACTTAGACTTTATAGCCATTCTAGGATAAACCTATGAGCTGCCACGTCACATCCTCATTAATGCCACCACGCTCTTCCTTGGTGGGGTTATTTCCTACCAAAATACAATAACTCAAGCCTTTAATGACATATCTTCAACATTAATGACACATTATCCTAGCACTTGATACCGGACAAATCACATCATACACCGGCATGGTTACTCGAATAACCTTGCATTAGTATAAATAGATCAACACAACAATTCACAAGGACGGAAAATCTAACCTAGAATTGATGTCGGATTTTCCCTATACACAAGAGCTTCTGTGAGAACATTGATTATTTGGATATTCCCTTTGCTTCCATTAATACCACCACTAATGAGTCTTAACTTGGCCTGAAGTTCCTGTCTTGTCATTATTGTGACAAGAGTGCTTGCTTTTTCTCCCTTAGACCAAATTACCTGTTGGTTCCACTAATTTATTATGCTCGCGGTGTATTTATGGTGTAAAGAGATCTCATTTAATACCATATTGAGTGCTGAATATTATTCCCTCTTACTCTCATTTATTGTAGTCATTACATATAGTCTTGGGCATTGATCACGGTCTTGATAAGGGGTTACGCCTCGCTTGATATTAATCGTATTCCAAGAACCCCCATCTTACATACATATTTTCAATAACTTTGATATAAATGATAAGGATTCTTTTCCTCCTTAAAGTCCACCAAATTATATCCCTAGGTAATCTATCATAAGCATTTTCTATGTCCATAAAGACGATATATAATTTTTTATTCTTACTTCTATATTTCTCCATTAAGTGTCTTAATAAGTTAATACCTTCCATGGTGTATCGGCCTGGCATAAATCCAAGTTGATTGTCCGAAATAGTTGACTCGTCTTTTAATCTCTGTTCTATAACATTTGATTCCTCGATAATACCGCACTTTTGTGTATCCCTGTTTTTTTTATACAAATGTATTATGGTATTTTTTCCTCCACTCATCTGGCATGTTTCCTTCTCTTAAAATTTTATTAAATAAACTTGTTAACCATTTTATACCTATACTTCCAAGGGTCCTCGATACCTTTATGGGTATTTTATTCGGACCAACCACTTTATTCTCTCTCATTTTTCGTATTAATATATCTACTTCTTTTTCAGTAATCAGTCATATAATTCATATATTCGGTTTAATGTTCTCGACATCTTTTTTGGGATATTCTTCATTCAATAATACTTGAAAATACTCTTTCCATGTATCTAGAATTTTTTTTATCGTTAATTAATATATTTTGATTTATGTCTTTAATACACATAACATGACCGATATCCCCTATCAATCTATCTCTATTCTTTGACAATTTATATATTTCCTTATACTTTCCTTGGTACCTAATTTACTATAAAGATTATCTAATGTGTTTTGTTGCGCATTTCTAATAATATATTTTACTTCACTTTTTAACTTCTTAAATTTTTCTAAATCTTCTTGATTTTTACTCTTTTGCCACTCATTAAAACTTACTCGTTTCTTTCGTATTATCTTTTGATGTTTCTCATTCCACCATCAAGTCTCTTTTTCAACGAACCTTTTTTCTTTAGTCTTATCTAAAACGTACTTACCTATTTTCTCGATATCATTGTTTCTTAATGACAAAATATTGTTAACATTTTCGTCAAATTTTCACTTCATGTATAAGAAGCACTTCTGCCTAAATTATATCTCTTTGTATCCTTTTAAATCATTCCATTTTATATTTCGATAACTTATTTTCTCTTTTCGGTACTTAAGTCCTTTAATTTCTTAAATCTATTACCAATAGGCGATGTTGACTTGTTAAACTTTCACCTGGTGTAACTTTACAGTCTTTTGCATGTGTACATGTCTCTTCCTCTAAGTAAGAAATAATCTATTTGAATTTTATTCTCTTTTCTTTTAAATGTTTTTTTCTCTTCCTCCTTTTTTTTAAATTTGTTTGTTAACGCTAGATCGTATGCCTTTAAAATTTTAAGATAATTTTCCCTCCTAAATTTTTCTTACCAAAACCACAGTCTTCGTGTATCCTTGAATAACCATCTCGTTCTACTCCTACATGCCAATTGAATTCACCTCCTAAAGATTTCATGCGTAGAGATTGGTTGTAATACTTCATCCAATATTTCCCAAAATGATTTATTTACATTTTCATCTGAAGCTCATTGGGGCACGTAAGCACTTATAATGTTCAATATTGTTTTATCCAATACGATCGTAACACTCAATAATCTATCTCCTCATCTTTTAACATTCACGGTATTATCTTTCATATAGTGATCAACAACAACGCCCACCCCATTTCTACAATTATTTATCCATTCCGAATAATATAATTTATAACTTAATCCTATCTCTATATCCTTTACACCCTTCCATTTAGTTTTTTGTAGGCATGCTATGATGATTTTTATCCGTTTTAAGTTATCCATAAGTTCTTTATACTTACCAGTTAGTGTTCCAAAATTTCACGTACCAAATCTAATTTTATGTATGTTATTTTTATTTGCATGTCTTCTTTTAATTAGAGTAGGGGCATTTACCTTTAGATCATATTAGAGTTTCTTATATACATTCTAGTCCCACCATATTTTTTCCTTACATATAAGTCCTACTCCTAATTTTTAGGAACTTTTTTTCACAATTTTACCCTTTTAAGATCAACAATCCGTAACTTCTTTGAGGAAGTTACAAAAGTGGTTGAATTTTTTTTTTAATCTTCAAATGATCATAACTTTTGATTCACAAATCCGTTTTCACAAAATTAATATTTTTGAAATATGCTCGACGAGATCTATCAAACAAGATCCATGAAGGCTATAAAATTCATAAAAAAACATTACACAAACAGTAAACTTTACTGTATGCACTAGAATATGAAATAGTTTTATATATGTGACATTTTCACAAACAAACAGTAACATTTACTGTGCTAATATTACACAGTGTATATATATATATATATATATATCTTTTTTTTTAAACTTACCTTATATTTAAAGGTCAGCGCTAGCGGTATCAAATCCTTACCACCATTGTAGGAGCTTCAGCGATCTTCGTCAGAGCTCCAATTTGGGGTGGGTAAGGGTGGCATGTGGTGCCGCTGGCGCGGACATTTGAAATTAAGAGATTTTTAAATAAATGGGTTTTGGATCCACCAGAGTATCATGGGGTGCCGCTGGCGCAGACCTTTGAAAATAAGATTGGATAAATGGGATCAGAATCCTCTAGAGCGCTGATTTGGGGTGAGTAGGGGTGACATTAGGTGCCGGTGGTGCAAAACTTTAAAAATACGAGCATATATATATATATATACGGTGGATCCAAATCTCTTTTTTCTGATATTGTATTATTTTTAACGGCCCGCGCTAGCGGTATCTAATCCCGACCACCACCAACCCCAATTGTCGGAGCTCCAACAACCTTCATCAGAGTTTTGATTTGGGGTGACATGGAGTGCCGCTGGCGCGGACCTTTGGAAATAAGAGAATATTGGACAAATGGGGTTTACATACACCGGAGCTCCAGTTTGGGTTGAGTAGTGGTAGCATTGGATTAGGTTTATATCTGTAATATTTTCACAAATAATAAATGTTACTGTTTGTGAAAATGTTATATCGGCATCCCATGCCACCTCAAATCAGAGCTCTGATGAAGGTTGTTGGAGCTCCGACAAAGGGAGTGGGTGGTGGTGGGAATTGGATGCCGCTGGCGCGAACCGTTAAAAATAAGATAATATCAGAAAAAAAGAGGTTTGAATATATATATATATATATATATATATATATATATATATATATATATATACTAGTGGAATGCCCTTGCCTGAAGGCACGACGAAAATTTCCAAACTACGTAATCGTAAAACGGTAAAAATTTTCAATGTACATAATTGCAAAACGACAAAAATTTCGTTCCCCGATAAAACAAAGTGTAATGTTTTTTTTAAAAAGGGCCATAATCTTGTTTATACATAGGTCTATTCACCCTGCTTAACAAATAGACCAATAACATTCAAATAGTCTTAATTCGTTAAATAAATTCACATATATGACACCCCGACTAATTAAATACCGGGTAGCTACTCCTTTATTAAATTAATTCAAAATGCCAAGTTGGTCTAGATAATAGCATCACTGTCGAAACATTTTAATGATTACTAACCACCTAGTATTTAAAAAGTAAGTGCCAAATTTTAATTAAAGTCTGATTAACATGCAACAAGTGATATAAGGATAATAACATCATTCACCATAATGAAATAAATAGAATAACCATCATAAAACGTAAATAAAGTCTGGAGGAAAAACTCCTCACTACAAATCCCACAACTGTTAAGTAAACTGAATACTAAATCAATACATGCCAAAGTCTGAAAACTGTAATGGAAATGTAACTCTAATAGAAATGGGCAACATGCCCTACAACTGATAGATAATGAATCTAGAATCCAAGTGAATAGAGGCGTCTACAAGCAAATCCCTGCAGCTTCCACAAATAGCTACAGCTCGTCACCTGAATGAGTATCCTATACTTGGTGCCCTTGTGGATGGGCACCTAAAATGGTTTTACAAAGAAAAGTAGATTTGAAAGCAAACGGGTCAGAGCCCGAATGTGGAGTTATATTTTAAAAACCTGCAAGTGCTTTAAAAACATTTAAAACATTAAATGCAAAGTACATGTTAGGACGTGCACTCACATGATATTCTCACCTCTCGTCTAACTGTGCACTCCTAACGTAAGTACCCATCTAGAGTGATACAAACTACTAGCTAAGTGACAACATATCTAACTAGACTATCATAGGTCCTACCCTTATTACTCGGTTCTATTAACATTATAATGCTCGTAATTAAGTAGGGGTTCAACGTAAACTCAGATGCTCAATATGCAATATATTACACTATTAGCTAACTCGTTATGTTTCTCGAATCAATACTGTAATTATTTCACAACATTAACATGAAGGTTCTCATTAATTAAGTGTATATTATTCACATCATAAATATACAATACAAGCACCCCGAGAACTAAGCTGCGGTGCACACATACTTTGCTATCCATCCCGGTACATCACGTACATAAGGATTACATATTCCGAATCTCTTAGGAATAGTTCACAGATAACAACATCACAAATAATGGAGGCGAACACAGTCACATCACATGGGTCACGCACATACCTACGCTCCCACGATCAGCGGACTTATTAATATCCCAATAAGTCTTTCTATGACCTATGTTCATCAAGGTAACCAGTCTAATTCTGGGCAACACAAGGATTAGAGGGCCCTAAGCGAACGCAAACCTCACGTGATAGCAAGCATGGTAGGTATGTCATACACACAATTCATATACCAATACTAAGTAAACACACGTCTTAGTAATCCCGTAGTTTAATCGTAGTACATATCGCATTCTCGTACCAACTTATAATATCTACAACTTATATTATTCCGGTTTGTAATTATACGCGCCATAATTCATTCTCACATCGTAGTAGACACTCACATCTCAACCCAAACCGTCCATTTAATACAACTCTCGTATATGATTTCCTTCTCATAAATACCCAAAAGTCCCAATTCTATCATTACATCATCATCGGAATGTTATCTATATCCTCGAACAAGTTTACGGGACTCCAAAAATCAAAACAGTCCAAAAAGGACCAAACTGTCAACTTGTTAGAAGTCTCGTTCGAACGAGACTGTTCGAACGAGATTCCTCTGTCAACTCGTTAGAAGTCTCATTCGAACGAGATCCAGTTCGTTCGAACGAACTGTACCTTCTAACGAGATCTCGTTCGAACGAAGTTATCGAACGAGACTCCCTTTCATTAGAACGACTGGTCCATTCGTTAGAAGCTCGTTCGAACGAGTTCGTTCGAATGATCGGGGCAGGGGCTTCTAACGACCTACCAGATTCGTCCCAGATTTCTCTAAGTTTCGTTTTTCACCATATTTACGCCTCAAATCTCCTCTAAAATTCGTTCCAACAATGTATTAAGTTCTCTAATCATCCTCAAACATGCTAAGGTCATATACTAACATCTTTTAAGGGTTTAATACATCCTAAACATCATTAAATCACAAGTTTCTACATTTTTCCCCAATTTTCTTCAAGAACATAAACCCTAGATTTTTCTCAACATAATTTCCCAGATTTTAATCCGTTGTTACGTCACATAAATACGAAATCTCTGAATTCAATCTTCAAACAATGTTTTTACATGCAAACCTATACCCAAAATTAAGCTAATAACTTCCAATTTCATGGGTTTTCCTTTAACTCTTAATTAAAATTGATTATCAAAATCTCTAACATGGAAGAAGCATTCACTGCATAAGAAATGTAATTTAAATCACTTGCCTTGATTTGCTTTCTGATTTTGATTTTGGTTTGGTGAAGATTTCTGCAGAATTTCTTCTCTCCAAGCTTCTTCTCCAATGGTGGCTTAGGGTGGCTAGGGTTTGATTTGGGGAACTTGTAAACCTAATGATAGTCCCCGTAGCTTAATGGGTTAATATGGGTTGGTTAGTGGGTTTAGTGGGTTAAATCCACATCAGATTAAAACTCCCAATTTTCGTCACTTTTAATTTCCCACAATACGAAATTACCAAAATACCCTTTATGATGCCGGTATGGCCTAAAAATACCCCGGAATCCAAACTACACCCCCGGCTAGTGTTTTCTGACTATCTCGACCCTTACGGACGCGTTGGCGCACTCAAAACAACCATACAGTTTATATATTTTAAATTCACTTTTGTAATCAAAATATTACACCGTGACGCGGCGGTCCCACACGTCTCAACAAAATTTCTAAAGTGCCGTATATAAATCTCACGACAACTTTCATAATTCCAATTTCATATATACTTATATATGCACATAATTAAATACCAACTCACATCTCGTTAGTATTTATAACCTGGATTAATTTCCAAATAATTCACATTTAATTAATTAATCCCAAAAATAAATATAGCCAAAAGTACGGGGTATTACATACTTCCCCCCTAATTACTGAATTTCGTCCCGAAATTCGAAACTAGAAAGTACCTGCTAAAAACAGCTCTGGATAACGTTCGCGCATCTCATCCTCGAGCTCCCATGTGGACTCCTCGACATTGTGATGTCGCCACTGAACACGCACTAACGGAACTATCTTTGACCGCAGTTTCCTCTCGCTTCGGTCCAAAATAGCAATCGGCCCCTCCTCGTAGGAGCTATCAGGCTGGAGATCGATGTCCTCCACAGCAATGTGAGAGTGAGCCAAATTATCTCTAAGGTATTTCCTCAGCGAGGAAATATGAAACACATCGTGAATCCGATGCAAATGCTCCGGTGCCCGAGTCTATACGCAACAGGTCCGATTCGCTCAATAATAGGAAACGGCCCCACATACCTTGGTGCCAACTTCCCCTTCTTCCCGAAATGCATAATCCCCTTCATAGGAGATACCCTGAGCAAAACCTGGTCCCCTACTTGGAACTCCCTGAAAAATCTCTTCGCATCAGCATAACTCTTCTGCCAGTCTTCAACTACCCGAATGCAACTCCGAATCAACTCAATCCTTGCCGAAGTATCCTGAATCACTTCCGGCCCAAGCAGTTTGTTGTCCCCCACCTCTAACCAACATGCTGGGGAACGACAAGGCCTACCGTACAATGCCTCAAACGGAGCCATGCCAATAGTGAACTGATAGGAGTTGTTGTAAGCAAACTCCACCAGTGGAAGGTACTGCTCCCATCCACCCCCGAAGTCAATAATGCACATGCGTAGCATGTCCTCCAACATCTGATTTGTGAGCTCAGTCTGCCCATCAGTCTGCGGATGATAAGCCGTACTCAACCGCAATTTCGTGCCCATGGCCTCTTGGAAACTCTCCCAAAACCTCGAAACAAATATCTTGTCTCTGTCAGACACGATATTTAGGGGCACACCGTGAAGTCTCACAATCTCTGAAATGAAGAGCTGGGCATATTGCCCCGTAGTGTAGTCAGTCCTTACGGGTAAAAAGTGAGCGACCTTGGACAACCTGTCCATAAATACCCAAACGGAGTCGTGACCCCTCTGCGACGTAGGCAACCCCATAATAAAAGTCCATGGATATGCTCTCCCACATCCACACCGGGACCTTCAATGGCTGTAGCAACCCTGCCGGTCTCTGATGATCCACTTTTACAAGCTGACAAGTGGCGCATTTCGAAACAAACGCAGCGATATCTCTCTTCATACCGCTCCACCAATACTGGCGTCTCATGTCTTGGTACATTTTGTCCCCTCCGGGATGTACCGCGAACCGTGAGCCGTGCGACTCTGCCATCACATTGTGTCGCAATTCCTCCCCTTCCGGAACTACCAATCTCCCATTAAAGCGCAATCCCCCGTCTGAGCTAACGGTATAGGACTTGGCTCCCTCTGCTAGTAACCGAACTATCTGCTCCTGACAGAACGAGTCATTGGCTTGTGCCCGTACTACCTTCATGACAATCTGCGGTGTAACGGTCATCACAGACATGAAAGATCGGGCCACTGCATCCTGGTGTCCCAATTCCTTCCACTTAGCCTTCCACACCTCTGCCACCTCATCTCCTGGCCTACGGCTCAACGCATCTGCTACCACGTTAGCCTTCCCCGGGTGGTACTAGATGTCGAACTGGTAGTCCTTCACAAACTCAAGCCACCTACGCTGCCGCATATTCAATTCCTTCTGCGTGAACAGATACTGTAGGGACTTGTGGTCCGTGAACAGTTGGAACTTCTCCCCCAAAAGATAGTGCCTCCAAATCCGTAGGGCAAATACCACTGCCGCCAACTCCAAATCATGCGTGGGGTAATTCTTTTCATGAGGCTTAAGCTTACGGGAAGCATAAGCTATGGCCTGTCTCTCCTGCTGCAATACACCTCCCAGTCCTTGCAAAGACGCATCGGTGTAAACCAAATACTCAACTCCCGGTCTCGGCAATGCTAACACAGGTGTTGAGGTCAATTTGTCCTTCAATTCAATGAATGCCAACTGACAGGCGTCATTCCAGATGTATGGCACACCCTTACGAGTCAGATGTGTCAAAGGACCTGCTATCTCCGAGAAACCCCAAATAAACCTCCTGTAGTATCCTGCTAGACCCAAGAAACTACGAATCTCCGTTGGTGTCGTGGGCTATCCCCACTCCCTCACCGCTAATACTTTCCCCAGATCAACAGATATTCCCTGGTCGGAAATAATATGCCCCAAAAACTGGACTTCTTTCAACCAAAACCCGCACTTCTCACATTTTGCATACAACTCGTTTTGACGAAGTGTCTGTAAAACCTGCCTCAAATGCTCGGAGTGCTCCTCGTCTGTCTGGGAGTAAACCAGAATTTCATCAATGAAGATAATGACAAACTGATCTAGAAAATCCCTGAACACTCTACTCATCAAGTCCATAAACACAGCTGGAGCGTTGGTCAAACCAAAAGGCATAACCCGAAACTCGTAAGAACCATATCTCGACAAGAACGCGGTCTTCGAGACATCCTCCTCCCTGATACGCAACTGATGGTATCCCGATCTCAAATCAATCTTCGAGAAGAAAGAAGCTCCTCTCAACTGGTCGAATAAGTCATCGATTCGAGGCAACGGATACTTATTCCGTATCGTGACCTTATTCAACTCTCGGTAGTCCACACACAATCTCAGTGAACCGTCCCTCTTCTTCACAAACAAAACTGGAGCGCCCCAAGGTGAGGTACTCCTACGAATAAAGCCCTGACCTAACAGCTGCTCTATCTGATCCCGTAACTCCCTCATCTCAGCTGGAGCCATACGGTACGGTGCACGTGCTATAGGTCTCGTACCCGGTAGCAAATCTATAACAAAGTCTATCTCTCGACTAGGGGGTAAGCCTGGTATCTCCTGAAACACATCCGAATACTCCCTGACTACTGGGATAGAATCTAGAGGAATCACTACCTCCTTAGAGGTATCCTCCTCAATGTAATACAGATGAGCGGTCGATCCTCCCTCTGGGCGAGGCATCGCCACTACGAACATCTCTTGCCCCGGAATGGCAAAAATAATGCTCCCGCTGAAGCAATCAATCATGGCCCTATAAGCTACGAGCCAATCCATACCGATGATCACATCGTGAACATGCATATCTAATACCAACATATCTGCAGGTAATACCAAACCACCAATCTCTACCACCACTCCCCGGCATATAAAGAAAATAAGTGACCCACTCCCCAATGGTGAGTCGACACACGTCACTGTGCTCTCTGCCGTAGTTAACAATCCTAAAGCTTTCGCAAAGTGTGTAGCTATAAAACAGTGTGTAGCACCCGTATCAAATAATACCCGACCCATAGTGCCATGGATAGGAAACGTACCCTCAATCGCGGGCGGTGCCTGTGGGACTGTAGCCTGGTTGACGTTGTAGACAAGTCCATACTGTAGCTGCCCCTGCTGAACTGGGACTGCTGGAATGGGTGGCAATGCTTCCATCTGTGGCGGTGCGGGAAGAGCGACGGGAAACATAGGCCTCTGTGGCTCCTGGCGAGCACCCTGCTGCTGCTGCTGTGAGGCCCTGCCCCTATCAGGACAATCCTGTCGCTTATGGCCAGTCTTGCCACAAACAAAGCACTTCCCTGGGAATTACCCTCCTCTCTGTCCCTGCTGTCCCCGACCCTGGTGGCCGTTACCGTTCCTCCCTTGGCCCTGCTGGCCCTAGTGAGACTGTTGCCCATTCTTCCTTTGTTGGCCCTGATGGCCGTTTGGACCCTGATGACCGTGACGGAGACCTCCCTGTCCCTGTCTGTAGTTCCCTGACCGGAACCTCTTATTATCCCCCTGCTGGGAGCCCTGCTCATTCTGTCTCTACCCCTGACCAGATTGTGCCCCGCTGGCACCATGTCCTCCAGTCCTGCCCTGATGGCTAGACTCCCCCGACCTCTTACCCTCGGCCATATGAAAACGGTGGTCCTGGCAGTGTAACAATGCAGCGTTAACCACATCAGAATAGGTGGCCAACGATAGGTTCCCTAGCAGATGCTGACGGATCCTCCAAGTCAACCCGTCTGTGAACTTCTCAATCTTCTTCTTCTCTGTTGGTATCTCATCTGGAACGATATTCAACAGATTCGTGAACTCATCCTCATACTCGGCCACAGTCTTACCTTCCTGCTTCAGACTCATCAATCTCCTCCTCATTTCCGTATGAACAGCTGACGGAAAGTACTTGCGGTCGAACCGCACCCAGAACTCCTGAATCGTGAGAGTATCCCTCTCCTCCATGGTGGTAATAGACTCCCACCACTATAGCGCAGATCCAACTAGCTTGAAAGTAGCTAGCACCTGCTTCTGGACGTCCGTGCACTAATACATCCTTAAGTGCCTCTGCATATCCTTCCTCCACTAGCTCGAGACTACCACATCTGAGCTACCTGCAAATTCTGGCGGACGCGCTTTCTGAAAAGCGTCACGTACATGCTCCCAAGCATACGGGAATGCATTAGCCTGTACTGGCGCGGCAGCCAGCGCCTGAGGTGGTGCCTGCTGAACAACGGAAATGGCGGCATTTACCCCTTGGGCTACTATAGCTGCAACCTCAGCGGCGTTCATCATGCCCTGAACTGGAGCGGGCTGGGGTTCGGGCGTTGCATCCCTGGGAACTCGTCGTGCACGTCGTGGAGGCATCTGAAATAAGAACAAAGTTTATAAGTTCGCTGTTTATAAACTTAAAATAGCTGAAGAACGAAGCATACACAAAAAGAGTACAACCGTCCTAAAATATAGGGCTCTATATCAAAGAAACTTAGCGGAAATATAATAAGCTGTCAGATCCTAAAGGACACTAGAACCTGATGCTCTGATACCACCTATGACACCCCGACTAATTCAATACCGGGTAGCTACTCCTTTATTAAATTAATTCAAAATGCCATGTTGGTCCAGATAATAGCATCACTGTCGAAACATTTTAATGATTACTAACCACCTAGTATTTAAAAAGTAAGTGCCAAATTTTAATTAAAGTCTGATTAACATGCAACAAGTGATATAAGGATAATAACATCATTCACCATAATGAAATAAATAGAATAACCATCATAAAACGTAAATAAAGTCTGGAGGAAAAACTCCTCACTACAAATCCCATAACTGTTAAGTAAACTGAATACTAAATCAATACATGCCAAAGTCTGAAAACTGTAATGGAAATGTAACTCTAATAGAAATGGGCAACATGCCCTACAACTGATAGATAATGAATCTGGAATCCAAGTGAATAGAGGCGTCTACAAGCAAATCCTTGTAGCTTCCACAAATAGCTACAGCTCGTCACCTGAATGAGTATCCTATACTTGGTGTCCTTGTGGCTGGGCACCTAAACTGGTTTTACAAAGAAAAGTAGATTTGAAAGCAAACGGGTCAGAGCCCGAATGTGGAGTTATATTTTAAAAACCTGCAAGTGCTTTAAAAATATTTAAAATATTAAATGCAAAGTACATGTTAGGACGTGCACTCACATGATATTCTCACCTCTCGTCTAACTGTGCACTCCTAACGTAAGTACCCATCTAGAGTGATACAAACTACTAGCTAAGTGACAACATATCTAACTAGACTATCATAGGTCCTACCCTTATTACTCGGTTCTATTAACATTATAATGCTCGTAATTAAGTAGGGGTTCAACGTAAACTCAGATGCTCAATATGCAATATATTACACTATTAGCTAACTCGTTATGTTTCTCGAATCAATACTGTAATTATTTCACAACATTAACATGAAGGTTCTCATTCATTAAGTGTATATTATTCACATCATAAATATACAATACAAGCACCCCGAGAACTAAGCTGCGGTGCACACATACTTTGCTATCCATCCCGGTACATCACGCACATAAGGATTACATATTCCGAATCTCTCAAGAATAGTTCACAGATAACAACATCACAAATAATGGAGGCGAACACAGTCACATCACATGGGTCACGCACATACCTACGCTCCCACGATCAGCGGACTTATTAATATCCCAATAAGTCTTTCTATGACCTATGTTCATCAAGGTAACCAGTTTAAATCCGGGCAACACAAGGATTAGAGGGCCCTAAGCGAACGCAAACCTCCCGTGATAGCAAGCATGGTAGGTATGTCATACACACAATTCATATACCAATACTAAGTAAACACACGTCTTAGTAATCCCGTAGTTTAATCGTAGTACATATCGCATTCTCGTACCACCTTATAATATCTACAACTTATATTATTCCGGTTTGTAATTATACGCGCCATAATTCATTCTCACGTCGTAGTAGACACTCACGTCTCAACCCAAACCGTCCATTTAATATAACTCTCGTATATGATTTCCTTATCATAAATACTCAAAAGTCCCAATTCTATCATTACATCATCATCAGAATGTTATCTATATCCTCGAACAAGTTTACGGGACTCCAAAAATCAAAACAGTCGAAAAAGGACCAAACTGTCAACTCGTTAGAAGTCTCGTTCGAACGAGACTGTTCGAACGAGATTCCTCTGTCAACTCGTTAGAAGTCTCGTTCGAACGAGGTTGTTCGAACGAGATCCAGTTCGTTCGAACGAACTGTACCTTCTAACGAGATCTCGTTCGAACGAAGTTATCGAACGAGACTCCCTTTCGTTAGAATGACTGGTCCATTCGTTAGAAGCTCGTTCGAACGAGTTCGTTCGAACGACCGGGGCAGGGGCTTCTAACGACCTACCAGATTCGTCCCAGATTTCTCTAAGTTTCGTTTTTCACCATATTTACTCCTCAAATCTCCTCTAAAATTCGTTCCAACAATGTATTAAGTTCTCTAATCATCCTCAAACATGCTAAGGTCATATACTAACATCTTTTAAGGGTTTAATACATCCTAAACATCATTAAATCACAAGTTTCTACATTTTTCCCCAATTTTCTTCAAGAACATAAACCCTAGATTTTTCTCAACATAATTTCCCAGATTTTAATCCGTTGTTACATCACATAAATACGAAATCTCTGAATTCAATCTTCAAACAATGTTTCTACATGCAAACCTATACCCAAAATTAAGCTAATAACTTCCAATTTCATGGGTTTCCTTTAACTCTTAATTAAAATAGATTATCAAGATTTCTAACATGGAAGAAGCATTCACTGCATAAGAAATGTAATTTAAATCACTTTCCTTGATTTGCTTTCTGATTTTGATGTTGGTTTGGTGAAGATTTCTGCAGAATTTCTTCTCTCCAAGCTTCTTCTCCAATGGTGGCTTAGGGTGGCTAGGGTTTGATTTGGGGAACTTGTAAACCTAATGATAGTCTCCGTAGCTTAATGGGTTAATATGGGTTGGTTAGTGGGTTTAGTGGGTTAAATCCACATCAGATTAAAACTCCCAATTTTCGTCACTTTTAATTTCCCAAAATACGAAACTACCAAAATACCCTTTATGATGCCGGTATGGCCTAAAAATACCCCGGAATCCAAACTACACCCCCGGCTAGTGTTTTCTGACTATCTCGACCCTTCCGGATGCGTTGGCGCACTCAAAACGACCATACGGTTTATAGATTTTAAATTCACTTTTATAATCAAAATATTACACCGTGACGCGGCGGTCCCACGCGTCTCAACAAAATTTCTAAAATGCCGTATATAAATCTCACGACAACTTTCATAATTCCAATTTCATATATACTCATATATGCACATAATTAAATACCAACTCACATCTCGTTAGTATTTATAACCCAGATTAATTTCCAAATAATTCACATTTAATTAATTAATCCCAAAAATAAATATAGCCAAAAGTACGGGGTATTACAACATATAACATGAAATATATAATATTCATCAATCGAATTCACAGTGTGCCTCAAATAAACATGGTCAATGTTTGAAAACAAATGAACATAATCTCCTTTGTTTATTGGAATATCCACCCTCCATAAGGGACAACAACCAATCCAATAATATTCAATCCAACAATATTCAAAGAGCCTAAATTCATCTAACAAATATTTTTTACGAAACAAACTTTCTAAAAAATTCACATGTTTATCAAATGTAAAAACTAACAATCATTTTCACAGGGAAAAAATTGTACTAAACTACTAATGTACAGTACCCCTACTTGAAAAACTCAACTGTAGATATCAATAACTGATTTCCTTTCACGGGCAATATCATTAAAGGAATGCGTATTTCACATTAGGATCCTGCAATTAAATTATTAAAAAAATATTAGTTTCATCGTGCGACAACAGTATAAACTTTTGGCATGTCAAATATTATAACATGTACGACTCCAACAAAAATCATATTCAAAGCTAAGATATATAGAATAAAATGGGAGATGTGATAAGAAAATGCAAACACTAAATCCAAGAGACTTTAGTACATACAGACTTCACAGCATCATAAACACAGGTTCACCAAAGCTAGGAGACATCCGTAAGTTTACCTTTCCTTTTTTAATATTTCTGAAATTGCGGTGCTTTCAAAATCATGTTCTTTGATACCGTCACTTCAAACTTTCTTGTCACGTGAGAATAAAGGAGAACACATGACTGGATTCACCGATTGATGCATAGCACAGCCTCATTCTTGAAAACTTTTTTGGGTGATAGAATTGCTCAAACACACTGTACACATCAAACATTCTTCTATTTCAGCCTTCTATTTTATCGTTCACAACTAAATTTTCAAATCGGCATAACTGATCATTCATGGATGCAGATGTGCTCTTCAAGCAAAAGAACACAATTATAAACTAAATTAAAAGGACAATACTATTATTTTTTTTGGTTGGAAACATTTATGTTCATTATAAATTCAATGGTACAATACACATAAATTTACAGGCTCATAACTTATAAAATAAAAAGTCTTGAGCATTAGAAAAGTCTTCAAACGCCCAATTTGAGGAGGAATTGGTTTTGTCAACTTGTTGTTACGAAGATCCCTGGATATAGAAATAAAAATACGAAATTCAGAAACTCTGATTGAAAAATAAACATTTGAAAGTACTATTAGTATATAAAATTAATAAGTTATGCCTATTAGTATACAAAACTAATAAAAAAACATAGGCATAACTGATGTTACGTAAATAGTGCATATGTAAATAAAAAATTATCACAACTATATCCATAGATGCGAATCAAAAATCAACACATAAATCAAAGCCTATTAAAGAGTCTTGGTGCTAACCTAACTATATCCTAATAGTCTCGTTGCTAATGGAGTCGCAAACATCTCTCAAGAGGTCTTTCTTTCATATGAAAAATTTCACACATTCCCTATCCCCAATGTTCAACTTCATGATAATAGAGAAATATGAATCCACTTTTACCATCTCGAAAAACACCTGTTAAAGAGGTAGATGCGCTATATTTTACCACCTCGGTAAGAATTTATTAATCACCTGAGAAAATATCACCAAATCATCAATATGGACTCAACAATATGAAATTTAGTTAAAGATCATGTGAAAAATCGTGGGAATGAAAGCACTAAGTGTAAACAAAAATAAAATAACTCATATTAGCACAAAATATAAAAAAAGGAAAAAACGTAGGACAAAAATTTACTAATGATCTCCAAATATCATAACCGTCACAATATAATTGGTATTTGACAATCTAAAATTTGAGTTTGATTAACCAAATAAGATATTGAAAGACTTAGTGAAAGAGAAAAAAAAAAGTTACAAACTTAAATATGGAAAAAAAGGTCCTGAACTAAACTTTGCTATCACAAAAAAAATCCCAAACTAAACTTTTATGTTTGAAAAAAAATTGAACTAAAAAAAAGTCCAAATTTTGACAAAATTCCAAATTTGTGTTCTAAATTAGCTGTTACATTGAACTTCTATATGAAGTAATCAAAACCCATGTAATATATAGTGCATATATTCATTCAATAATTAAGAATAAGAGAAGAATATTAGTTTAATTAAGGAATAGTATCATTATTGCCTCATTTTAAATACACATTCACGAAAGGAGAGAAAACAGAGTCACCAATCAAGAAGCCAACATAGATACAAATGTGTATTTCCTCTAAATAACATGAGCTTTGGGAAGAAAAGTGTTGAAACTACAATGTCGAGGAATATCTAGATGTTCAAGTAGCTAAAAAGCAGAAGAAACAACCAAGAAACAAAACAAATATTAATATTATATGAGATATGTGCTTCAAATACATTGTTATGTACACTATACTATGAAACTTGGCAAAGGCATATTTGAGTCAATATCTGAGTCAATAAGTTTATCATCTATTAACCCCACATAGAAATTAATTCTAAGTCCCAATTAATCTTAACCAATATAGTCCAAAACCTATTTTTAAAAAACCCAAAAAACAGTCGGTGATTGCATAACAGTAAGAAAAAATAAATCATGACAAAACGGATGGTGTAATGTAAAAATGACTTCCTCTCAATTCCTCGCAATTTCATTCCCGTTGGATTCCAATTCTGGGATTTCTGTAAGCATTTCTCACTTTAGTTTAACAAGAGATTTATATTTGTGTCTTTTGAAATCTCCCTTTGGCTTTGTAAATTACTCCACTTGTATAAATACTTCCTATACTTCCCAAAATTATTTTTTACGCTGCACTCATTCTGTATATAGTAGATTTACTTAAAAATGTATATATCCAAAGATACCGAGTATTACCAAGGCAAGTTCACAATTTTCGATCAAAACTTTGTCATTTGGATTTTAATTGACAACTGTGTTTCCCTCTTATACTGCCAAAGCTGAAAAAATAGGTATATCATAGCTAACAGATTCCAACTGTTTAGAATCGCTATGTGAAGCAATAGGTTGCTTTGGCATTTTGATAGCAACCAAATTGCTAATAGCTTTTAAGATGACTGTACACATGTACCACCTTTTCCATTTAACATGTTATCGTATCAAGAATATAAAACCAGATCTTTTTCAATTACCATCAGATAAAGATGAAGACTTATAGCACAATGCTAAAGTAGCCATGTCACTGTATCTTCCACGAATCAGGAGGGGTGATTCTTTAAGAAAACATTAACGAAAAATCCTCCAACAACCACAAACAAATATAGTTATGAAACCCCCCATGAACCAAATCTAAAACGTAAAAAATAAAATCCTAATCATACGGGGGGAAAGAGTACCTTTTCAACAGTTAGATAAATTATAGGCAAAGCCATTCACATGATTATCATCTACAACATCTACGCAGCTCACTTGAGCCTTTTATAAAACACTTGACCTACAATTGAAATATATCACAAAAATGTGCCTAAAACCAATACTACAAACACCATAAAAAAATGTGCATATATGTAGTAGTACAAATAACACAATCTACACACTTAAAAACCCCATAAAAATTTATAATAGTTTGAAGAAAGAAATTTACCAAGTAACAGGAGCTGACTTCTGAGATGGTCTCCATGGCTGTGAAATAATAAGTACTAAATACCAATAGTGAAATACTAATGGTGAAAAACTTTAACAAATTTGGGTAGTGAGATGAATTTATGTGAGACAGAGAGAGGCAATATACCTTTGGAGATGATCGTACAACCAAATGGAATCTCTTATTAACATTATACCGAATAGTTGATGATCAAAGTCAAGACTCACATCAAATATATACATATCAAGCCACTTCGTGACCTGAGTTAAGATCCACTCTCTAGAAATTCTTAAAGCCAAGATAATGAAAACTTGTCAAAAATGAATTTCAAACCCCTGCTCTTATTATTCAAGAACACCAATGCTAAGTTCCTCGATCTTGTTTGATGCTCATTTTTGCAAGTATCTCTTCCCTACATGATTAATCAGATATAAATTCCTTAATTTTGAAATATACACTCAGAAAAACATTAAAAGTGTCCACAGTAAACAAAAAGTCTCAATCAAGAAGCAAAGAACTGTTCGAGTTTATGCCTAAAATCCATAGTAAACAAATAGAAATAATCCGTACTGAAAGGACCGCATATACCAGATGAAAAGAAGCAGATCTATGTATGATAAAAAGAATATGTGTATAGTTTTTTTATAATAAGAAGCTTTGTATTGAAAGAAGCTCTTGAAAAAAAGCTTTGTGTAATTTTGTATTGATCATCGCCATCATCATGGTAAGCGACTATTTTAACTCTGAATACAAAACTGTAATGTAAGGTCTCCATAGTGAGGTGTCTAAAAAAGAAGCTCTATATAGTGCATCTATGCCAACGACATACATATACAGGTTTCAATCTTATAATAATTTAAGTCATAGATGTAGTACGTGATAAAAGTCGACAATTCGGAAATTGATAAGAGTTAATATATTTGAATCCTTTCCGCTAACATAAAAAGTCAACTATGCTAGGCAAATACTAATTCATCATCAAACAAATCTAGTAAACATAATATATTAAATACAAACAAAGAGAAAATCCAATGATTCAGGAGGCATAGAATATGTCCAAGAAGTCTCATAATATCTTACAAAAGTCAATATGCAAAATTAATTGTATCTCTACTTTCAAATCTAACAAAAATTATGCTTCTGATGAGAACAGACGTAGCTCTGCTTTCAAATTTATTAGCCTAAAATCATACTTCCAGTCTTGTGATGCTTCAAAAGATTACTTAGTATATCATTTCAATAGTAAATGATGATATTCATATCTTATAACTAACATGTATTAACAATAGAATATGTTGTCAATTTACATTGGCAAGACATGTATACCTAAAAAACTGTCAAGTTCATGCCTGTCAAGTTCACTTAGAACCCCATACACTTTATATCTACAGAACACCAAATGAAAAAGCAAGAATCAAAGACACAATGATCAAATGTGACAAATTCCCCTATCTTAGACAAATGTGACAAAATCCCAGTAATTGCATTACTTGGTTCAATTATAAATAGTTAAAAATCCCACGTCTCAAAAATCATAAACAAAATACAAAACTGAATGTAAATCATTACAAATATATGAAAAAAAACTAACTTGGTCTTGGATGGTGGATTTAGGGGCCGGATTTAAGGATGGAAGTTCGACCAATGGTTTTGACAGCGAAACATATATATTGAGAGCTTATTCATGGGATTTGAGAGATGAGAGAAAGATGCGAAAAAACATAGATTCAACAAATAAAGCTTCATAATTACAAAATAAATGAATGATGCTATAAACACACCAACGTGGGACACCATTTTGTGGACAGTGAACACATGAGACGCACACTACATAATTGTCCACCTATAACATGGGACACGTATTCAACTACCTCAACCGTGTCCCCAAGTCATGCTCTTAAAATTGTAGCAAATCCAGCCCTCATAACTGAAACAGTACAATGGTGTAATTCACCATAAAACAGTAGCTAAATAACACATCTAAAAAACAATTAATTAAAGTTTTATTAAGTCGTTAAAAAAGATGGTAGGAAAGAAAATCTAGCCCTCATAATTGCAGCAATATAGTGGTGTAATTCACCATAAAATAGTAGCCAAATAACACTTCTAAAAAAATTATTAATTAACCCCCAAAAATTTATACATAAAAGTAATGAATATCTCCAATCCAGTTCTTTAATCATTGAAACAAACACAATAAAGGAAGAAGAGTGAGAAACACCTAATTTGTTCACTTCTCATATGGTCAACTTTTTCACCTAAAAGAAATGAATAAAAATTAAATCAATCCAACCAATACACAACAATAATAATTAGGTCATTTCACCTAACCAAACAAAATGATACCAATCTTTAATAATCTTTAGGATAATATCAACATTAATCAAGAGAAATTGGCAACAAATAGATCATCATTGAGGCATTTAGTCGAACACACATGACACCATTTTATCCTACCCACATAGACCATATGACTCATTATTCAAAGGAACAAACAAAAATGTCATATACAGAAAAATCTCATACATAGAAAATCTTCATATACAGAAATGTCATTACAAAAAAAGCCCAAACAAACAAAAAAAAAACATTCTTAAACACAAAATCCCCAAACGAACAAAAAAACAAAATGATACCAATCTTTAATAATCATTAGGATAATATCAGCATTAATCAAGAAAAGCTGGCAACAAATAGATCATCATCGAGGCATTTAGTCGAACACACAGGATGCCATTTTATCCTACCTACACAGACCATATCACTCATTATTCAAAGGAACAAACAAAAATTTCATATACAGAAAAATCGTATACATAGAAAAATGTCATATACAGAAATGTCATTACAAAAAAAAGCCCAAACAAACAAAAAACCATTCTTAAACACAAAATCCCCAAACGAAAAAAAAACATTCTTAAACAAAAAAACTCCCAACAGAACATCTTGTATAGAGAACCGGACACAAAAAACCGAAACCAACCCAACTTAACCAAGACAGATCATAGATATTTACCTTTTGGTTAATGTTGCGAGAGTGGGAGATGAAATCGATAGAGGGAGGAGAGATCGTGAGATATTTCTGAGAGGTTGAGTATGCGATGCTCTGAGTGGGTATGGTATGAGGTGATTGATCGTGAGGTGATTGAGGGGAGAGTAGGGATTTTTACAAAAAGACCCTCTAATTTGAATTAAAGTGAAAGTGAGAATGGGAAAAAAGGGAGAACCATCATCGTCTTACTCCAAACAAAATGTGAGCCATTGGATTCAATTTTACACAATTCAATTCTAGCCTCTAATTATGTTATCAACTTATGGAATAGTGATAACCTTTTGCTCCTTATATATATATATATATATATATATATATATATATATATATATATATATATATATATATATATATATACTGTGTTATATGAACACAGTAAATGTTAATGCTTATTAAAATGTTATAGATATAAACCTAACTCAATGCCACCCCTACTCACCCCAAATCGGAGCTCCGGTGGATCCAAATCCCATTTATCTAATATTCTCTTAATTTCTCAGGTCCACGCCAGCGGCACCCTATGCCACTACTACCAACCCAAATCATAGCGCTGATGAAAGTCGTTGAAGCTCCGACAACGGGGGTGGGTAGTGGTGGGGATTGAATGTCGTTAGTGTAAACATTTAAAAATATGGTAATTTAAAAAAAAATAGTGGTTTGGATCTACCGTGTGTGTGTGTGTGTGTGTGTGTGTGTGTGTGGGTATATATATATATATATATATTGTGTAATATTAACTCAGTAAATGTTACCGTTTGTGAAAATGTTATATATATAAAACTATTTCATAAATATATTAACACAGTAAATGTTATTGTTTGTGAAAATGTCACAGATATAAAACTATTTCATTTTCTACTATATAACAAAAAAGTTTAATATCTATGACATTTTTACAAACAATAGCATTTACTGTGTTATCACATTATATATATATTCAATATGTTTTTATTTTTAAAGCTCTGCGCCACCGGCACCTAATGCCACCCCTACTCATCCCAAATCGGTGCTCAAGAGTATCTAGATCCCATTTATCCAATCTTTTCTCCAACGGTTCGCGCTAGCGGCACCCCATGACACTCCGGTCGATCCAAAACCCAATTATTCAAAAGTCTCTTATTTTCAAAGGTCCGCGCCAGCGGCACCACATGCCACCCTTATCCACCCCAAATCGGAGCTCTGACGAAGGTCGTTGAAGCTCCAACAATGGTGGTAAAGATTGGATGCCGTTAGCGCGAACCTTTAAATATAAGGTATTTTTGAAAAAAGATGATTAGAATCCACCGGATATATATATATATATATATATATATATATATATATATATATATATATATATATATATATATATATACTTTGTAGTATTACCACAGTAAATGTTACTGTCTGTTTGTGAAAATGTCACATATATAAAACTATTTCATATTCTAGTGCATACAGTAAAATTTACTGTTTGTGTAAATTTTTTTCTTTGAAATTTTATAGCCTTCATGGATCTTGTTTGATAGATCTCGTCGAGCTGATTTCAAAAATAGTAATTTTGCGAAAAACGGATTTATGAATCAAAAGTTATGATCATTTAAAGATTTAAAAAAAAAGTCCAACTACTTGTGTAACTTCTTGAAGGAAATTACGGATGATTAGTTATAAAAGGGTAAAATTGTGAAAAAATTTCCTAAAAAGTTGGAATAGGACATATGAGATTATTGAAAAGTCAATAAGACTTATTAGAATGTTGACCCGACAAATGGGACCTAAATATAATTATCCCATTAGAGTATCCATCATTAAGATTTGACATAAATTTTACGATCCACTATCAACCAATCACTAACCAATCTCGTTTTACGTCCGGACTTGAGCGTCCCCAATGATGGAGTCAAAAGAATTACTATCTTAACCAAAATCAAGTACAATATTTTCAATAATTATGATATAGTAATGCAAAGTACTAAATCAAAATTATATTATTTTGAACCAAAATAATATAATATCATGAATGTTTTTACCATATCACCCTAAATGACCTGACACATTGTACCGTCTATCCATCATATTATTTCTCCGCATATTGTTTTTCTCGGATCATATAATAGAAGCTTCCATCCACAGAATAAAATTAATCACATAAATTAGATATTAGAATCTTTACATGGGGAAAACCCAAAAGAAGAAGATATCTGCATGTGATATGAAATCATGTTTGGTCAATCATCTATGCGTGGCGCAATGAAATGCCAAAGGGAGGCGGCCAATTGACGCCGTGGTCAAGCCTCACCTCAAGTTTTTAACATATAATTTAAGGGGCGGCTCAAGGTTAGGCAGCTTTTGCCGAAGACCTCTTTTAGATTCAAATCCATACTTAGTTTATATTATTAACATGATAATTTTTACATTCGAAAATTTAGGCTTTACAATCTCAATAGATAAATATGGGTATTTGATAAAATCTCATGAATTATTTTGTAAAAGTAATCTCGAGCCTATTGTTAAATTTATCCCATTAAAAATGACATTACCTATCCACAGTTGACAGAAAATTTATTAAACATGTCGACGTTTCGCTGCCCCAGCATCACCGGAAAAAAACGCGACAACCATTATTAAATAGGCACTTCCAATCAGCTACCCAAAATGCCCAACAAATGTCAGTATTTTTGTTTGTGATATAATTATTTGAGTTTTTGTTAGTTTTGAAATTAAACTGAACTCGAAATTAATTATTTGGAAAATATAAGGACTAAACTTTATGCAACCATAAAATTATTGGGCCATTTCAAACATAATAAATAAAATAAGAATTAATTATTACTAAAAAAACTAGTGTCCTATTTCAATTCTTAGTCCTATATATGTTGTCCATGTATTTGGTTCAAGAATGTGACGTGTAAGTAAGCTACCAAAAGTAAAATTGTACATTTACGAATTTAAGTTTCTTGTCAAATTTCATCCCTGATATGAAGATATTTAATAACAACCTCCTATTTCAACATTTTATTTTGCACTCATTGTGTTAATATTTTATATCCTGTAAACCTTTTAGTGAAGGCACTGCACTCTATTGATTTCTACAGAAATAGAGACAACATGCTAATTTTAAAAACACATTTTCTGTACTAAATTAACCAAGTGCTTTAATTGAAAGCCAATATAAAATACCCAAATGTTTAAATCTTGGAACTTTTAGTATAAAAGCTTAGTGACAAATTTTTAACTTGCAAAGGCTTCAAGAAAATCTGCCCCTGTCTTTACAGGTCTTTTAACGGTCCACACACAATTATGTTAAGCTTGTCACAATATTATTCATTAAAACTATTTCACTATATATTTTTATATTGTACCAAAGTCCGTTCCTCCGTAAACAAAATTACAATATAATTCTGAATAAATAAAGTTTGCAGTCTAATGTGCATTAGTGACGTTAATAAATATTAACAATTCTTGTTTCTAATATTAGCCTAATGTAGAACTTCAAATATAAACAGCAAGAATATTTTTAAACACGCAATCCAATATAGGAATGTACATGCATTACAGTGGAAAAGTCCCACAATAAACATACTAGATAGAATTTGGTTTTGATTATAAATTAAGTGCAATCACTATCATGTTGAAAAGTAGCCAAATAAATTCTCGGTCATCCGCTGGACTTTAAGCCCCTTACAAATCATTTAATAAGAAAAAAAAAAGCAAACATGAATTGGCAGCTACCTTCTCAACACCCTATAAATATGTTTCCCTCTCATCCTTATTCTCACATCACAAATATATAAGTTATTTCACTAAACCCTTGATCAAATATGGCAGCCATTAGAATGAGAGGAAACATGTTAACAATCATGATTGTGGCCGGAGTTCTCGCGGTAGCCGAATTGGTTTCCGGTCAAAATTGCGGTTGTGCACCAAACTTGTGCTGCAGCCAGTTTGGTTTTTGTGGGGACACTGATGCCTACTGTGGTCGTGGGTGTCAGAGTGGCCCTTGTACCGGGACAACCCCAGGTGGTGGTGGTTCGGTTGCAGATATTGTGACGGATGCATTCTTTAATGGGATTATTAATTCTGATGGGAGTTGTCCTGGAAGGGGATTCTACACCAGAGCCGCTTTTCTTGAAGCTGTCCGTGCGAATCCTCGGTTCGGCACCACCGGCTCAAGGGATGACATTAGACGTGAGATCGCGGCTTTCTTTGCCCATGCAAGCCATGAGACTGGACGTACGTATCAATATATTCATCATCTTTCCATTAAAATTATTTTTTATTCATGACTGAGACCAATATGTTCCATATGTATAGATATGTCCATATATAGTAATTTTGGACGAAACATATAGACGGGTCACGGGGGTATAGGGGTCAGTCAGCACCCAATGTCAGTAATTTTGTTTTCATACTTTTGGGGGAATCTAATTAGGACATGCAGGTGTAGTAGTTTAGGAGATGATAGGATGAAGCCAAAAATTCCTTGCATTTGGGTTGGCACTTAAAACCCTTATATAGATATGATATATAATAATTTGGGTAATTTTTTTTGTAAATTCACAGCCAGAAAAGAACGTACAAAAAGGAACTTGGACCAACCATTGGTCTTAAAAATATAATAATTTTAATAAAGCATACACTGGTCACACTAATAGAAACAAAATTTGTTGCCATTTATGTAAGTTTTATACAATTAAAACAGATCATGATAAATTAAATTCTATTAAATATCTTAGAATAGAGCGCTTGTCTAATATCTGAAAAATGAAAAGAATAACAACTTGGTTGTTTAGCGCAAATATAAAAAGGATCAAATAACAAAAAGTTCTTCAAACATTTTTTACTACACAATTAATCCAACCATTTTATTTTGTACCAAAAAGTCGCGTATTTTCTGGTGCAAAATAAAAAGGCATGAACTAAACGTGTATTGAAAAAAGTTCAAAGGAGTAATTAGTATATGCCCCATATAAAAAAGGTACACTTTAGAGAATTATTATTTTGTAGATGTATACTTTGTCCCCTTAGGGTTAACATGTATTTACGTGTATTATTTTATTCTAGATATTTTCTGCTCTCTAATACAAATCTTTTAGCTTGCCCCATCCTCAAAAACCATTGATATTTTGTTTGTGTAGGCTTTTGCTACAGAGAAGAGAGAGCTGGTCCTTCATTGGACCCATCGGTATACTGTGATGAACAGAACAGGCAATATCCATGCGCACCTGGTCAGCGTTACCATGGTCGCGGTCCACTTCAACTCTCATGGAACTACAATTACGGGCCTGCCGGACAAAGCATTGGGTTCGACGGACTAAACAATCCCCAAATTGTGGCCAATAACAATGTCATCTCATTCCGGGCCTCCTTGTGGTTTTGGATGAATAACGTTCACAACATCATTACTTCTGGTCAAGGGTTTGGGGCAACCATTCGCGCCATCAACGGCCAACTTGAGTGCAATGGTGCAAATGCCGCAACTGTTACTAGCCGCGTCAATTATTACACATCATACTGTAGCCAACTTGGCGTTTCTCCTGGAGGAAATCTTAGGTGCTAGGAATATATCTTAACTAAAACTGGGCTTTTAGTATATATTATTCTCAGAATATTAAGTTGCAAGCTACCAGTTTGCTCTCAAATAAAAACACTATATGTGACACCAATCTGCTAATTGTTGTTTAGGATTGGAAATAAATATGTTGAATCAAATGTACTATCATGTTGATTCAATAAAGGTTGAAATAAGTTTTCTTAGTACTTGATAAATCTGAAATGTGCGCTACTCTTTGTTGTTAATTGACCGAACTCTATGAAATAAAAAATGAATTACATGCAACGAGTTGATATCACTACCTTTTTATTACTGCATGGGACAGCAATGAAACAAACAGTAGAAGACAACAAACTAAGAGTTAAATTAGCATGTAACAAACAAAGTCTTGGATAATAAAAAAAGCTTCATTTGTGTGTATTAGACCAACGCGACAACGAGATGATCCACAAAGGGATGGCTTATGTGGAAAGTTTGATGCCAGGGTAAACCCAAGGATTTGGGGATGCAAACTACACATGTTTGAATTACATTATGCTGTGACTAATTTTTTTCTCGTTTTATGCTTTAATCACCTTCCAACTACATGCATTAAATGGAAGGATAAAACGGGCATACACGGCTTAACTTGCATTGTTCCAATACACTAGCATGCAACCCGCGCGATGTGTGGATGTGCTCGTTCAAACATTTTGAAATAGATGTTAAATGTATCACTACACCAACGAATTCTTTATATTTATTATATTAATTTCATCAGTAGTATGAACAAATAACGAAACAATAAAATAATGAATTTCAAAAGCTATATTTAGTAATTATGTATACAATAATTTTCCATAATGGGCATCCCAAATGTATGGTGAAATATTTATTCATATGAGTTGAGTTGCGTTAACGTAATCATACATTTTTCGTATTGCAATGAAATTATCTTGAAAACAGACATGATTTTGAGTATTGACCCAATATTTATGGGGTTTATGCAGACAAATCGAAGGATGTATATGTTGAAAATGAATAATTTAAGGTTGGAAATTAATTTTTAATTTCAATTATATTAAATTCCAAAATTATGTATTTTCCCATTTATGTGGTCTTGATAAGTATCATATATATAATTAGGCATGTGATAAATGCAAAAATTAAGAGATTGGGCTGGGTCCATCTTTAAGCCACTTGATGGACGGTGGAAGCCTGAAAAGAGAACTACTTGGACTAGGAACTTCGGCCCTTTTTCCCTTATATATAGGATGACTTTGCACCATCTAGGGTCATCTCTTAACATACATATATAAGGTGGAAGAGAAAATTCAAAATTCACATATTTCATATTTTCTCAAAATTCTGGGCTCATGCAACTAAAATTCCGAGTTGCTATTCAAGAGGTCTTAAGGGTGGAAGGAAAAATTTGAAATTCACATATTTCATATTTTCTCAAAATTCTGGGCTCATGCAACTGAATTTCTGAGTTGCTATTCAAGAGGTCTCAAGGAGAAATATATTAAAGCATTCAAGTTATCTTCCTAACCCTAATAATGGACAAATGTTGGTTTTTTGAACCACAATCATGTAGCTTATAAATTCAGTAATTGCATGAAGAATAAACATCTTGGAATCATGTTAAATAGTTTTAAATCTTAACATGCTAGTTTATGACCTATTTGTGATAACAAAAACAGTCTTGTATAGTAGTATAATGTTGGCTTGTAATTTGTAAAATATCCAGGTTGAAATAGCAGCGATTAGTTCAATTTTATTTTCTCCTCTTACGGTAGTCCATACAACAACTGGCGAATGATTGATTGAAAAATGCCACGAAGAACAATTGAAATTGTTGTGGCACTAAGTATAAGAACCCCAAATGCAATAATAAGCGACATAGAATAATGAATGAGAGCACCTCAAAATTTGGAAAAAAATAATTTCTACAAATACTTAATTTCATTTGTGTTTTTTTTTTCCAAATATGCCTCCTAATCCTAATGTCCTCATTCTTTTTAATAAAGTTTCTAAGGATGATCTGTATGATATTTTTGAATCTTCTTCTAAACTTCAACTAACAAAAGCTTTTGAAATTTTCAATGTGCTTGCAAAAGATGTCCTCTTTGAAATTCGTATGAAAACCTTTTTCCCGGATGTTTCACCCTACAACTCCCCACACCTCCTCCTCCCCTCCCCCCACACACACACACCTCACAACACCTTCAATCTTCTTCTAAACTTCAACTAACAAAAGCTTTTGAAATATTCAATGTGCTTGCAAAAGATGACCTCTTTGAAATTCGTATGACAACCTTTTCCCCGGATGTTTCACCCTACAACTTACCCCCCCCCCCCCCCCCCCCACCCACACCCACACCCACACCCAGACCCACACAAGACTTCATTCTCATCCCTAATCCCTTCCACAACCCCAATTCCCCGTGCTTGGCACCCTACCACATGCTACTACCTCATTACCACCTGCTACTGACTCACTACCATCTGTTTCTGCTATTTTAGGAGTGTTATACTTGCTATTCCTTCTTCTCATGGTGCCACATCTGACATCAACACCCTCATTGCAACCTTAAACTCATTCCACAACACCCCCTTCTCTATGGATGCAACTAATGTTCTAACTTCAAGTTTTATTGCAGCTATACCTAGGGACTTAGGTTTCAGTTTGCTACCAACTGGTACTTCCCCTGCTCCTCCTCTTACTTATGCTGCTTAGAACCTCAACACTTGTTTCTAATTCTCCCACTATCCAGGTTTATTCCCACCCCTTGCTTGGTAACCGATTAGATTATGCATAGACCATCATGATACAAAATGATTTGTAAAGTTTTAATCCTTTAAGACACAATTGAGGAGTGGTAACACATTAAAACAGCAAAAACAGAGATGAAAATGTCATTCTACAGATCCATCTATAGTAGCAGTTCTTTCTTCTTCGGACAATAATAGTAGTTCATTCTTCAAGACGCAGTTGAGCAGCGGTCACAAATTTAAAACATTAAACAAACTGAGAAAAAATATCTACTTTCTTCTATATCTCAATGAACTGACAGGAATATTTGTAAAATGTTAGGCATACATAATTAACCAGAGCTAATTAACATGATTGTCTAGCATAAATAACCATACTTATCTGATTTTTTTTATCTTAGATCGTGAAGCGAGAGATTACGCTCTAGAATATGATTTTCCTCTTCAACATTTTCATATGCGTGACACATTTTTCAACAATAAATATTACAAGGAACTTTAGGCCATTTCTATCGGCAGCATATGTATACCATCTAAGGAAACATACACGCTTTAGAAACCTAAAAACTTGACATAAAGAATCAGAGAATCAAGTAAATGAGCATCAAGTTAATTTGAAAATGGAACAGACAAATATATCATGCCAAAAAATAGAAAAGAAGATTCAAATGCAGTATTGTCCTCTGGAGTTTGATAATAAATTATCATAAAAAATATGGAAATTCTAGAACATGTTTGATATTGATATTGGTTTTCCAATTCACACGTACTTCATTTCTCGTTCCATTATGTAAAAAAAATACATATAGGTTGTAACATAAAATGATGCTACGTATATATATAATACATGAAAGGGAATTTGATTATAAAGCTGAAACCAAATCCTATAGAATACAAAGAATACCCATGAAATGTTTGTGTCAGAAAAAATAGGGAAAAAAATATTGCAGAGGACGAACAATTTTGATAATAAAGCTATAATGTTTTAATATCTATTATTAGGAGTAATTTGAACCAAATGTTCTATAGCAATTAGCTTATTTTATACCTTGGTAATTCTTTAAAACCCCTAAACTTGGAACCACAAACATTGTTAGTAAGGCATAAAAGCATTTAGAATACAGAAGTTTAAAAGCATACAATATCACAAACCAATAGATGAAGAGTTGAAGAGAAACAAATATGATCTGAGGTTAAAAGTCACTCATATGAAATTGGATTACCTCTCATCTCAAACCATTTTATATACTTTTCTCACATAAATAATCTATAAAAAATTTATTTCGACAATGATAAAAACATAAATGATAAGATTACAAACTGGACGAGTATTTATCTTATTTGGTCATTTTATCAAATTGGTACCTTCAATCTCATAACTACCAACCATGCAATTTCCATTGAGTGGAATATAAAAACAAAAAAGTTCAAACTCATCTTCAATCACTTTGTAACATATACAATACTTCTTCTTGAGTCTCACTTTGTAACTTCATTTTTAAAATTTACACAAAAACATAATGTGTAACATTCCTATTTGGAAGTCAATTGAGCTACGTGGCAACAGAAGATTAACGTCTGATGGTATTTAACAAATTCCAGCCTACATGGTCAACTTCTCCATTCAGATGACTTAGTGTGGGGCTTATATTTTAATGTAATAAGATAGATAACGTGTGCGTGTCCATGCTTAAAATTTACCAATGAGCATATGTATTAGCTGCGATTGGATAACATATACAAAATATGTTTATTTATAATCTATATAATTATATAAAAATTATAGATCAAATTCATGTGAGGTTGGCACATGAGACATATTATTATAATTTTCTATATCCTTTCATTACTAATTGTATTTCGTTTCCCAAACAAAAAAAACAACGAACTTCTTCAAATCCTTTCCCAAGAAAAATAAAACCAACAATGAGTTCTCTTTTATCCCTTTCAGTTCATTGAATCCCATCACGTGGAGAAGATGAATGAATATTAAGGGTTCATTGAATATAGCACAAGGCTCGAGGAAAAGGACTACACTTCCTTTTTGTAGTCTAACAATATATATCTCCAAATGGTTTCTTCATCTCTTTCTTCAATTTTCCCTCATTTTCCATTTCTTCTAGCTGTCGAATTCCTCAAACAAACAACTCTACGTATTTACCTCTACATATTTTTCCCCTATCAATTGTTTTCTACATTTCTCTCCCCTTTGATTCGTCCACTGTCTCGGCACTGTCGACATCAACTTAGGATGTAAGATGGGTAAGCAAGCCTTTGTTATTGTATTATTATTGTAGCCATCTTCTATCTTCCATTTTTATTACCGACATGGGTAAGAATGAATGAGTTCATGTAAGTAGGGAAGTCGGTGTCTAATATTTTACTGTATTCTTACCTTCAAATTAACAGAACCTTCAAATCCTTGAGATTTTTTATTATTTTATAATTTTTGTAAAAGTAGTCTTTTTTATCCATCTCCAAAAAAATCATGGCCACTTATCAATCTCCAAAAAAATGAACATCATTTTTATTCATGGGTAAGAACCAAAATAAAAATGGAAGATGGCTACTCATCTCCAAGATTTTTACGCTTAAGATAAGTGTTTAGTTATTAAAAAAGTTATATTATTTATTTTTTAATATTCTAGAGTTTTTTATATTTTATACTTTTAAATTAAATATGGTGTACTGTCGTGTCATGTCACATTATGTATGGATCATGTTCGTGTCGTGATTTAATTAGATGGTTTTGGATCATGTTTTTATTTTTGTTGTGTTTGTTTGGTAAAAATAAGATTTCGTGTCGTGTCACTTTTATTTTGGTTATATTCATTTTAAGTAAAAAATAAAGATTTGGTGTTATGTGTTGTGTCTCTTTTTAATTGGATTATGTTCATTTTTTTCTAAAATAAATGAGCCCTAATTTGATTCAGGTAAATAGGCGTAAAAAGTATGTTACAAAATGTTCAATGGCAACATTTAAAAATGTGTGTCAGGTTTGGAAATAAAGGATAGAAGAAAAAAAGGAAGGGTTGGAGGTAACATTTTTACTCAAATACCATACCAGACTTTAATATAAATTAGTAACTATGGATATTAGACTTTAATATAAATTAATCAATTTATTAGACTTTAGAACATTTGTTTTCTCTAAATGTCACAAAATAATACTTTTTAGTGGCGTTCACATTTAAAACATAGTAATGTATTAAGGTAAATAAAAACTCATAGTTTTTATCTATTTAAATGGGATCAACATTTAGATTTAGATACTAATTAATATTTTTATAATTAGATTTTGGTGAACATAAGTCCGAATAAGAGGAGAGGGGAACTAGGTCTAGGTTATGATGTCACATATTTGGATACATTTCATTGCAAGAGTTCTATATGTAGTTTCTATTCACACCTATGATATTTATATGCTACATAAACTTATTTATTTAAGTTGTTTGGTTGAAGGTGGCTCGCGATTTTTTTTTTAATATCAACTTAAAAGTTGTCTCAATTCAACGG
The DNA here is from genome assembly GCA_949130495.1 of Sambucus nigra. NCBI lineage: Eukaryota > Viridiplantae > Streptophyta > Magnoliopsida > Dipsacales > Adoxaceae > Sambucus > Sambucus nigra. Next base: position 644,949,981 of record OX422215.1, on the reverse strand, counting down.
TATAGTCATTTCATTTTGTTATATATATTCAGTCACGCATCACGTGGCCTTCATGCTAGTTAATATATATAAGACTCGTAGAACATCAATGTTGTATCCCCATTAAATGTTTGTTGTCTTTTAAGCATCTACATGTTCTCCCCTCAAAGAAAATTATTCTTTCCAAGTATTTGTTTCTGTGTACGTATTGTTTTAAATCTCTCCATATTTAATAAATTTTGAAATTGGGTTCTCCTTAAGGAGGAGAGATATCATTACCAAATCCATTTTTATCTAACCACGAGCATACCTTCTACCTCAAACATCATAATCGAAGGGAATGAGAGGTTAGAAGGTCAAAATTTTAAAGCATTGTAAAAGGTATGTCTTATAATCTAAGGGGTCTGAGTCTTTGGTATCCGAGGTTCTGTTAAGCATAGATATAAGCATGAAGACGATTAAAAAATGAAATTGGTATGTACCTCAAAATTATCCCCAAAAACATTTTCGGAATGGTATGAAGTGTTTGAATGTTTTGGGTGAGTGACATTATTCTAAAAAAATAGTTCAAATATTCCCCCCCCCCCCCCCCCCCCCCCCCCCCCCCCAAAAAAAAAAGCTCGAAGTCCTGCACAATGCAAAAAACAAGCTATGAATAGTGTATAAATAATTAATATTGAATGTAAGGAGAATATTCTTATGTTGGTATTGGAAGGGCAAGAATTCTTGCAAGAATTCAAAAGATTACCATCACAAACAACTAGGATTTCGACCAAATATTGTTATTTTGACCCAGTGTCTAGAAAATTTCATATTATGTGAGTGAGTGTTTTTAATGATAGATCAACAAAGGTGATACGAAAACTAAATAAAATATTACAAATGTAATATAATGAGAAATACACAGAAAGATTTCCTTATCATAATAACTGAAAATATGTTCAATTTTTTTTTTGTGTAACAATCGATTGGGTTAGACCAACTCAACTAATTTTTTAAGTTTAATTTTTTTCTACAAGTGAGATTATAGTATCTATAACCTACCTAATGGGTGCATTTAAGTGTAAAAAATACTATCAAATCAATATAATTAGATTGAGTTGAAGGAGTCCAATTAGATGGGATATTAAACACCCTTATTCTAAGTTATTTATATTTAAACTAGCATGCAACCCGCGTGATGTGCGGGTGCACACACACACACAGAGACAAATATATATATATATAGGTCACAAATATGTACATCCATGTTATTAAATAACTAACAATTGAAGTAATTAAACATTTCAACAAACAATTAATTGATATGTGTGGATGTGTGTTTAGGAAGGTGTGTATAGAAAACTTCAACACTTGCCCGTGAAAAATAAAGATTGAGAAATTTATTGCATAAGGATTCTAACATAGGGTTTCTTAAGTATTATCAACTCATCGTCTTACTATAAAGTGTCACTAAATAGGCCAACTCGGCCTTAATTTGGATTAACTGTTCCATTATACTCCATTGATCTTGTTCAATGTAGATATGAAAACCATCCATTACAGATTGGCCACACAAAGACACATTGGGGTGAGAGTACTGACAAATATAGAGACATAATTGAGATATTTTGTTTTTTCATGGTGCGTTCTTAATACCTTGTGTTGGAGTGAAAGGATTGAGAAATATCAATAAGACACAATGCGTGATTTTTTGCATGGGGTATGTTCAAGGACCACTCCAAGAAATCCACTCTTTGAATTTTGAGTAATATAAAGGGGAAAGTACTCTTAGATCACTCACAAACAAATTTTAAATACTAAGGAAATTTTGATAAATTTTAAACACTTAGGTCCACTAATTCACTTCGTGTGAAAGTTCACGCTAGTGGCATAACATGTGGACCTAATTATAAATTGTCCTTAAATGTTTAAAAATTGTTACCAAGGGACGTAATTATAAATTGCCCGTATATAAACTATCATTGAAACAAGTGGAAAAAATTTACCAAAATATTTATCCAAAAATGAAGCAATCTATGTTTAAAGAAATAGACTATCTATCTATTCGAAATTAGACACTCATAGGGTTTTCATTTGGAACATACAGCTAACTACATGGAGGATAAAAAAAATAAAAAAGACTAAATCATGCTGGGCAATTTCTATATAAATTTTTTTCCTAGTATATGTCGATACATGCCCATTGTCAAAATTAGATAAAGGGGCTAGGATTAATTATTGCTACATTGTATTGATTAGTAAGCATAATATTGAAAGCGTCCTCTTATGTATTTTATAAGGACATCGAAATCCATATGTATTTTATGAAGCAATCTATGTTTAAAGAAATAAACTATCTATCTATTTGAAATGAGACACTCATAGGGTTTTCATTTGGAACATACAGTTAACTACATGGAGGATAAAAAAAATAAAAAAGACTAAATCATGCTAGACAATTTCTAGATAATTTTTTTTCCTAGTATATGTTGATACATGCCCATTGTCAAAATTAGATAAAGGGGCTAGGATTAAATTATTGTTACATTGTATTGATTAGTAAGCATATTATTGATAACCTCCTCTTATGTATTTTTATCAAGGACATGGAAATCCATATATATAAGCCACACGTAGTCCTATAAATATAAGAAAGAGAATGTATACCCCAAAAAAATAGCGAACGAGATATCAATTTATTTAGTATCATATTTTTCCGGTATATGTTGATACAAACCTACTGTAATAAATTATTTCGAAAAGGGGACTAAGATTAAATTCTTACTGCATTGTATTTATTAACAAGTATATTACTAAGAGCGTCAAAAGTAAAGTGTAAAAACGAATAATCTCAACCTCATATATTTTTTATGAAGCACCATGTGAACAAAATGTCTACACATTAGGGGGAGAAAAAGATCGAACATTATGCTTAGATTAAACCAATTAAGATAAGTGTATGATGGTACAGGAGGCTTATGATATCAAGAAATGCATGTAGAAGGATACCACCCAAAACATGTCGTAGGATGTTCAAATGCCTTGAAAAAGCAATAAATTTTCATTGTAAATAGGAAATAAAGTTGACAACTTCTGCCTACAAAAATAAGAAAAAAAAAATTTGAGCAGAAAAAAGATGAGAAATAGAGTACAAACTTAATGTATAACAATACACATTGAACCGAGGATTCATACGAAAACATGCATATAATGTTGGGGTTAGGCTGAACTGAAAAGCTATATACAAAAACGAAGCATGAGAGTGGGGAGGGGAAAAGTTACAAATAGAGCTCTAAAAAGCGAAAAGGGATTTGAGAGGTTGAGTGAGAGGTCATTGAAAGCTTCGGGATTGAGGAAAAAATGTTTAGAATTGAGAGAAATCATTTGGGGAGAAGAAAAGATTCATATAATGTTTGGTAAGATGGTTTGAATTTGAGTGTTGTGGTAGCTTTTCATTATAAATCCATAATTAACAACAATGTAAATTAATCACGAATTCATTAAGATGATAAAGCTTAAACATATAACTTGTTCTTAATAACACGTTCTTGATGTTCATGGATTCAGATATTGTATCTACACTATAGTGGAACAAGAACACATATCTTTCTCCATTGATAAAAATACATATAACTTGTTATGTATAACATGATCTTGATCTTCATGCATTCACAGGTTCCACCTACACTTTAAATGGGACAATAACTTATACCTTTCTTCATCGATATTAATTAGATTGAGGTATAATTTTTGTATTTTAATTCCTCGTTTGATTGGTTCAACAAATACTTCTTATTTGATAGAAAATTATTATTATTTAGTCTTTTATCTCTCTTGCCCAATATATTGTGTGTTATTATGAATAATATTGGGGGAATATAATCTACTATATGTATGGTAAGAGAGGACCCAATTTCCTTATTTTACTATAATTATACCATCCATTTGTTAGACTTTAATTAAGAAACTTAACCACCATCATTATCTTAAGAATCCCGATGATATATCTAAGGAATTCTCATTAAAGAATATTTCTTATGTGGACCATATTAGGTTGGATAATTATATTTAATTAATTAAGTAATTCTAAATTTGAATTAACTTCAAAATTAACTATTTATTCAAATATTCCTACAAGTCTCCTATTTGGTCCTAATAAGATATCATTTTATAATATAATTGAAGGAATATAATGCATGTAATAAAATTTATAATTATTCAATAACAATTATTCACCTTTATTGTATGATCCACAAATGTGAGTCATATTGGTTTCACACAAATTAAAGATCATGGTTACTTCCATGGGCTACGCCACCAATGTCGTATTTAATTAGGTATACAATGTGGGTTGTCTTGATGGTCAAATAATGTTTTTATAAGAAAATTATTTTTCTCACAATTACTCATTCACATGCATTTATAATAAAGACAAAAATATAGAATTCAGAAATACTTTCATACTAGAAATATAGTGTCAAATAACTTAGCAAATAGCAATCCAAAACTAAAAAGACTCAAGACCCATCTCTTCAACATGTTTAATAAATATCTTCGGGGATAGACCTTTCGTAAGACTATCTGCTATGATAACACTCGTATTAACGTGTTCAATTGACACTCATTCTTATTAAGCTTGTTCTTTAACATATATGTATTTCATCACTATATGCTTAGTTGCTTTATTATACATATCATTCTTTGAAAACACAATTGTTGCGATATTATCTCCTTTAATGAGAATTCCTTAGATATATCATGTCAAACTCCAGGCGTCTTTAGCCGCATCAGCATAACTGTTCTAATGACCCTGAACTACCTGAATACGACTCCTGATCAGCTCAATCCTTACCGACGTACCTTAAATCATGTTCAACCCTAGAAGCTTGTTGTCTCCCCACCTCTAAGGAACAAGAGGCATAACGTCAAGATCACCCTTACAATGCCTGAAAAAGTGCCATGCCGATAACAAATGGTACGAGTTATTACATACCACTTTACCATAGGTAGATTCTACACCCAGATGCCATTTAAAGTCCAGAATGCATATCCTCTAACATCTAGTTAACCCTTCATGTGTAGCCATCGGTCTACGGGTTACACACCATGCTCAAATGTATCTCAATCCTAATTGCCTACTAAAAACTCTAGCAGAGGTGGGACACAAAGATCTTGTCTCAATCTGAAACAATAATGAGATGCATACCATGCAAGTTAATGATCTCTAAACTGAGAAGTTGGGCATACTTCCCTGTCATTTAATCCACCTGGACTGATGACAACTGCTCCACCTTAGTCAACCGATCTTAATAACTCAGATGGAATCATGACCTCTCTTGTGACGCCAGTAACTCCGAAATGAAATCACTTGATAGATACTCCCCTTCCTACACCAGAATCTACAATGGCTTCAAAACCCCGATTGGTCTCCTATTATCAACCTTCACCATCTGACAAGTGGTGTAGCTAGAAACAAATTATGTTATGTCTTACTTCACATCGGCCCACTAATACTTATTCCTCATAGCCTCGTAGATCTCATACCCTTAGGGATGCATTGAAAATCGTGACCCATGCACCATTTCCATAACTACTTATCATTTGTGCTCGTCATTTGTGACAATCAACCTCTCATTGATGCATAAGCCACACTACACACTAATTGAGGAAGACTTCGTTCCATCGCTAATAACTGTATGTAACCCCTTATGACAAGGGGAATCCCATGCTTGTGCCTTCATAACCCTCAAAATGATTCCGGGTGTGACAGTTATAACTTAGACATAGGCCCGAACTACCTCCTCACCGACTCAAGTTCAACCCACTTTTCCTTCCAAATTGCTGCCAACTGCCTTATAGGCATACGGGTCAATGCATCTGCTCCCACATTAGCCTTTCTTGAATGATATTGAATATCGAACTGATTAAAGCGCCCATACACCCTATACCACATGCGAGCGCACACACACACACACATACAAAGTTAAAGAATGCAACATGCACACATCTAAAAATCAACCATATTTAAAAGGTATACCCAATTACTATAATAACCGCGACTTAAGTACTTTCGAAATTGCCCCACTTATTCAACAAGTGATTAAAACATCCCTGGGTGCTCTCGACATTGCATTATTTGGACCCAATGCACTTAAATAATAGCTCATTGCTCGATGTGTTACATCTTTGAACATGTAATACAAAACATATTAAACCAACAACCTTGACACCAATGCCTCTCAGATCCCAACACTTGCTAATCCTCATATGCGGTACATCTCGCAAGAGAAATCCAAGAAATGAACTCCCTTGATAGACTATCACCTAGGTCAGTCGGTTATCAAGATTCTTTGGCCCTAGACACGGTAGTGGGGGACCCAAGGTGATGTACTCGTGAAGACAAAACCTTGTCCCAAATGCTGCTAGATTTGAAACTCCAACTCTCACATCTCTAAAGGAGTCGTACAATATGTTGTTCGCACTATCCCCTAGTTTTCGGTGCTAAGTCGATCACAAACTCAATCTCTTGACTTGACAATAACCCTGGTATCTCCTGAATCACATGATTAAAGTCCCTAAACATAGGGATTAAGTCTAACAGGACAACTATACTCTTTGAAGTCTCATCCTCGATAAAATATATATGTGTGCTCGACCCTCTCTCAGGGTGAGGCATCGCAACTAAAAACATTTTCAGCCCTGGAATATCAAACACGATAGTCCTATTGTAAGAGTCCACCATTGCTCTAACCATTGGTAGCCAATACATACCAAGGATATCATCATGATCATACGTCACTAAAATGAGCAAATCCGCTAAAAACATAACCTCCTAATGTCCACACCCTCTCCCCTACTGATGGAATGGATGAGATCCCTGCTACCCAATGGTAAATATAAGATCATAATAATATCTGATTTTATATCCACTAAACCCATCTCATGCGTTAATCTAGTGGAAATAAAAGAATGTGATGCACTCGTGTCAAGCAATACCTGTCCTAATTATTTATGAATCGAAAACACAATTTCAATACCTAACGACGCTAACTGTAAAGCCAATACACAAACATGATACACAAGCCCAAACTTCCCACGCGGAAGCAATAATTCTAGAACTGCTGGTGGGGCTAGGAGCTGCTATAATTGCTTCCCCCGACTAGGCATCCTGCTACTGAACCCTAGTACTATTCCGGCATGCGCGTCGCATGTAGCCCTGGTCCCCTCATATAAAATATTTCCCAATAAAATTTCTTCTTATGGACCTAATGACCTAAACCACCTTATCCCTATCCCTGGCCCTGCTGCGCCTTATATCAACAACCGTGTTGACCTCTAATATTGTTCCTCAGCCTTGTTGGCCCTAAGTAGCATGTTGCTGGACCTCATGGCCCCTCTTGTGACTACAATTACTCGACCTAAATCTCTTAGTCGATTCTCCCTATCGGGGAACCCGCTCTTTCTACCTACTCTGCTTCTATGGCGCTCCACTAGCACCATTGTCCCTAGTCTTGTCCTCTTGGCTTGAAACTCCCATCCACTCCGCTCTCCTCTGGTAGAAGCAATTGTCCTGGAAGTGGATCAACGCAGAAGTAATGACCTTATTATAAGTTTTTAATGTTAGGTTCCCTTATTAATGTTGGTGAATCCTCTAAGTTACCCCGTCTATAAATTTGAGGACCCTCTTATCATCACTGATCACCTTATTTAACATAAATTTTGCCACGCGAGTGAACCCCTTCTCATACTCAGCCAAAGTCTGACCCTCATGTGAACGTTTATGAATCTCATACTCATATCCATCTAAATTGTTGATGGGAAGAACTAAAGGATGAACCGCACCTAAAACTCCTGTATCATCATCGTATCACTTTCCTCTCTTGTGGTAACAGACTCCCTCAACTGAAGAGTTTCCCAAACTCACCCGAACGTAACTAGTACCTGCCTTTTAGTGTCACTATACTCAACCACACACAAATGCCGTTGGATATCCTTATTATATTGTCTAGCCACTATAATGTCCGCACTCCCCTGAAACTCCTGCGGATGGCCCTTCTGAAGGGCCTTCTAACCACTTCCCAATCTGAGGTCACTGATTGAGGTTCAACTAGTGCTGCCACTGGAGGTTCTAGTTGTGTGTGGGGAAAATACTATGTTATGGTGGTCATTGAAGAATTAACCTCTTGTGCTACAATGGCTACAACCTATACTGCGGTCAAATTCCCTTAGGCAGCTCATGGATCCGGCTGAGCCTTCCCCTCTATGGCCCTCCTCACAGCACGTACTGGTCTATCTCTTATTGCACTTGTCATCTGAAACCAAAGTGAAGTTGTATGACATTCACTTCAAATATAAACAATAACAAAACAATGTAAATGCACAATATGAAATAACAGTCCTAATTACGTGGCTCTATCTCAAAGAAATGCAACGTTGGCAATGTAACAAGTCCTCACAGGTCCTAAGGACACCAAAACATGATGATCTAATACTAAGTGTGAAAAATCGCCTATTCTAATATTAGGTTACCAATCATTTACTAAAATAAAATAGGAATCTCAGTATGGTCCATTCTCAACATCATTATCCCAACAATAATATAAATAAATAATACGAATAAAACATCCAATACAGTTCGCAAAATAAACCTCATGCACAAATAAATAATAAGAGTGAATCGAATAAACCACCATTCATCAAATAAAACATTCATAGTGTAAAATGGAATAATAAAATGGAGTACTAAAATATAAATGTCTAACAGTAACATAAAATCCTATCGATCTACAGGCCACACACCCAAAACTGAAACGAAAATGACTGATCCTATCTATATAAAATAATTTGAGGCGTGTATACAATAATGTAGCATTCACAGATATTGTGACTGAAAGAATGGATCTATCCCCGTGGTCCTGGCTACTGCTGGTCCACACCTATAGTATAAGAATAAAACAAGGAAAAATATTTTCTCGCGGGTCAAAGCCGTAAAAGTACAATATATTGTGCAAGTAGATAATTATTTTAAATCAATTAAGACATTTGTTTATTACTTTCATAATTAATCGTTCTCACTCATATGAGATAAACCTCACCTCTAAACTATAGCGCACACCTAACATGCTTATGTTACTATCCTAATTAAACTACCATGTTTAACTAGGATACATCACCATTATCTAAGCTCAGTCCCCTCTAATACTTTCTATTAGCTAAGTATAACTAACTTCACCAGGTTTATGTTCATAAACAATATTGTACCGACACACTTGCTCTAAGTACATATTCACGTAATATTTATAACATAGCTACACTTGTGCTATATGTATATACATGCACTATAACACACACACACACACACACACACAAACACACACGTACACACATACACACACACACACACATATATATATATATATATATATATATATATATATATATATATATATATATATATATATATAGAGAGAGAGAGAGAGAGAGAGAGAGAGAGAGGCTCACCTACATCATGCACTATACATCACACCGTACATCACACTTAATTCTAGGCCCTAGAAATCTTTTTTTTCAAATTTTATATTTTTCCCTTGAAATTAACCTTCCAATCAACTGAGAAGAAAATAATTAGGTCAAAATACATTTTGTAACTATTTTTAAAAAAATCCACAAAAAATTGTTGGCGCAAATAAGGTATTTTTAGCGATTTTTTTGTGGATTTTTTAAAAATAGCTACAAAATGTATTTTGACCTAATTTTTTGCATATGGGTTGATTGGAAGGTTAATTTTTAAGGAAAAAATATAAAATTTGAAAAAAATAATTTAGGGCCTAGAATTAGGCGTGATGCATGGGTGATGTATAGAGCATGATGTACTATAGCCTCTCTCTCTCTCTCTCTCTATATATATATATATATATATATATATATATATATACATATCACTCACTATATATGTATAACTATATCACCAGAGCTTGGATATCGTGGATGCATTCCTCGTGTGCTATTTGGTTCCAGGCATCACCCATGACACTGAGCCGCCGGGTCAAAATCTCACCACCGATCCCAAATGAAAACACATGTCATGAAGGAGATCATAGGCATATGTTCAGGGTCCCAACCATACCACATCGCACCCACCTCGTCTCCAAACCTCTAATTCCCCGCCCCTTAAATTAAATTAAATTATGTATATATTTTAAACGAGGAGGAACTAATTATAATTTTGGTAATTTCTTAGTAACATATTGGGGTAAATGTGATAAATAAAAGAAAGTTATTGAAGTATGGATTTTATAAAAGTCTTATATAAGGGTTGTAAGAGTTTTGGGAAATAACTTAGGTATGCCTTTATCAAAAGTTGGAAACTATATGGGGCATATATATAAAAAGAATGAAGAAGGATTGAATTAAGTTAAGAAACTTACGAGTGTAAATTTGTTAGAGACCTGTAGAGTAAGGCCGATAAGCATGGAAACGTGTAAATTCTCGCCCAAGTACTGTCGTGCGAGTGATGAATTGTGGGGGTCATTTCAACGACGCCAGAGGTCATTTGAATGACACCGAAAATTGCTCGAATGACCAGGCTGAGGTCAAGTCCTATGTCGCGCTGTAAAGCTTTCGTTCGCTGTTGATTATTATAAGCCAACCCTGGCCTTACACCTTGTATAGGGACAAAAGGGTGTTATTTTATGTGTTAAAAGTGTTAAAGTGACAATTATGATATTAAACAAGTGTTAAAATGGTTGAAGTGTTTTAAAGGTTAAGTTGGAAACTTAATAACCATTTCTATAAAGATACACTTGTTAAATGGCTAAATTGCAGGTTTGGAAAATAAAAGGCTAAATTGGTAATTTACTTAAAGTGTAATTTTTTTACGGAATAAAAATGTTTAAGAATGTCTTTACAATAATGTGTGTGAAGATGGATTAAGTCCTAAAGTGTGAATGAAATTAGTCTAAACCATGTGTGTGTGAATGACGGACTTGGCGAAGGATATACATGATTTTTTCGAGTGTTACTGGAAAAAAGGGACGGTTAAGTCCGGTTGTTGGCTTCGACCGGGTAAAAGTAAAAAGAAAGAATAATGTGGACATTTGTAAAATGTTAAAACAGATTAAAATAAACTCGGATGATACCAGGATAAAGAAAGAAGGGCCAGGAGCATATGGTGTGCATAGCCAGTGTAGAGACCGTGTAAGTATGTGGTTAATTGGAAGATTTCGACAAAAAAGATAAAGTAAATATGGAAATTATCAAGAAATGGGTTGTGTGGTAATGTGTCAATACAACCTAACTTGAATGAATAAATGTCATGGTAAAAGGTAAATGGACAAGTAAATGCATAAATCTATTAATGTCCATAAGATAAGGTAAAATTAGATCAAGTAAGTGGATAAATGGGTGATTAAGAAATCGAGTTGTGAAACCTAGAAGTATACGAGTAAGTACTGAAAGGTTTTCAAATAATAAACAAGTATTTTCTAACATGGTGAATGCATGGGTATTCTGACAATTTTCAATGAAAATACTAAAGCATATGTAATTGAGTCAAAAGGAGTAATTCCGGCAAAGAAATGTATTTGGGTAGGTCAAGTATAATGGTTTCAAGTGTTGAACCGAGGGTGTCTAATAGCGTGAAAAAGGCTAAGTATGTACTAAGAAAGTTTTTTTGAGATCAAGGTAAATTAATCTGGACAAGTATAATTTTTTAGAGTAAAACAGTTGATGCATTGAATACATATTTTCAAAGGAATATATGTGTAGATACATATATATTTTCGCATGCATGTGTTTTAGGGCGTGAGTATCACTTTTTGCCATTCATTTATATACTGCTTTGTATGTTACCACCTGGCATTGTCTCATACCCTCGCTTTGTTACGGTAGGTTAGGTGCCGGTTTTTATTTTAAGGGCATTATACAAGTAAGTGTACTTTATTTATTTTATGTTAGCAAGCTCTGTTTACTTGGCTTATGGGTTCTCCCCTTGGTACTACATGTAGTTTATCCAGAAACTAGAATTTCATGTTAACTAAAATAAAATAGGACTAGCAACGTTATTTAGGTTGTTTCATTGCACTTCACACCTAACTTTCGATTCGGATCGGGTTGACTCATGGGTATCAAAGCTCTAGGTTCAAGGTTCCTTTCAGGTATGACGTGGTGACATCAGTATTGGACCATTCGACGTTGGTGTGGTTTATATCGGTCATGCTAGTTCAATGATGGTGTAATTCGCATCCTCGATAGTAAGGTCAAAGAGGTTATCACGACAAGTAAGTTAGTGCCAAGTAGCATATGTTCAAGTTAAATTGTTATAAATCACTTCCACATTTTTGGTTAAGTATGTTAATTAATTATGGGTGTCCACGTAAGATAGTAATTAGGGACCCCACGATGCAAAGTGTTAGATGTCTATTTCAACCTTTAATGACGTAGAGTCTTTGGAGATGTTAATAAAATGAGATATCCCCCATGGGGTAAGTGGAATCGAATTGTGAATAATCAATGGTAGAGATTGATTGATAGAGTGTCTTAATTATGTAAAGAGAAATTACGATTTTAAATTATATGTAGCCTTGGGGTCACGCATATGAAAGGTCAATACCGATGTAATAATTAGGCAATTTTGATCCTTGGGGTAATACCGTGATTGAAGGAGAATTCGATGAGAATATAAATTTTAATGGGTCATCACTAGAGGAAAAATAGGCCTTAGTAGATAGATGTTATCCTGGTGGGTGAGTGCCTTTGTAGTCGCTGGACGATGAATGTATCTTATGAGCAGTGATTAGAGTTACTGGCCATTTATGGCAAAGGTCACATGAGTAACAATGATGAGTTGTAGTAGAAAGTGAGTAAACTTTAGGTAGATCTCTACAGTAGTAATTGATAGATTAATGCAACATTGATGAATAGAATCATTAGTGACACCGATGGTGTATACCTGGGAATGTATGAGTTATACATAGTGTCTTGTATCCTACCAAAAGCCTTTATTTCAGTAACGTCGTGTAATGTTCTCCGCGAATTAGATGGAAAGATTATGAATTCCCTTATTGGAATTAAGTGATAGAATAACGTGTTATAAGTGTGGATTTCATAGTGAGAAAGTACGAGGCCCCTTCGTTGAGAACTTGGATTTGGTATATCCTGATTCAGTGCCTTGACAATAATATGGGTTTAGAAAATCTCAATGATTGAGGTAACTTGAGGGTGAACCTAGATAACCGTGGTGAATTTGTATTAAATATGTGAGTGGTGAAGTTTTAGAATAGGACCTCTTTAGGAATCTTTAGGGTGGGCCTCCTCTTAGGTAATACCCAATGTCCTGTGTCCTACCCGAACCTAGATTTGGAATTTGGTGGTTATAGTTTGGTTTTGAGAGATAGGATCCCTTTTGGCATTCATAGGCATGACCCTTAGTGTTCTTAGGTAATGCTCGACGTCCTAAGAAAGTAACTCCCATGATACACTATCACCTAGGTTGGTCATTTATCGAGATTCGTTGGCCCCAGACTCGGGTACTAGGGTACCCACGGTGATGTACTCCTGCAGACAAAACCTTGACCCAAAAGTTGCTAAATTTGAACCTTCAACTCCTTAATCTCCAAAGGAGTCATACAATACATTATTTTCACTATCGCCTAGTTCCTAGTGCTAAGTCGATCATAAACTCTATCTCTTAACTCAACAGTAACCCCGATATCTCCTGAATCACATGAGTAAAGTCTCTAAACACAGGGATCAAATATGACATGAAAACTATACTTTCTGAAGTTTCATCCTAGATATAATATATATGCGTTCTTGGCCCTCTCTTAGGGTGAGGTATCGCCACTAAAAACATTTTCGGCCCTAGAATAGCAAACATAGTAATCCTATTGTAACAGTCGACCATCGCTCTAACTGTCGCTAACCAATACATACCCAGGATAACACCATGCTCGTACATCACTAAAACGAGCAAATCAGCTAAAAACATAACCTCCCAATGTCCACACCATCTCCCCTACTGATGGAACGGATGAAATGCCCGCTACCCAATGGTAAATATATGATCATAATAATATCTGATTTTATTTCCACTAAATGAATCTCATGCGCTAATCTAGTGCAAACAAAAGAATGTGACGATATCCTATAAAAAAATACCCGTCTTAAGCGCTCATGAACTAAAAATAGGATTTCAATCCCTAACGACGCTAGTTGTAAAGTTGATCCACGTACATGATACACGGGCCCAAATTGTCCCTATAGAGGCAACAATGATAGAACTGCTGGTGGCGCTAGAATCTGTTATAATTGCTACCCCCGACTGGGAATCCTGCTACTAACCCCTAGCCGTATTTTGGCATACGCGTCGCATGTGGTCCTGGTCCCCACATATAAAATATTTCATAATAAAATTTCTTCATATGGCCCTATTGACCCTAACGGAGATATCCCTATCCTTGGCCCTACGACCCCTGATAACCACGATGGTGTTAACCTCCATTGTTATTACCCTATCCCTATTGGCCCTAAGTAGCATGTTTCTATCCCTGATGGAACCGACTGTGATTATCATTACCCGACCTAAACCTCTTAGCCGAGTCTCCCTATTGGGGAACCCGCTCTTACTGCCTACTCTGCTTCTGTGGTGCTCTACTAGCACCATTGTGCCAAGTCTTTCCCTATTGGCTCGAATATCCCTTCCTCTCTGCTCCCCTCTAGTGGAAGCAATTGTCCTGGAAGTGGAGCAATGCAAAAATAATGACCTCAGTATAAGTTTGCAATACGGGGTTCCCTAATTAATACTAGTGAATCCTCCAAATGACCCCGTCTATAAATTTTAGTACCCTCTTCTCATAATTGTTCACCTCATTTAGAACAAATTTTTCCATATGAGTGAACTCCTCCTCATACTCAGCCACAGTCTGACCCTCATGCTAACATCTATAGATCTCCTCCTCATCTCCATCTGATGTGATGATGGAAAGAACTTGTGATCAAACCATACCCAAAACTTCCACATCGTCATCATATCCCTTTTTTCTCCTGTGGTAACCGACTCCCACCACTGAAGAGCTGGCCCAACTAGCTTGAACATAACTAATACCGCTTTTGAGTGTCACTGTACTCAACCACATGAAAATGCATCTGGATATCCTTATTCTATTGGCTAGAAACTATAATGTCAGCACTCCCCTGAAACTCCGATGGATGATCCTTCTCAAGAGCCTTTCTAACCCTCTCCTAAACTGACGGCACCGGTTAATCTTGAACTGGTACTACCACTAGAGTTTCTAGTTATGCATGGGTAAAATACTGTGTTATGGCATTTATTATAGAATTCACCACCTATGCTATAATGGTTACAACCTTTATTGCGGTCAAATTCCCTTATGCGGCTCATGGCTCCGCCTGAGCCTTCCCCTCTACAACCCTCCTCACGGCACATACTGGTCTACCTCTCCTCGCACTTGTCACCTGAAAACCAAAGTGAAGTTATATGCGATTCACTTCAAATATAAAAAATACCAAACGAATGTAAGCTCACAACATGAAACAACAGTCTGAATCATAAGGCTCTATATCAAAGAAATGCAACGCTGACAATCTAAAAAGTCCTCACAGGTCCTACGAACACTTGAACCTGATGCTCTGATAAATATCGGGTTGCCAACCCTTTACTAAAATCAAATAGGAATCTCAGTATGGTCCATTCTCAGCATCATTGTCCCAATAATAATATAAATAAATAATACGAATAAACCAAACAATACAATGAGAAAAATAAACCTCATGCATACATAAATAATAAGAGTGAACCGAATAAAGCACTAGTCACCAAATAGAATATTCACAGTGTAGAATGTAATCATAAAACTGAGTACTGAAATATAAATTTTTAAGAGTAGTATAAAATCCTATCGATCTACGGGCCACATACCCAAAACTGAAATTGAAATAACTGATCCTATCTACATAAAATAATTTGAGGCGTGTATACAGTAATGTAGCATACATAGCTACTGTAACCGAAAGAATGAATCTATCCCTGTTGTCCTGGCTACTGCTGCTGCGCACCTAGAGTATAAAAATAAAACAAGGAAAAACATTTGCTCGTGGTTCGAAACCCTAAAAGTAGAAAATATTTTACAACAAGATGATTATTTTGAATCCGTTAAAACAGTAGTGTATTACTTTCATAATTAACCGTTCTCCCTCATATGAGATAAACCTCACCTCTCAACTATAGTGCACACGTAACATGTTTATGTTATTATCCTAATTAAACTACCCTATCTAACTAGGATACATTACCATTATCTAAGACTAGTCACCTTTAATACTCTCTATCAGCTAGGTATAACTACCTTCACCAGGTTTATATTCATAAACAATATTGTAGCGAGACAGTTGTTATGAGTACATATTCACATAATAAATATAACGTAGCTACATTTGTGCTATAAGTAGATACACGCAGTATAACATATAAACATACGTATATATCACTCACTATATATGTATAAATTTATCACCAGAGCTTGGACCTAGCAGATCCATCCCTCGTGTGCTATCCAATTCAAGGCATCACCCTTCACGCTGAGCCACTGGGTCAAAATCTCACCCCCGATCCCAAATGAAAACACTTACAATGGAGGCGGTCATAGGCATATGTTCCGAGGTCCCAACCATACCACATCGCACCCACCTCATCTCCAAAGCAATATCTATACTCACACATGTATAGTGGCCATACAATAATCCTATGACCTGGGGAATCAATCTGACACCTACTAGGCAACATCAGGGTGGACTTCCCACTATGCACAACCTCCAACGCTAGAACTCCCAAATAGGTATGTTTAATAAAACAAATACCATACACACATAAATATATACACGTCACTCTAGTATGTATATATATAAGGCACCAAACACGTATGCATATACCATAGCGCACGGTTCACCCAATCCCCAGGTTCGAACTAACTTCCTAATTAATTATGTAACTAGTCCCTCACTTAAATCCTCAGTTCACCCCTTTTCTCAACTATTAACTTCCTAATTAATTATAAAATTATCTAAATAATGAATGGGGACACAAAACTATTTTTAATTAAATATCGGCTCACTTGGATAACCTCCCACATACTCGCTTGGTTTCATAAGCTTCCCCCCAACGTTTCCATGTTCCAACCTTGATGCAATCCATGAGCCGAATCAATTTGAATTCTAGAGCCAATTCGATTCACCTGGCCAAATTGGTTCACCCTATAGGCCAAATTGATTCAAAATACGACAGAAGCCCAAATCTTCTAGTTTTTCTCTAAATAAATTTCATTCCTTAAAATCAAATTTCGTTTCTAAGGTTCTAGCCCTTATTATAGTCAAGAAAACACGTTTATATATTTGTATATTCAATCCTCGCATGGTAACTCCCCGTAAATTCGAGATCTTAATATTTTATCTAATTGATTTTTAAAGATTTAATCCTTCTAACTAAGTTCTACATGTTCTTCCTTTCAATTACATAATTAATTTCTAAATACAGGTATGATCAATCTAAATTAATCATCGGTTTAAAATCTCAAATCCCTTTTCATTTAGATTTCTACATTAAGTAATCGAGCTTTAGTCTTTCGTGCTTTAAATCTCAAATTTCTATTTTAATAAGGAAAGTAATTAACTACACCAAATTTTGGACATAAAGCAAGTAACTACTTGCCTTGGTGGATTAGAATCCAAAGTCTTCTACGAATTTGATGACGGTTTGAGTGCTCTCTCTTCTCCTCCCCAAGCTTTCTTTTCTTCTTCTTCTTTTTATCTTCTATAAGGATCTCTCTATCTCAATCACCTGTGTTGAATATGAAAGGTGGGATGCCATCCACCTTTCCAATCTCTTAAACATCCTCTTAGTTAATCTAATACCGTTTTTCTTCTTAGCCTTAAGTGTAAAATGACCGTCCTACCCTTATACGACTCTTCTTATGCCTAAACATAACTCCAAGGTCCGTACTCAGGACTATTTTGACCCTTCCCGGATCACCAATGCACTCAAAAAGGTAATTCGAGCCACCAAAATCTAAATATCTAACATCTCATTAAATGGTCTTAACACGTGCGTACCGTATGCGCCGCCCATAAATTATACTGATCTGTCGATGTATCACTCTATCGACATATAATAATAAACAGTCACTCTTCACTAATACACAACATATAATAAATCATATCTCTATTTACTTATCACATGCAAGTAAATAATAATAATAAATAATATTAATCCTTTATCTCTCTAATTAATATTTACTAAAGTCGACTTTAATTTCCCCAATTAAATTAATAATTAAATGCTCGCTAAAATTAATTAATCATAAAAGTATGGGGGTATTACATCATCATCATCATCATCGTCATCATCATCATCATCATCATCATCATCGTCATTATTATTATTATTATTATTATTATTATTATTATTATTATTATTATTATTATTATTATTATTATTATTATTATTATTATTATACACACACAAGCACACACGGGATGGGAAAATATGGTGAAGGTTTGGAAAATAGTTAGGGGCAAGGTTTATTGGGATCTAAGTGTCTCTGGTCACATTAAATTGACTTGAATATTTTGACTGCATTTTTTATGCACTTGCATAAAATTTTGCATTTTAGAACCACAACAACATATTAACCTACAAATTAAAAAAATATTATCCACATAAGGTCAAATTTAAAGAGAACTAACAATCAAAATGATTATATTTAGGGTATAAATGAAATTTTTTTTGTGCTTATCAACCCACCCCAAACATAATTTTACACATCTTTGAGAAACAGTACAAAACATCCAAGATAAGCGAACAAAAATTTGCCAGTTATTCGAGCAACTTGCGATTGCACTTAACATGTTCGATAAGCTGTTAAACCTCTTGATTAACCTAAAGAGTGACTCTTGCGTCGTGAGGGTTATCACCGAATATACCCAAAAAAATAATTTTTTTTATTGAAACATATATAGTTTCTTATTACACGTAGGAAATATCACATAATCTTCCATTAAATAATTCAAATGATATAAAAGATGAACTATCAGTGCATGAACAAATAATATTACTTAATACTAGAGGCATAATCCTTCCTAAAACTCAAGTTGTGTTTTGTGAATCATTCAATAATTTCCAAAATGATAAGATTAATTTCTAGATTGCCTTTATAATCAACGCTTTAACTTCAAATCTCAGTCAATGTATCTTTATCAATGAATCTCTTAAAGACATGGGTAGGTGTTTCTATCTTGTGTTTGAGGAAGTGATTAAATATAATCAAGGTCAACCATCACACACATATATAAAAAGTAACAAATACTTAAAATAGTTTGATATCATGAAAGAAATCTTAACCACGATGTTGAGAACATCAATTTACTATCCACATTAACTTATCATTAGCTCGAACACATCACTTAGAGTTTTATGGTTTTATATAAAGGATGTTGGTGAAATGAGATGATAAAGATTGATTATAAGATATTATGGGGTTTTTAAGATGTGTAGACTACAAATTGATCAATTTATGACTCCAGTTCACAAAATTTTGATCGCATGATATTTTTTTATTCTTTTCTTTTCTTTTTTCTTTTTTCTCCTCTTTTCTCGCAATGCATTATTCATTTGATTAGGAAAAATAAATACATTTCTACGTTTAAAATTTTGACAACTCATTTTCTTAAAAATAATGGTACGGATGGAAAATGATATATGGATGGTGTGGATATATATATACATATATGGATAATGGAAAGTGAAGTGTGATATGATATTAAAAAGGGTTGGTGAATGGGTAAAATGTATTAAAATTTAGTGCTCAGAACATACT
Organism: Sambucus nigra; assembly: GCA_949130495.1. Classification (NCBI taxonomy): domain Eukaryota; kingdom Viridiplantae; phylum Streptophyta; class Magnoliopsida; order Dipsacales; family Adoxaceae; genus Sambucus; species Sambucus nigra. Next base: position 644,930,134 of record OX422215.1, on the reverse strand, counting down.
AAAAGACACAGATTTCTTAGAAGGAAAAAATGATGTCGTTCTCAGTGGTTAATCCAATATGTAGAATAATGAGACCATTCAATGATTTTAGTACCGTGTCCATAGAAAGTTAAGTCAATTTGTGACTCAGATATTGCATAAAAAACCTTAACAAGAAGAAAAGCTTTAAAATTTTGTGTTTAAGTCTCTACAAGTGTTCTTTGTGGTTTTCTTCAGAATTTGTATACTCATAACCTTTTGACTAACATGACATGATAAGTGTGAAAAAGTGTGGAGGCTAGGAATTCATAGTGAAAATATGTCTTAAGGAGTACTACTTATGCCCATAAGATTAAAGTATAACTTCACCTAACAAATGAGATATAAACTTCTCAAAAAATCGTTTAAAATGTCTTTTTTTCAAGAATTTATTTTCAAAATAGATTCGATTTTTATAAATATCCCATCCCCAAAAAAATGTGAACATCATCCTCAATCTTAAAAATAATTTATGAAATTAAAAGCACATGTTAGGGAAGTGATTACCAGAGTCAACCTCTAATGAAAGTGTATCGCAGCATGTGCCCACTGATAAACCTAAATAAGTGTTATGAGACAACATGTACGAGTGTATAAATCACATGTAAATCATGGGACATCTCATAAAACACCATCCCCAAACATGGTAAGATTAATAGTAGGAAAAAAGACACAACGAGTTGCCTCCCGATAGGGATAAATTTAACATCTTCATCCAGACTTAAAGGAACTAACCACTAAAACATTAAAAATAGGAGATAACGGGGCAGCAGGGAAGTAAGGGTGATGGGAACCACCCCCAAACAAAGATGAAAATTCAGTCTTAGAATATTATTGATGATACCGTTATTGCTAAAAAATGAACACAACCCCAAGGATTAAGAATACAACAACAAAGCCATTTGATTAAAAGTTTTTTTTGTTGTCATTGTTGGATAGCCTTATCAAAGTCATTGTTGGATAGCCACATAATGGCATGTAAGGGTACTGATCCATGTTCCGAATGTGGTAAGGAACACATGAAGACTAATATAATTTTTTTAGAAGAAAATTTTAATTAATAATATTCTAAATAACAAGGATAAAATTTAAAGTAAACTAAAAATATTAAATGATAAGGTAAGAGTGATATGTGGAGTACACAAATATGAGATAATTCAAGTGATTAGAATTCATTGCTTAGTCTATTTATTTTAATTAGTTAGTTTAACTATTTAAAATTCCCCAAGATAAGTTTATACTCTAAAATCAACTCTCATTGCAAATGTGACTTTAAAAATAATATTTTTAGAAGATTAGTGTTAAACTTTCACAAACTCTTTAAAAATCATATTCAACTATTTTCTAATAAATCATCTGCTAAGGAAAATATACTAAAACTATTTTAAAATATTAAAAATGGCTCTTTAGAGTTGAGAAATTAGAACTACAATACCATTTAAAAATTGCCTATCTGTAGTTTAATTATTAAATATATATTATACTTTGAATTTACTCTTTTCTCTCAAAAATTGTTCACCCTCTCTCGACGCATGGATACAAATTTGGATTGGGTAATAATAATAATAATAATAATAATAATAATAATAATAATAATAATAATAATAATAATAATAATAATAATAATAATAATAATAATAATAATAATAATAATAAAGTATTGAAGATAAGGGTATAATATCCCTCTTGAGTGGGGTATTTAGCCTTTTATTTGGGTGTTAATACATATGTAAGAGGGTAGTTTAGATCACATAGTGGCGTAACCCCTTTTGAGTACAGTAATGATAAGTTAAATAGCAACACTATTAATTAACCACATGAAATATAAACACAACTCAGTGAAGATAGACTCAGTTTGAACTCACAGATCTGTTGTGTCTAACTTAGAAGGTAATAATGAACTTAGCAGAAACTTTGCTTAGAGGGAGAGAGAAAATGAGCACCCTAGATACACCTTGGCAGGCAGCCAAACACCCTCACCACCCTCAATGATCTCCGTCAAATATTAAAGCTTCGTAATTAATGACAATGTTGGGTGAGTAAACTCTCTGGCTCGTAATAAATCTCTCTAGTAATAACTTCTGAATTCTCAACAAGAACATGATCTCTCCCCAGATGGGGTGGTCCTTAAATAGCCCCCCAAACTACCCCCGAGGCAACTCAGTTATTAATGCTTGTGAAAGATATCACACATACTTTATGTCATAAACATTAAATGCCTAATGAACTAGTTATCTCCATGTCATAAGCATTAAATGCCCAGACATGACTTTTGCCTAACTATTGTGTGTTAGAGGGATGTCGTCATAGATGTGTCTCACCAACTATCTGACAGCCCTAAATACCATGGTGGTTTACTCAAGTGCAAGTCTGACATTCTCTAGCTAGTTAGTGACATCAGATAAAGTGGACGTGACATTAAGTAGAGGGTTTTTTTGGCTTATAACTCAATGCTCGATGGAACTCAAGGTTGCTCCCCCCAAGGGTCCATGATCACGGTCCTTCGATGTTTTACCAGGTGTATCTAAGATGGCCAGGACAAGCCCCAATGGTGCCTCACTTCTCAATCCTCCAAACCAAGTCCCTCTGAAGTTCCCACGGCGAGGTCATTCGATAGAGCATGAAAGCTCTCCCAGACCCTGCCAAGCCTGGTCTCTCGCGAGTACCGTTCGACCTCACACAAAATCATTATACTCATTACATATTTACAATCATTATAGCTCATAGTTGATATAAACAAAAAATACAACAAGACTAAATTAATCAATATGACTAAAGAACGAGCTCTATCGATAAGCTTCTTCATTGGAAGGTCACGCTGAGTTGCCACGCTGAACTGCCTTAATCCCAAACACTGTTGTAAATGGGGGGATTATCTCTAATCTCAGGGTTATCTTCAAGCCCCATCTACAACATATAAACTTTAATAATTGCACCATAAGTGTCATATAAATAATAAAATAAATAAGAGAACAACATTAAACCAAGTTCTTTTGAATTTCTTTTGAACTCACAAGTTTTAAGATGGAGAGCAACACACAAATTGGAGTTTTACGACAAGGTATATGAGAGAAGTAGAAAACCATTAATCTCAAACTCTATTTTGGATTAAAATTCACACAAACTAAATATTTGACTCTTGCAAAAATATTTCCTGCCTCACTTTAACTACATCCTAAATTAGTACTAAACTACTTCTAAAATTACACTACTATCTTAAAATAAACTAAAAATTAGTTCTGAAAATATAGTGTGGAATCCCCCTCTTTTTTAATGCAGCTACTCCCATTAATATATAAATGACGTGATGCAAAGGTTTTGGAGGGTTTAGGATAGATGGGAAAAATGTAGTAAGATATGAGCATGGGGAAGTTGGGGAATAAATAGCAGGTTGGGTGTGGGAGGGAATGTGGAATTAGAGGGATAATTGAGCTAGAATAAGTTCAACTTAGTAGGAGTTGGTTAGGTTTTATTTGTTAAGGAAAGTGAGGGTATATGTATAGCTACTGGAATGGTACTAGGGGTAATTGGGTAGGATGAGTTAATTGGTTGGGTTGGGACAGATAAGGGGAGGAAATAAGAGAAGTAAGGGAGTGAGGATAAGTAAGAGAGAGAGAGAGGGTGTGTCTTGAAAATAGGCATTGCGGGTTTATGACGAGGGAGAATCAAAGAGAGGAGCATAGGATAAAGGCAGGAGGAGAGAGACGTAGGGGGAATGAGAATAAAAGGGGTTGATATGCTGGGTCAAGTTGATATGGTTCATAGGGGTAGGATGCTATAGGAATAAGGCGGGTTAGGAAAAGTAGGGGGAGAGTGTATTAGGAGTGACAACTTAAAGAATTTTTAGAGGCACAAGCCATTTATCATCATGATCATTCCATAAGTCAATTAAGGTGGGGGCTGGCATGGGTGTATGTGTAAGGCTGTGTGTGGGAAAACGAAGGAGATATGGATTCTACTGGGTAGAGGTTATATGTTAGGTTGGTTAGAATGGTTAGTGCAGGTATAAGATTATGTGGAAAGTGTGTGTGTGTGTGTCTATATATATATATATATATATATATATATATATATATATATATATATATATATATATATATATGTGTGTGTGTGTGTGTGTGTGTGTGTGTCATTCAATAGGTCAGGTAAGGTGGGGGCTGGAGTGGGTGTATGTGTAAGGCTGTGTGTGGGAAAATGAAGGAGATATGGATTCTAGTGGCTAGAGGTTATAAGTTAAGTTGGTTTGAATGGTTAGTGCAAGTGTAAGATTAAGTGTGTGTGTGTGTATATATATATATATATCCGTGTGTATGTGTGTGTCAATATTATATCATACATACATATTACTACCTCCTAAAATTGGTACACTGATTATCTCATCTTATATTTACTAATTATCAACAAAACACATATAAGAGATCAAATTATTGAAATACAATATAAAGAAAATAGTAAACAATCGAGATAAAGAGAAATATAATCGAATTTACATGGTTCGGCCCAAATCAGTACCTATGTCCACGGGTATAGTGTTGTTTACATTTGAATACTAGGAAAAAGCCATGTATAAGTACACTAGTGAAGATCTCAAGTTATCTCTAGAATTTGGCAGCATAACAATAACTAGGATCTCGGATCCTCTAAATATGGGGGTGTGTACTATTTATAGGTTGTTACAGGAAAAAGAAAACATAGTGCCACGTGGCTGACCTTTATAGGTTAGGTGTGTGTCCATACGATTTCGATTCCTCCAGCATGGGTAGACCCCGAAATTGGAGGCGACAGAAAAATGGAGAAATCTCCCTCTCCGCGTGTGCAGGGATTTGAGTATAAGGGAATCCTATTTCCTCCACACGTGATGTCCTTCACGAGCTACCGAAAATATAAATCTACCGTCATTAAAAGGGGAGGAAAATGTTGAAATGGAGTAGCCAACCTATTTCACTCAAAATAGGCAAAAGAATGTAGCTGTCCTGAGAGAACGAAATCAAAAGATATACTGATGCACATGACACCAAATGAATCAAGGGTCTGGGGAATAAGTTAGAAAATGGTAAGGTGTTAGTCACCCATTTTTCCCTTTTGGTCTCTCATAGGTATGATAATGTTCTCCTTTTCTCCAAAATGTGATACATGTGAACATGTGTGCAGTGTGAATAATTAGAGAAAGAAGTCATCTGACTCACGTCATGGGAAAGACATAGTGAAATCATTCTAATGAGTGTGCAAAAGAATAATATAAAAATATAACATGAGTGTCTATCAAATCAAAAATCACTATGAAGAAGTGAACGTGTATATTGAATGGTTACTCTAATATATAAGAGTACACATATTCAGAATACTACTAAACACAAGAAAATATAAAGTGACTAAATGAGAAAATAGGAGTTGAATCGCAAGATTGGATCGGGATGCCTACGTAGCCCAAAACACATCAAAGTCCACATAATTCGAGTAACAAGAAAAAATGTGCAAAAGTGTAGGGTGTGTGGAAAATGAGTAAATTCTAATTTAGGATTTATTGGAAAACGCTATTTTTTTTAATATTTCATGAAGATAAGTTTTATGGACTAAATAATAAAAAGTGAGATTAGTTTTGAAGTGAATAAAAGAAATAAAAGATGTATCAAAATTGGAAAGGAAACTAAATAACTACCTCTAATTAAAGAAGTTGTAAATGGGTAAGAGTCGACCTTCTATAGAACATTAATTTTGATCTTGTAGTTTTAGAGGATGAGTTTTTAGGTGCTTGGATGGTCGTGAGATAATACTAAAAAGTGTGGTGAAGGATGAATGATAATGATATAAGAAAATTTTGAGAAATTTTGAAAAAACGGAATTTCGGCGCATTGATTTTGAGGAGAATGTTTAAACATCAGAAAGGGACTTCTTAGGAATGAGGTGGTGGCCTCATTAATAATAAAAGTTAGGTTCTCAGGGGTGACTATTCTCATAACCATTGGACATCCTATCAGCACACGCTTACCTTAGTGGTTAAGAAAAGAATACCCTGCCGATAGGCAAGGGGTCTCGGGTGCCTATACGTAGTCCGGAACGGACTTTTACGAAAAACATGGCATAAAATGTTAACTATACATACGAATCATGCACAAATGGGGCTTAGAAGCTCCTGACAGCCTCTAACGGGCATTCTCAGACTAAAAAGGCAGGTACATGCGAATCGTGAGGCTGATTCGTGAATGGTATAGGCCATTGGAAAGGGGATTCAGAGACCTATAAGGTTTTAATAAGATTCTCTCAGTTTGTAGGGTTAACCGAGGTTGAACGGGGTTTGGAATTGCTCAGTGGTCTCTAGATTAGGGTTCAAAGTAAAATAGTGAGTACAAACCATGAGGCCAATTCGCGAACGATATGGACCATTGGAAAGGGTATTCTAAGCCCTTTCAGATTATGATGATGTTTTCTCAATTTGGTGAGTTAACTGAGGTCAAATTAGGTTCAGAAGCTCCCGGTGTCCTTTAGATCAGTGTTTAGAGTAGGCGAGTGAGTACGAACGAACCATGAGGCTAATTCATGCACGGTGTGGACCGTTATAATTGGGATTCAGAGCATTATTAGTTTTCAAGAGATTCTCTCATGTTAGGGTGTTGATTGTAGTCAAACGAGGCTTAATTTCACATGATGGTCTCTTGATCCGGGGTTAGAGTAGGACTTAGGGTCTTGTTTTGGGAGGAGGAGTTTTAGGGACACGAGGAAGCATTTAAATCATACTAGGATGGGGTGTCTATAGGTCCTCTAGACGGGAGACCTTAGAAAAAGCGGAGATCATCAAAATATAGAAACCTGATTGATGTTTAAGGGTTGAGAATCCTATTAGGGGGTTTAAATATGGTTGATTTAAATGGTCGAGGTCAAATCTACGGACCTAAAAAGTTAAGGCAATCAATTTAGAGGGTCAAAGTTTATTCTATGAACCTAGGTCAATTCTGTGGATCTAAAGAGTTGAGATGATCGATTTAGAGGGTAGAGGTCGATTATGTAGACCTAAGTACTTAAGAAGACTTATTCATATGGATAAGGTTGATTCTATGAATTTAAGTCAATTATGTAGACCTAAAGGATTGAGGGAACTGATTCACCGGGTCAAGGTCGATTTTACAGACCCTGGTCAACTATGCAGACCTATAGAGTTGAGGTGATCAATTGAGAGGGTCAAGGCTGGTTCTGAAGATCTAGGAATTTGGGAAGATCAATATGGAGGGTCAAGGTCGATTCCCCAAAGCTAAAGAGTCGTGATGACCAATTCAAAGATTCGAGGTCGATTATGTGACACTAACGAGATAAGATGACCAATTCAGTTCGTCGAGGTTAATTCTACGGAACTAGAAAGTTGATACGACCAATTTAAAGGGCCAAGGTTGTTTTTACGGACCTTTGAAGTTGATATGACCAATTAATAGAGTCAAGGTCATTTTTGTGCACCAAAAGAGCTGAGATGACCGATTCAGAGGGTCAAGGTCGATTTTGCAAACCTAAAGAGTTAAAGTGACCAACTCATAGGGTCGAGGTCAATTCTATGGTCATAAGTCTATTATGTGGACAAAAAGTGTTGCTAATGGAGAGTTTTATTTAATTATGATTCTACTTTGGAGGGTGTTGGTATTGCGAGTGGAGGCACACTTGGATTTTGGGTTTCACTCGGCAGTTGGATTTAATAAGTGCTAATGCATTCTGGTTCTAATCTTATTGGGGATTGTGATAGTTATGAGAGTTTTTAAATAGGTTCGGTGTTTTTTAATGAATTTTCTAGGAGTTTTGACGCACTCAGTCTAACGGGGATTTTTTGATAATTTTTTGTTAATTTTTGGGGCAATTTTTAGATATTTCTAGAATTTTTGTAATGAAATCATGAGGGTATTGTCGATAGCAATAGCCAGGGGTTCCTATTGACATATGGAACGGTCTTCTAGGTTTCTTGTGGGAGGTTAAGGTTTACTCTCGATTTTTATCATTTCCAAAGTTTTAATACTCAGTTTTCACTTGGTATATTACTTACCCTTACTATGGAAATATGTGACATTTTATGCTTGCCATTTGTCCTAGAGGGCTATAGGGATTATGGGCAAGCTTGCCCAAATGCGGAGGTTGTTAGCAAATGAGTTCGGGTACATCTGGTACATAAGGAAGAGGATTGTGAGGTAGGTATATGAGGGTAGGGTGGAGGACCCACCATCGTTGCCCCCAAAGTGTATGAGGCAGATGAAGGAGATGTCTTACAAGGTGAGGGTAGTGGTGATGGAGGAATATCCTTACATTCACTACACTAACATGACCATAATTCAAACTTCGTTCTTTTCCTATATTTTGTCTTCTTCTTTAGAAATGGTGATTTCAATGTTTGAAACATTCTCGGATTATCTCGAAGGCTTAGAGGGCACGTGCCTCTACAATGTTAATTACAAGGCTTTCAACTTTTTCCATGTCTCCTTATGGTGTAACCGCGCTTTAGATTGGAATCTTCTGGAAGTGGTGGTAAAATTATAGTATCTTGAAGAAAATGTATTTCGGTTCGGCTTGGATGAAGTGTTCCCCACTTATTAAGAGTTCTCCATAATGTTAGGTATCAATCCTAGGGTAGCGACAACCATGCTTAATTTTTCTTATTCTCCTATGGTATTATCATCTGAGTTACTCCATGTCTCTCACTCAGCTACTCGATCGTTGGTACACAGAGGAAGTATCATCCTCACTGTAGTATTAAAGTACGTGTGTCGGAGATATTTCACTGATAATGGATTTACTCGTGTCGTATCCCTCAGCTTGATTGTCAAACTACTTTTGGTGACAGGTGACATGACGATTCAACCTTAGGTAGCCACGATAGTGTAGTGAATGTCTTGCCATTATAGTCCAACTACTATTATACTGACAGAGATACTAAATGGATGGACGTCCGGAGTGAGGCTCAGGATAATTTCTTATGAGGAAGCCTCGTTATGTTGTTCATGTAGTTATCTAAGAGACTTCACCGGGCAATTCCTCCTGCGTACCCTTTGTTGGGAATTCCCAATTTGTACTCTCAATCTTTTTTAATCTTTGTCTCGATGACGGGGGACTGAGTGAATTGGATTGTAGAGCATGGGACCAGGAGTCTTCATTGGTTCGTACCATGGTGGGGGAAATGTGTAGCCTATCTTGCAATTGGATGATTACTGGTATGTGTGGTTCATGGTCCTTTGCTAGACTTCTCTCTACTTTCTGTAATGGCTTTTATGCGAAGTAGGCTGATAGCACATTATTCCTTTTCGTATAACAAAATTCTTTCTTATGGAGGACCTGATCGAGTTACGAAGAATGATATTGGGTCTTTTGTTGTTATAACACCGATCATCTACCCGTCCATCTCAGTATGTTTGGGAGGCTGGGTTCATATCTGGGGATTATCAGAAGTGGATATGGAAGTAGGTGGTTACAATGATTCTTGGTAAAGGGACTCGTCACAGATGGTGTGTGATGGTCGACACTTTAGAAGAAGGTGTCGTGGTCTTTTCTAAGTTAATTAAGGCCTACCGTTGTGAATTAAAAGATTCAATCAGGAGTAGGATTCTTAGGGTCCTTCGGGGATAGGCAACGATAATGAAGTGGGTCCATATGGAAGCTAATTACAGGTCTTGGGTATGAAGGGGTGGTGTGGTAATGTGAAGCTTATGATAAGGTTGTGTAGGTTTTGAGATATTTGTGAAAATGTTGCTTATGTATTGACATGCCTCAGTCTTTATGAAGCTTGTAATGATGTGAGTTCTTTGAGTTTTGATGTTTTTGTGAGACTTGTAATGGAGTGGGTTATTTTCGTTCCCGTTACTGATATCTCAAGTAATAGTTGTACCCTTTGTTTTTAATAAAAAGAATAATGATTTCAACGTATTTTGTCATGTCATTGATGAATTATTTTGCTTGAACTACCAATACCGATTGCTAAGGCATACGTAATACTTTGTTTTTTTAAATGATGAGAGAGACCATCGTTCTCGAAGGGAGAAAATAATAGCATTTTGTGATACAAAAATGACCACGGCTGATGATATGCAGCATCACTACCTCAAATTAGTGATCAACTCAAGATTCTAGCACTGTGTAACCATGATGGAATAAAGGAACAATATAAGAGATATACAATAAGTAGAGGAAATGGGAAACAAGGAGAAGACAAATATTTAAGTGGTTCAGCCTTAGCCTACATCCACTGTGCAAATGAGTAGTGTTTATACTAATAAGAGGCTGGAAGACATTAACGTGTTTATAACCAGTTTCTCTCTCTACTATAGTATTTTGAGAAAATGATGGACCATCGTTTGATAATGTTAGTGGTGCGCAGTGTCACCACCTAGCATGCAACCTTTGTGCATGATATCAGTGAACTTAGAGAGAGACAACTGTGCAGTACATGTGAATTACATGATGGGAAAATATTCCCCTCACGTGGGGTTAATATGTTCTAACTACTTTGTTCATGTGTTCTATTGATGCCTCGATCATATGCTCCATACGAGTAGATAATGTCAATACTAGGATGTCTCGACTGGCCGAGACTGATGAAGTAGCCTCTCGTACGGATGAAACATAGGGTGATGCGTATCATCCAAATGATGTGACTAATATCGGCGTGATAATGTTGTGTGGGTCCTACACATGATAAATATGAGAATTGTAGATGCTATGACCTGATTATAATAATAGCTTTATGAGAAGTGATAAATGTTGCATGGAATGGTCTCAGAGGCCAAGACTTATTGACTTAGCCCACTATGATGTCGTCCCATATGAGGATGAGTCTGAGACATAAAATTAGGGGGAATGAAACTAGGTGGATCCTCATCCAGAAGAGGTCATACTTATGTATATAAATCACCCCTATACCTCAGTCTTTAATGTCTATGGGAGGCTGAGGTATGAAATTCAAATGCCATCAGATAAAGTGTTGGCCCCTGAGTGTCAGAGCACGTCTCATCGATGTGTGTGGATTGGAGAGTTGTCAGAGATGCCATTTCATAGTTCTGAAAGAAGTTTCTCTTCAATGTCCTCTAGTGGACACCTATCAATCCATGGGTGGTTTATTATAATGCATAAGTTAAGGAGGTAGTGTGTAACCAGGGGATTTGTTCCCTAATCATTTCCCATTGTATTTGTGTGATATTTGAGATCACACTTAAACTAATTCATACATTTCTCTATCCTTCTTCTCCACTTATTTATTTTCTTATTTTTCTTCAAAACTAGAGATCACTTTACTCTCTCTCTCTCCACCATTCCTCCATTTTAAGAAAAATTTCTCCTTTCTTTTTCATTTCCAGTGTTCTCTCATCCCAGTTAACTTCATTTCTTTTGTTTTTAATATATATTTCATCATTCATGTTCACAGTTTTTGATTTCCATTATTTTTGTCGATATTCAATGTTTTTTAGCAACCTTTTTTGGTGGTGCTAAGTTTCCTTTAGTGCTGTCAGGTAGTGTTTAGGTTGCTCCAGGTTATGTGGTTAGGGTTTTAGAGAGATGTAGAGTTTTTAGGTGCAGGTTAAGCTTTCTAGCAGTCTTGTAAGTGTCATTTTCTATTTCATTTTTGAGGTGTTCATGACTTGTTTACATTAGAAAATGGTTTAACTTATTTGTTAGATCACTAGGTCAACTGTAGTCAAATGCCTTTTGTGTTTTTCATGTACTGTAGATTGTACTAGTTAGGAAAACAGTTCCTTCATCTCAGAGAGTGAATACTAGGAGAGATTCGTAAGGCCGACGCCAAGGCATATGAGAGAGCCGAAGTCGAGTCAAGACTTCCTTTAAACCCTATCCATTTATCTATAGTTCGTCCTCATTTTCAATGAACTTACCCCGTTTCAACCGAGCCTAGAGTTTCCATCACACTTAGTGACTTAATATCAATTGCCTCTTCAAGGGGTTCTCTATCCACCTGTTCCCCAGGTTATAGTCCCGATCATATTCCCAAACCTACCAATTATCAAAAGGGGACATGGTTGATTCCTTCGAGGAAACCATGCATGTCATTGTCCAATAATTGGGGTCACCCCACAATACCAACCCGTCAGCTAGATAACCCTTATCCTAAATTTTTAGAGAGTTTTGACGATGATGAGCTGAGAGTCGAAGTGGTATTTCACAAACCACCAATGGCTATTCTCATCTCGACTATAACTGAGGCCAAGTTTACAAATCGGGATCTTCATGGCCAGGCTCATATGGATGAAGCGGACGAGGATGAGTATGAGGGTAAACTTGAGACAACTTTTGACTCAACCGTCCCAAGCGATGTTCTTGAAATAGACTTAATACTGTAGATACACCTCTATGGTGTAAAGTATTCAATTAGCATAGGAGTTCCCTCAGAGGACGAGAGAGCTTTCAATAACCATCTAGAGTGCGAGGTTACAGTTTATGGATAAATGTTCAAGATTGACTTTCTCGTATCGATTCATCCCAATGTAGGGCCATACTTTAGAGCATCGACCTATCTCCTGCACAATTATCCCTAATGCATGGAGGATACTTCTTGGGGAAATTCATCTTTGAAAGTTAGAATATATGTCCATCCTTCTAGTTGACATATTTAAGTCATGCTAAACCATTTCAACGATAAAGGTTACGTCGTGCTAGTTCCATTTTGTGTCTCAGTGCCCTGATAAAAAGTTTGTCCACATTAACCAAGACTTTCGACCATGACTATAAGTGTTGGTACTTCTTTATATCTGGTGATTAGGAGTTTAACAAAAATGTATCTTTAGTCGCAGTCCCCTAAAATTGAGGTAAGGTGTCTATGGTGTCTAAGCTTGATCTCAGCCTGAGTTTAAATGCCGGTGTGAAAATTGAATTTTTACCCACCTCTATTGAAGACAATGTGCTGGTTTTCTTTGAGGATCTAATGGATACCAATCTGCTGGCTGAGCCTGGACTGGGGGTTATCTCCTAACTAAATTGCATAAGTTTTTCCAAAAAATATTTAACTTTATAGTCATCTCTTTCCAATTTGATTTAGCCAATACTTATAACTTGTTTCATTTGCACATCATTCAGAAGGAGTAAGTTATGAGACTTGGACAATGCTAGCCCAAATTAAAGGCAACCTCCTCCCTCATCTGGAAGGAAAAACTACTTCCCCAACATAGGCTCGATAGAAAACAATCATCGGTGGTCCCTCTGTTGTTAAGAAATCAAAGAATATGAAAGATATACCTAAGATCACTGGTGATAACCCTCCTTCAACACTAAAAAAGAAAAAATAATTACCCAACATGGATGGCCAAGGATGCCTCCATCCCCATTTTTTATTACACAGTGACGATCGCCTATCTTTCCTAGCTTAGTATGATAACCGACTCTCTACTCAACTGTCAAAAGAGTGTCCGGGAGGCCGGTGCATCCATTGTCCTTTATTGAGATAATTGATATTTTGTCTCCCAAGACCCCTCTTGAGTCATTGACTTTGCACTGCATCAGATTACCAATGTAATAATTGTTATTATCAGATAGTTTTAATTAATGTATTATTTATTCTTATACAAAATTGTATTTTTATCTTTCACTCCATAATTACACTCCAAAATGTGAAACTCAGTGCGAATGAGACTAATCAAAAGATCAAGGTAGACGCAACCAACATCTCTAAGAACATTTTCTTCAAATAGTAGCTTGAGACTATCAACACGACCCATGACAAGAAGACTGTTGAGCTTGGGGACAAACAGAAGGAGAGGCTTAAGACACAAATGATGGAACTTCAGGCCAAAATAAATGACGCTAATGGGAATATGAAGAAGCTAGTCGACGAAAAAGATGTTTAGATATGAGCTGCTGTGGAGAAGGTGGTTTCATCCTTGAAGGAGTATGATGAATTTTCTGATTGTGCCATTCAGTATTTGGGTAATAGAGTGAAAATTTCCTATCATCGTGTGCTCATCATGCATCCAGACTTGCCGTCTGTCGACCCTCATCTTGGTGAAGTTTTAAATTCATTCAACCTGAGGGACCCTAAGAGCATTGAAGTTTCAAATCAAGTTCAGGCCGTGGCGGAGGCTCAAACTTCTACTGTCGAGACTATAGACAACCCTAAAGATGGGCACGGTGGCTGAAGGAGCAATTAGCGACCAAGATGGGAACACTATCAACCGTCCTCAGGCTTCTGTCATTCTGACTGAGGTAGAAACTACAAATTTTGAAAGTTAAATTGTTATCTCTTTGATGGGTGATCGTTTGCTATCTTGAATGCCCTTGTAATGTAACCTCTCTTTTGAACAATTCATTTTTGTCTTTTGAATAATGATGTGCGTGATAATTTTTTTTCTCTTAGCTATTATGGACAATGCTATATGTTTTTAATGGGTGGCATTTTTTTCATCCATTTTAATAGTACTGCACCTTCAATGGATGCCTTATTGAATAGATGGAACTCTTTCACATTGAGCTTACCACTTTTCACCAATTATGGGATTTGGAAAAGTTGACATCCAAACTATTTAATGGACTGTCCCCTCTCTCATACCACTGAGAGAAAGTTATAAATTAATTTCACTATAATGTATAAAGTTACGCAACAATATTTAATTTTTTTTGCCTTTACCACTAAAAGTGATGTTCAAGGCGTGATTACACCTCTTAGTGTTATTGGAAGGATATTAGGAGTCGAGACACCTCAACTACTCTCGTATCGCCAAGAGAGGGTTCTGAGTTAATTTCACCATAATGTATGTTGTTACACAACCATATCTCTATACTACTCTATAAGTTTGTACAAGAATTTAAGAATCTCAAATTCTAGCCATCCACTTAATCATCCAAGTTGACTAAAATTCATGTAAGAAACTATAAACCTCTCACATTTTAGCCCTTCCAGCTTTGCCACAACCACTTCACCTATAAGATTTTCAAGTTGAAGATAGATTAAATGGGCCTCCATTGTCTTTAAAGGAAGAAGAAAGAGAGTTTTCTTGGGTTTTTAACACTCTCTCTCGATTCTCATCCACTCGTAGCCCAGCTCTCCTCTTCCCATTCAATGCCTTGGGTTATCAACAGCCTTTCAATTCACTACTTCTATGAATATTTATTTATGTTAAGAAATGAAAATTGAAGATGGGAGTGAATCTAGGGTTTTGAAGTAGTTCTCGCTTAAATGGCTATCAGAGGTGTAGATTTGAAGTGGTAAGAGTTTGTTTGCCACTCTAAATGTAATTTATTTATATTGTATTGATTACACGTGTTCCAATTTTTGGTGTTTCATGTACGATGAATTCTTCTTATCAATGCCTGACACCATCATGTACCCTTGATTTCTATTTGGAAATATATTTATGGTTATACTATTTGTACTAGAAGTTTTTTTTTGTGTTGTCTCTTTGATGAATTGGATATCAAAGTTATTGTTGTAATCAACGGGAAGTATTATCGTATTTGTATATATGGATCGTAGTGGGTCTACTAATTTTATGAACATAATAAAATTGGGTCTGCTTAGTTTCTTTTACTAATTAATGAATTTCTCTATTTATTGGATTATGTCGATAGTCGTCAACGGCCAGGAGGCTGTAGAGGGCAGTGGTGGATGATTGAGCGGTAGAGGGGGAATTGGGATTTCTCATAGTGTGGGAAAGGGCGTCCATGTTGTTTAATAAATGTCTATATATATATAGTGCCAAACTCTTATACATAATAACTTTACATACCGATTTTTTAAAAATAGTAAAAAAATATTTTTTAGGTGAATTTTATACATGATATTGAAACATTTCAATGGACCCATATAAAACAAATAATCTCAAAATAACTTTTTCTTCAATTTTTTAACATGTTTGTACATATCCATTGTTTGTGGTCGAAAAGGGGAGGATTAATTCCTTTAGATTTTGTACTCGTCAACTAGTTCTCTGACCACATCCTCAAAATGGAGTCCACTGTATGAAATCAACTCATGGGGGATTCCGTAGCGGCAGATGATGTTGTTTCTTGAAGAATTTGGCCACTTTCTTCGAATTTAGTATCGCGTATGACTTGGCTTCGACCCATTTTGTGAAGTAGTCAATGACAACCAATATAAATTCAAGCCCATTTTAAGTTTTGGGAGTGACATTCCTTATAATGTCTATGCCTCAAGTGGAGAAAGGATATGGGGAATTTATATTGTATAGATCATATGGAGGTAAGTGCTGAAAGTTTGCAAGATGCTGCAATTTGAGGCATCTTCGGATTTAAGCAGCGCGGCCTTGAACCATGGTGGTTAAGTAGTATGCATGGAAAATGATATTCTTGGTAGGAATATGGCCATTCATATGGGGCCCACATTCCTCACTATGAATTTTCTACACCATGTCTTCGATCCTTATGCAATGCAAGTACGTTCCATCATAATTCCTTTCAAAGAGCGCCTTACCACAAATGGTGTACTGAGTAGCTAACTTGTGAAGGGTCGCACAGTCTTTCTTGGTAGTGTCCCCAGGATACCTATCATGCTTGAGTATGGATTTTCTTCCTTCCACGTCTGGATCTTCATCTGTAACGAGCTCAGTGTGGTATCAATGAGTGGGTGGATCCTGATCTTGGACTAGAAAGGGGGGGGGGGGGGGGCATTGTTATCCCCTTAGGCATGTCGATCATAGAGGCTAAAGTCGCCAGTGCATCAGCTAGGCTATTCCTCAAGTGAGGAAGGTAATGGAATATGGTATCTTTAAATTGGGGGGCAAGATCTTCTAGGTGAGTGTGGAATGGTATGTTCTTCTTTTCTTTGAATTTCCATTTCTCGAGGATCTACCCCATGATGAGGCTTAAGTATCCATAGACATCCATGTGTTTGACTCATTTCTTAAGGGATATCTTGATACCTATGGTGCATGCTTCATATTTTGTAATGTTGTTGATGCAAGAAAAATCCTGTTTAATGGAAATGGGGGTGTGATAATCATGGGGGGCAATCAGGAGTAACCCAATAACATACCATTTCTTATTTGCAGCTCTGTCGAAGAACATCTTCCATCTAAGGTACTTAGGAGAGGTGCAAATGATGTATTCCTCTGGGAATTCATAAATCTAAAGTTGTGCTCCCTCCATGGGATTGTTTGTAAGGTAATCTAAGTTGACTCTCCATTTTATAGCCTTCTGTATGACATTGTGATATCCAATTAAACCAGTAACATCAACTAGCGGGCCATGCATAAAGACAATGTGGGCTTCTCCAACAGGTATTTCATTAGTTCCACTCGAAATCCCAAATTGATAAGAGATGCGAGCTTATAGTGGCAGGGCTTCTTCATGACCCAAACTAAGGTGACACACTCTTTTTATAATGCGTTGTAGTTTAGCTCATACCCGACTAGATTTCAACTAGCATAGTAGAATTATATCTCCTTACCATATTCCTCAATGTATTGGTCTACTATATCCCCTACTATAGTGTTAGTGACTGTACAAGAGGAGGGGGAAACCATGTTGCAAGGGCATGAGAACTAGAGATCGGGTGAGGTATTATTTGATCGAATCAAAGGCTTCTTGATATGACTTATTCAAAAAATTAGTTGAGTCCTTCTAGAGAAATTTGAAGATGACATCATAGATAATGGTTAGGTTTTTGATGAACCGACTGATGTATTGTTGTTTACCCAGGAATCCACGCAATTCTCTCTGTCGGAGGTGGTGGAATCATTAGTATTTCTTTTAATTTTGGGGGGCTTACCTCATACCCTTTTTCGCTGACCATGAATCCAAGGAGTTTTCCCTTAGTGACACCGAAGATGAATTTCTGCGGGTTAAGTCGCATCTGGTACTATCATAACCGCTCAAAGAATTTCCTTAGGGTAAGAATGTGACTTTCTCGAGTCTTGTACTTGATGATCTTTTCATCAACGTCTTCTTTGAATTCCTTATGTATAAGGTCTTGCAAGATGGGTGTAGAGGCCCTGGCATTCTTAAGAATAAACGACACGACTATGTAGAAAAAGGTTCCCCATTGGATGATGAAGGTTGCCTTTTCCTGATGGTCAGGATGCATATTAATCTGGTTATACCTGACAAAAATGTCGACAATTAATTTAAGGGCATGAGTGGAAGTGTTATCTATGATCATATAAATGTTAGGTAGAGGATAGTCATCATTCGGGGATGCCTTTATCAGATCTCAATAATCGTCGCACATACTAACTTTCCTTCCTAATTTCGGCACAGGGATGATGTTTGCAAGCCATGTAGGATATTCTACCGTGCGAATAAAGCCTATATTCAGCTGTTTTACTACTTCGTCTTTGACTTTTAGGGGCCACTCAATCCAGAGTCTTCTCAATTTCTGCTTAATAGGTTTTCTCTCTAGGAATGTAGGGATCTCATAGAGTGCTATTTTTGGGTCAATGCAAGGCATGTCATCGCAAGAATATGCGAAAAGATCCACTATATCTTTTTGAAGCTCTTCAGACTTTGACTACTTATTCTCATTGAGAGTGAACCTTATCCTAATCTCTCACATATGGCAGCCAATATTGATATTAATTACAACAGTCTCGTCATCATTAGTTTGAACGCATTTATGTTTATTAAATTTTTCCTTATCAAGATCATTTAAGAATTCCTCATTCTTTAAATTTTCTTTATCAAAAGTTTGATTATAAATAAGGTAATTAATTCAAGACATAACAAGATTATAAAAATCATAATTTATTTCATTAAAAATGTTGCCAAGGATTACAACGGTGAGAACCTCATCAGAGGAGGCATCGTTCACAATTACATCAAAAATAGTTGAAAAAATAGTAGACACTTATATTTCTTGCAGAGTATAAACGACTAGGTTCAGGTTGTTTGGTGCAAGGTGGACAGGAATGGCATGCCAATTGAAGAGGGGTAAATCGGTAGTAGTGATCTTCTCGGACAGGTCAAACGGTTTGACTTTCAAGTGAATTCTATAGAGATCCATCCCAGTGTATGGAGGTCAAAGGATTCATCAGTATCACTATCTTTGGACTTTTCAATTTTTTCCATAACTATATCTGTTGGAGGCTATACTTTATGTTTCTAACCTTCATCCTAAGCGACTTCATCTCAGAAGAAGATCTCCATCACCGATTTGATCATTTTCTCGACAGGACTATACCACGGTTTGAGGAATTCGCAAAGGGGAAATCCTCACCTTCCTTGACAAACCTCCTATTTAGGGAATCTCCTGATATTATTTTCTTTCTTTATAAGATTCTCTTTTGATATGGCTGATGGAGTGCCTTGAATTCAGTCGGTGTTGGTTGGTACCCCATGCCACATGGTGGAAAGGCCTCCTTCAATAATATTGGCTCGTGAATTCCCTATTGGCATCCACCCAATCCCATTCCGGTCTTAAAGTGCATGTTTTTAACATCTAAATTACATTTACATTCCCATCAGGGCTGTGACCTGAACCAACTCGGTCTTTAACATCATCCCTAGTTGGAACAGGAAATGGGTCGATCTTGAAACTATAAAGAAACATGTAATTAACCCCGTACTGAATCTCCATTATTGGGTTATTGGTGTTGGTACCATCTGAATTATCGTCATCCCTAAGAATTATGATGATTTGACCATTAGTAAAGAACATCAATTTCTACTGGGGAGAAGAAGATACCCCCTATATTGTATAGTCGTGGGCGGACAAAGAGCAGGTTGAACCAAGAAGGTATGTCGATGACCTGGAATTCCATCTGAGGTCGGATAGGACTAGCCCCTTGTGTAAGCTTTGGAGCAACTTATCACCAAGTATTGTTATGAGCTCGTATAATGGCGAATGTTGGAGTGATATCATGAACTTTTATCCCTAGGCAATTAAGGGTTCTGAATGAGTAGACATTGAGGGTGGACCCGTTATCTGCAAATGTCAGTGGAACTATCTTCCCCATGACTTCAATGAAGATGTTGAGGTCATATTTGTGAACAAGGCCAATCTTTGTAATTTCCTTTTTAAAGAATGAGAGAAGTTTGTAGCAATCAGGAATCTGACCATATCCACTATTTCTTCAGGATTAGTAGTGGGAGGAACCTTGGGTCCCGTAAGGAGTTCTATCAAGGCATTTATGTGCAATTAGGAGGACTTTAATATCCCATATAGGGTGATTTTGTCTTGAGGCTTTCTAAGCTAGTCAAGGACCTTGATTTCTTCAACTGTCATCTCTGGCATTAGAAGTTCCTTAACGAATCTTGTTTCCGTATATGTTCCTACACGATGAGGAATTAGATCAATGTAATGTCGCCCAGATCAGGTGATGGGGTTAATGGAGGAAAAGAAGAATAAGAATCATGTATCTTCATCTACTTCGGGTGCTATGGATACCTTGTTGACCCCTACAAGCAATTTTTTGAAGGAAATAATACCACACAAATAAGTGATTGAGTTGTCTTCCCTACAGTTTGAATCATCATCTGAATTATTAAAATCCCCCCCCCCCCCCCTCCCCCCATCCGGTGGAAACAAAATCATATTTCCAAGAAAAATTGATACACTCAACAACCTCTATGGCTTCATCATACGAATCCTACCACGCAGCAGGGAAGTGGTGGAAGGAAGGGACCAGATGCCCTTATAATTTCAGAATCATGAGAAACTCGGAAACTATGCATATTTCTCGCTTCTCAAGGAACATATCTCACATGACTTGCATAATATCATCTGGAACAACCCTTATTTTCTCACGTAAAGGTTGATCAGGCACAATATGCCAAAGATAGGACTTGCTTATCAATTAATACCATTCTTAGCACAAAGTAAATATAAATAAGTTATTTACCTAAACATTAGCATTTTTAAAATGAAGCACATACACAATAGTCCAATAATCCAAACCACCATAATAATAATAATAATAATAATAATAATAATAATAATAATAATAATAATAATAATAATAATAATAATAATAATAATAATAATAATAATAATAATAATAATAATTTCCAAATATAGTAATAAAATCCCAACTGACATAAAATAAAAGAGTATTGGTCTTATGACCTTACAAATGTTCCTCAAAAACACCTACGCTAGAATCAACTGAATCTGAATATGGAGAGGAAGTGAGATCGCGGGAATGCTACAACACAATCCAACTTTCCCTGTCTAGGAGAACCTAGGGGAGAAAACATTTTATATTTGGGTCAGAGCTCGAGGTTTGCAAGAATTAACATGAATAATTTAAAATCACAATAATAGGGTCCATGAACAATAAATACCCCCTTTCGTCACTCACATGCATATAAAACCTCACCCCTCATCTAAATGTGATATTATTTGCACCCAAATACATCCCAATTAAATTGTGACATCATATCAATTAGGGAAGGATTTCATTCCCAATTAATTAAATTTAATTCAACCCCTACATTTGAATTACCAATTTACATTAGTTTGAGTCTCTTTCGTATCGAATATAAGGCATAAACATCTATTATGCGTTATTGGGTCAATACTTAGTGTCCGTATCCTTAGACGATTGAATTTATTATCATAATATTCGGGTAATTAATAATATAAGTCCTTACATATATGTGACACATAAGGGCATCTATCTTTGGTGTCAAATTCGTGCTCTTTCGGCGAGTCCGATGGAATCTTAACATCCTAGGTGGACAATCCAAAGGAATCCTGTCATCCTAAGCGGACATCACAAAACACACATAACTTAGGGGCGGTTCCTACTCTGGACACCTGTATACGGACCATACCCAGCATTAATACAAGAAGGGTTAGCACCACACCTACCCCAAAGGGTAGAGCCTCTACATAGTACCTATATAGCCTACACATCGTGAAGCCCACCTATGCCAACGTGTGGTTACTTGCCCGAACACACGAACCCTCGAGCCAACTGGAAAGTCCCCTGATATGTCCACAAACAATTATATTATAATACAGATTATTATTTCCATATAATATGTAAGGTTAATTACTATATAATTAGCATAAATCCCAATCCAACATCCACATCAATTTTCCAACTATTAATAATATATTATATAATAAATTATTAAATTCCATTCCAAAAATATAATTACTAAACCATCCCGTTTAATGCAATTATTAATAATGAAAGTCTAGGTGAAATGTTATTCCGAAGATTTCTTAGTCCTAGCAATTTCCTATTCCCATTAATGTAAAAGTCCCTTAATTTTACCAACAACTCGATACTGTTAAGGCATTATTAAAAATATTAAGGGAAAACATGTGCCTCAGAGAAAAGGAAGAGGAAAAGGATCACCATCCCCCTCATTGCTCAAATGACATTCATGGTCGTTAGAGAGACTTCATGCGTCGTTTGAATGACATGCATGGTCGTTTGAACGACCCTATCGTCTGCACCCGTCTTCGTCCCAAATTTTCCTGAACCATTTCCAACCATAGCAAAACAAAAATCATAGTAAAAGTTCTGAAACGCATAGAAAATGTATCCAACCTTAACATATTTATGGCCAAATGATTTATACAGTTGGAGTATAAAATAATGAATCATCCTTATAATATTTAACATTGTTTGTTTTCATTTACAAGGTTATTAAATCAGGGAGTTCCATAATTATTCACCTTTAATTTGGTATAACAAACCCTCTATTTGTCATCCATGGTATCTTTAAGTAATCGTCAACACTTAAGAAATCAAATGTTAACAAAAAATCAAATGATTAGTACTAAATCAATACTAAATTTCTGGAAATATCCCTACATAAAATCCATTCTCCTCATATGTGGGTCATTATCAAATCAACATTTTTATACCTAATTTCTAGAAATTTAAAAGAGGTATATATATGCATCAAGAAATAAAATTGTTGATCATAAGTTATGTAAGAAATTCTTGGCTTATAAGTGTAGAGGAGATCCCCTTTGATGTTCCTCTTCAATTCTTGCCCATTTTTGTCCCTTTCTTGTTATTTCTCCCAATATCTGCCGTAACTGCAGTTTTAGGTTTCTAGAATAGTGGTTGGGGATCATAAAGTTTAGTATATGTAAAAGGCTCTAACCCCCGGATGGTGATTTTCTCAATTAAAATCAAAGTTAATAATTTCCTTTTTATGTATAAAACGAGATGATGCGGAAGCGTATATAAGTGATGGTTCAACAAATAAACAAAGCCAAATTTTAATTTCTTCAAAACAAATTAAAATAAGTTAATCCAAGTCCTAGAATTTGCCTAAGTCCTTTTTATCAATATAAGCAAATTAGGCGAAACCAAATTTAGCAAAAGACTTGAATTAATTAATCATTATCGAACATTTAATATAAGACCCAATTAAATGAGTGAGATAATTTAAACCGAATTTTATCTTGAATTTTTCTAAGCATGCGTTCTACATTATGATGCAAGATAAAATAAACAATATCACACTACGCCGCGATGTACGAGGAAAAACCCAAGACGGGAAAAAACCTCGGACGGCCCTAGCCACAAGTCCACTAGATACGGAATTACAATTACAAGACAGATAGACTTACAACGACTGACTCGATCCCTCTCAAGCCTCGATGCTTCTTCTCGTAGACACCTCTTCCTAGTTGACAACCTTGGAACTCCACCGCGGTCTCGGAATCCACCGATGGGGCTTTCTATGGTCACTGTCACCCGAGCAAGGAGCCTTTCTCCAAGTGGGTAGAATCACAACAAAACGTCTTCTTCTTTGATGGATGTAGAAGCAAACCAAAACTTCTCTTTGAAACGGAAGAGATAAACCGGTGCCAAACTCCAAGCAAATGATATGTATATAGATGAACTTGGATAAACAGTATGGGTGTAAAACTAGAGTGATAAGTAAATTCCTCTTTGAAAATCTCACTCAAAACATGATCTTTTTCTCTTTTTAGTTTTGCTCTCAAGACACTCTCTAAGAGTTTGTATGATATGAAAAAGATTGATTATCAAAAGTGATTCCCGCACATATTAAAGTCTGAAAAAGTTGGTTAAAAACCAAGTGGGAAAGTGGGTGAAAAACTGCCAAAAACTGCCAAAAACTGTTACCGCCTGACAGCTCGTTCGAACGACATTTCGTTCGAACGAACTCTCGTTCGAACGAGACTTCTAACCACACACCAGTATGGAATTCGTTAGAATCTCATTAGAAACCTCATTAGAACGAACAAGTTCATTCGAACGACATTTCGAACGACAGACCAGTTTAGACTCGTTGGCAGGTTCGTTCGAACGACATCTGGTTCGAACGAAAAAACTCGTTCGAACGACATATCTAACGAACGACCAGAAAGATTGAAAAATTTGATTTTGGCCTAGAAAACTTTATGAACTTAATTTAAAGTTTTATATAATTTCTTTCTTAAAACAAAATGCAATTTTTATAACACCTAACACCCAATAAACTTGTTCCAAGCTCCTATATATATATAATTGCATTCATACCTTTGGAGCATGGAACTATGATTGATGACGTAGAAACGAGGCACGTAAACCGGCATATTTGATGAAGCTTTATACTCTTTGCCGCTACGTCTTCAACAAACATTTCATAGGCTTGAGAATATTACATTTTCATACTATCCTATGAATAAATGTTTTTGTCCGGAATTGAGCCAAAACTATATATGGACTCAATTGGAAATTTGTGTCCTTACAAATCTCCCCCTTTGGCTATTCCGGGACAAAAACCAAACAAAAATCCTAAAGGGCCGTCAAGCTCTACTAGACTCAAAACATATCCCACCCAAACTTGACTCAACCCAAGGATCAAACTCTTTGCCATTGAAAGATGCCGCTATATAATAATTCCTGCACACTTAAGCAAACTCATCAAATGCATAGGGAATATCAAAGTATTAAATGTAATTTTAATTAATTACTCCCCCTTAAATTAATTATCCCCTTTATCAAACACATGACCTACTTAGAAAGACGTCTCCCCCTAAGATAAATCTCCCCCAAACTAAGATACGATAATAATAGGATTAGATACCATTTCTCCCCCTATCATCATTCTCCCCCTTTTTGTTCAGGAATAGGCAAAGGATAAAGAACTAATAAACAGCTTGTTGAAGCTTAAAGTGATAAGACATGAAAGCATATGGGCAATAAAAGCAAGGCAAAGACAAACAAATATAATATATATATACATTATAAATATACCAATAGAGTACTTGCATATATATATAGATATAAACACACATATAACACAAAATACAATAAGTTTGCACACTCGTATGGCAAAAATGTGTCATATGGAAACGGAAGTGTAGGGGTGTGAACTAGAAACAATTAAATTTAGACCCAAACACTTAATAAACATTCACGGAGTTCTCATTTGATTGCAAACTTTACCACATTTAAATATAACCTCATGTGACAATATAAAGATTGAACTCAATGAACAAATAAACACAATGCATACAAGCCTAGCATGATGATGATTCTACAAACCAAATAGAGTCATGACATTAAAGACAACTAGGATAAACGGACATTGTGCAAACCGTTGATATACCATCCAATTCTCCCTCAATAAGCATATATATTCTTTTTCTTTTGAATGAATATAGCAAACAAACATAGGCCTTGGCAATTGTTTTCTTTTTAATGCCAAATATTCTGTTTTTAGGCCTTTGGATCACGTATTTCTTTTAGATCCAATAAACGGTGGCTTACTATCGCAAAGGATTTAATTCATCCTTTCGGAGCCCTTCCCCGTGCACATTTGTTTTTATCATGTTTTCATTTTCACACAAATCTCAAAAGCAACGGATTTTGACATGCACTAGTCCTCCTAGGTCATAGATATGTAGATGACTAGATTGGTAGGAGAACACCTCAAACAGCTCAAATATAACATGTGGCATTAAGATTTCAAAAGATCTCGTGCATGTGTGAATAGAGGCATATAAAAATAGAATCCATTTAAACAACACAAAATCCAACTGCTCCATATAAAGCATGGTAAAGAACATTTTAAGGATTGAAAATCTAAACCAAAAGTTCTAGCCACATGGGAGCGTTAAAGGAGGGATTCAAACACAAGTATATGCCACATAAAGTGTGTCAAACTAAAATACACACAAAATAAAATCTTTTTGAGTTTTTAACAATTTTAATCAAAAATAAATATTTACTCAAAAGGACAAAACAAAAATCATTTGTATTTTTCATTAAGCTTAAATGAAATAAATAAAACACAAATGATAAAAAAAAATCTTTTTGTATTTTTCAGTTAATTCAAACACAAAATATAATACAAAAAGATAAACAAGTCATAATTTCTAGTAGGGGATATGAAATAAGGCTATGACTAGAAAATGACTAAAACAAGCATACATTTTAGCATGTGAATATAGCATGAATTACAAAAGCTAAAGTATGCAAATACTAACACATTCATCCTTTTGATTTAGCAAGGGAGGAGGCATGTGAAAGTAAATGAGAATCAACAACCCTATTTTGTAAGGCAACCAAGTCGGATTTCCTAACCCAAATTAATGAGGAAAGACTATCTTGGGGTGTAGGAACTTTAACTGCCGTGGTTACTTTACTATGGGGTTTTCTAGGAATTCGTTTACGATCAAAACAAAATTTCCTAAGATGACCTTGTCGACCGCAATGTGTACAAGTAAGAGCATGTCGAAAAGATTTACTTAAGGAGTGATCGTTAAATGTATTCCTAGTTGATTCTCCTAAAACATTGATTTGGGCATTATGAGTAAATTCATTACAAGTATTGAAGCCTAAACCACGAGTGTCATTTTTAATTTGGACCGTTCCTAACATTTTATCTAGTTTTTCTGAACGACATTCCAAATCAAATTTGACATTACTAGAATCTTTTAATTTAATTTCCAATTCTAAAATTTTAGATTCTAGTAAAACATTTTTCTCTTCAAAAGCAAGAAGCTCCTTTTTCAAGGATTCCATTAAACCCCTAAGGCTATCTCTCTCGCCTTCTACATATTCAAGATTCTCTTGAAGAGTCCTCACATGTGTCCTAAGGTCTTCTATGAAAACATTTTCATCAATGACCTTAACACTTTCCCTTAAACTAGCTTCTAACTTCAAATTAGCTCTTTTCAATTTAATAGATTCGGTATACAGTTGTTGAAAAGCATTTTGAAGTTCACTCATATCAACCTCATCTTCATTTTCACTCTCTCTTTCTTCTTCACTCTCACTATCATCAAAAATAAGAGAATCATGTACAATGACCTTGGAAGAGGCATGTGCTATCGTTTCATCAATCGATGAGTTGTCACTATCACTCACATGTCTAGCCATAAAAGCCACAAAATTTTTCTTAGTGGGGGAATCGGGCTTCTCTTCCTTATCACTATCACTAAGGGTTGCATTATATGAAATGGGTCGCTTACCATCTTTCCTTAGTTTAGTGGGGCACTCATAAGCCCTATGGCCATAACCTTCACAACCAAAACACTTATCAGACTCGTCCCTATCTAAATTGTCATTGCTAGGTTTAGGGATCTTCTCGGCTTTAGAAATCTTATCGCTTTTATCATGTTTAGAAGTATCAAATTTCTTAAAATCATTTTTAAATTTATCTTTGTTAAATTTAAGAAATTTTCTAAATTTACGAGCAAATAAAGCCATGTCTTCCGAGTCACTATCACTATCGCTCTCTACTACTTGTTTGACCTCTTTTCGGGCTTTTAAAGCAACGCCCTTTTCAATTTAATTTTCAGTTTTAAAGGGAAACATATCTAGTTCATAGGTTTGTAAATCACCTACAAGCTCTTCTAATTTCGTAGAGGCTAAAGTGGGTAAAGAATTTAAAACGGTCACTTTAGGAATAAATCTATCGGGTAGGGACCTTAAAATTTTCTTTACAACACGGTCGTCAGGTATTTTCTCTCCCAAGTTAAAAGATGAATTAACAATATCAGAAAGTCTAGCATAAAATTTATTAAAAGTTTCTTTTTCATCCATTTTGATAGTTTCAAATTGAGTGGTGAGGTTTTGGAGTTTTGAAGCTTTAATGACACTAGTTCCTTCATGAGTTAATTGTAAAATATCCCAAGCTTCATTAGCGGTTTCACACGTCATAATACGTCGGAATTCATCCGGTGCGACAGCGCTAAATAAGGCATTTAAACCTCGGTAATTAAATTTAGCAAGTTTAAACTCATTTTCAGTCCATCTATCGGCGGGTTTGATAACACGTTCATTTTCAACTAAGTAAGTTGGTGGTGAGTACCCGGTAACAACAGACATCCAAACTCTCTCGTCGGTAGATTTTAGTGCCGATCTCATTCGCGCTTTCCAATACGCGTAGTTTGAACCATCGAAAATAGGAAATTTTGAAAATGGGGAAAAATCCATTTTAGCCAAAAATTATTTAAAAAGATCGTTAACGAAATAATTTATCGCTTTGGCTCTGATACCAGTTTGTAAAAGGATGTAACCCCCGGATGGTGATTTTCTCAATTAAAATCAAAGTTAATAATTTCCTTTTTATGTATAAAACGAGATGATGAGGAAGCGTATAAAAGTGATGGTTCAACAAATAAACAAAGCCAAATTTTAATTTCTTCAAAACAAATTAAAATAAGTTAATCCAAGTCCTAGAATTTGCCTAAGTCATATTTATCAATATAAGCAAATTAGGCGAAACCAAATTTAGCAAAAGACTTGAATTAATTAATCATTACCAAACATTTAATATAAGACCCAATTAAATGAGTGTGATAATTTAAACCGAATTTTATCTTGAATTTTTCTAAGCATGCGTTCTACATTATGATGCAAGATAAAATAAACAATATCACACTAAGCCGCGATGTACGAGGAAAAACCCAAGACGGGAAAAAACCTCGGACGGCCCTAGCCACAAGTCCACTAGATACGGAATTACAATTACAAGACAGATAGACTTACAACGACTGACTCGATCCCTCTCAAGCCTCGATGCTTCTTCTCGTAGACACCTCTTCCTAGTTGACAACCTCGGAACTCCACCGCGGTCTCGGAATCCACCGATGGGGCTTTCTATGGTCACCGTCACCCGAGCAAGGAGCCTTTCTCCAAGTGGATAGAATCATAACAAAACTTCTTCTTCTTTGATGCATGTATCAGCAAACCAAAACTTCTCTTTGAAACGGAAGAGATAAACCGGTGCCAAACTCCAAGCAAATGATATGTATATAGATGAACTTGGATAAACAGTATAGGTGTAAAACTAGAGTGATAAGTAAATTCCTCTTTGAAAATCTCACTCAAAACATGATCTTTTTCTCTTTTTAGTTTTTCTCTCAAAACACTCTCTAAGAGTTTGTATGATATGAAAAAGATTGATTATCAAAAGTGATTCCCGCACATATTAAAGTCTGAAAAAGTTGGTTAAAAACCAAGTGGGGAAGTGGGTGAAAAACTACCAAAAACTGCCAAAAACTGTTCCCGCCTGACAGCTCGTTCGAACGAGACTTCTAACGACACACCAGTATGGACTTCGTTAAAATCTCGTTGGAAACCTCGTTAGAACGAACAAGTTCGTTCGAATGACATTTCGAATGACAGACCAGTTTAGACTCGTTGGCAGGTTCGTTCGAACGACATCTGGTTCGAACGAAAAAACTCGTTCGAACGACATATCTAAGGAACGACCAGAAAGATTGAAAAATTCGATTTTGGCCCAGAAAACTTTATGAACTTAATTTAAAGTTTTATATAATTTCTTTCTTAAAACAAAACGCAGTTTTTATAACACCTAACACCCAATAAAGTTGTTCCAAGCTCCTATATATATATATATAATTGCATTCATACCTTTGGAGCATGGAACTATGATTGATGACGTAGAAACGAGGCACGCAAATCGGCATATTTGATGAAGCTTTATACTCTTTGCTGCTACGTATTCAACAAACATTTCATAGGCTTGAGAATATTATATTTTCATACTATCCTATGAATAAATGTTTTTGTCCGGAATTGAGCCAAAACTATATATGGACTCAATTGGAAATTTGTGTCCTTACATTATACTCCTTTTTAACAGGGTTAGGATGAATTTCAGGTGTCCAGGAAGTGGTAGATTGGGATATCTTATTAATGGTTGAGACATAGGTGCTAACTGACCTATCATACTTTCGTGGTATGAACTACTTGGTCATCCTCTTCAGTTTAGGGTCTGATTTATGACTAGCGACCCCTTCTTCAATTTTAACCTAACCTCTCAAAGAGCTCTCGGGTGAGGGTAGTACTGACCTCCAATTTAAACTCATATATGGGGAAAGAAGTTCGTTTTCACTATGCTCACTTTTTCTTCCTCTGTAGGTCGATTTATCATTATAGGTGTTTTCTATTTCCACCTTCCAATGAAACTACTAACTAATTCCCCTAGGTTCTGTTTGAGTAGTTCTAAGTCTCTATAGGTGACTTCCAACTCTTCATTATACTTGTATTATGTTATGAACTCTCTGGATTCATTTTACCAATTATAGATTTTGGACTCTTCGATGGATAAGAACCACCTTAGGTAACACTCCTTTAGGCATTGCTTGAACATTTGGTCCATTAACTCCTCTGATGCCCCATAGAGAACCATGGTGCAATAATAATTGTGTATGTGAATAATTGGTGGCTCGCTGCCTCCAAACTTTTCAACATCTGACATATTGAATTTCTCCAATAATGGGCCTTGGGATAGGGAGACGCGCGAATGCATCCCACATAGTTCCCTAATATATTGACCAAGTTGAATATTTTATACAACAATGTAAGGTCTTCTTTAACCTTTTTTAGTTCTTCCTCCTTGGGATTAACTAGCACTAGTAGATTAACCCCTGGTCGGGAAAGATTCCATATTAGTAGCTGAGTTAACTATGGCCTTTTGGATGGTGGGGACATATGGGGCATACTGATACTCTTCTAGAACCTATAATAGTTCAGAAAAACGTGAACCCATAGCACATGGAATGAGGATTTTAGGGCCTCAGGAATTTTGACCTGGTGTTGTTGCATTTACTAGACTTCTGCTCGAAGGTTATCAATCTTTGTCCTGAGATGGGAAAGGATGTAGAAGCAACAAAAGAAGCAGAAGAGCTTCGAGTTGGTTTGATAGGAGATCGGAGCGAAGAAGGATCCAAGACAAAAATTGATGTATGAGATCAGACCTGAGAGGAAAATGATTTTTGAGTTTATTTTGAGGAAAGAGTAATATTTTTGGTATTTTGTTTTTCTTTTTTAAAAGGGGGAAAATATTTTTGGTATTTGTTTTCTGAAAAAAGGACAAAAAAAAAAAAAGAAAAATCCTCAGCCTGGTTATTATTATCAGGTTCCACTTGTATTATGTTCTTCCTAGGATGCAAGAAAAATGTCGAACAGGACCCGAGTTTTGAAAAAAAGATAGAGTACATGATCCAAGATATGGTTGGACTTGTTTCCAAACTAACGGATAGGGTCCTATTTTAAAAATGGGAGAAATAATAAGAAAATTTGGGTGGTAAGGAGACCCAGAATTTCAAAAGCGTTTCGCATTGAAACAAGAAAACTAGGTATGAGTCTTCTAGGGTAGATGCCTATATAAGATTGATGCAATTAATGTGTTAGTGAAAATGTTCCCCCTTTCGTATGACTTTCGTGATATACCTCTTACCTATAACGGCAATCATTAATCGGTACGTATGGACAATCCATTTGATATATCTGAGTCTACATGAATTTCCTCACGGTATACCTCGTGGAGACGGTACTTTTGAGAGAAAATTTGATATACTCGACATACATGAATGAGTTCCCTACTATATACTCCCCATCGTGAGTTCAGTCAAGTAGTATGATGCGGGAGAAATCGTTCGATATAAGTCGAAGGTACTAGGTTAATGGAAGGTAAGAATCTTATTGGTTAGGTAACTGCACCCCACAGGACCGACACCTATCGTATATGTTGATGTAAAAAACTAGATCGCTCTAATTTTTCAATCACAGATAAATAAATAAGACAAAGATTTTTATAGTGGTTCGGCTAGGAATAAAGCCTACGTCCACTGTTATGTTATTGCTGAATGTTTATGGAATTCTTGATTACAAGTTCTCTCAAGAAATTCCGGTCCCCTTGAATGAGGATGATACAATGTATTTATAGCCTTGAGGCTGTACATGAAAGGTTCGATACATTAAATGACATACATATGAAAGGGTAATACATTTAATGCAGAATGCGTGCCAAGAATATAAGCATTCAATGAATATCTGAACTGTTGATTATCTGGCAATTAATGATACGACCGAGATGCAACTCGGACCGCCATAGCTGTTCGCTGATCAGGAGTTCCTTGGAACATTAGAGTACCTCGGTGCTATAGAGTTCCTCGGTGTGTTAGAGTTCCTCGGTGTGATAGAGTTCCTCGGCGTATTCTCGTTGCTCGGAAAGAAGCATGGTTGGTCGGGAAATGATCTTCCTCGATGCTATTGTGCCACGTAGATTGACACGTGTCTTCGTCTTATTCGTCCACATCAGCATATTAATTTTGGTATCAACAGAAGCCCCCAATGTTTCATATTTTGAACTTTGAAGAGTATGGAACATTCTTTCTCGGTATATGGCAATATTAAATGTCCTTCCCGGGTTTCAGGAACATTGTATTCAAATCTCCTTCTTATTTCGCAGTTTCCGCCTTTTTTATAAGCGCTTTGATATTCGTGCAAATTTTGTCCTCTTAGCCGCCGGAAGTTTAGTAGTTTCTTTTTGGTAATCATTTCTTTCGCCGCTTCCCAATGCAAAGTATTTAAACTTCTTTGGTAACCATACCGTCGTCTACGTTTTTCATTCTCTGCATTCAAGCTTTCTATTCTCTTCTTCTCTTGTGCGTTCATCCTTGTTTCCGTTCGTTGTCAACACATCTCCTTTCTTTCTGTAAGATCTTCTTTCTTTCTTCTGTATCTCTTTTATTCAATATGGTTTATATTGTGGAGTCTATTGAGAAATTCCGTTCTGATTTTTCCATTCCTTCGTGGGTAACTCTAGAGGTTCTTTCTGAGCCTTTAGATTACTTTCGATTGGCTGAGGGACATTGGTTCCCCAGTCTTTTTGTTGCTGAATGCGGTTTTTCCTTTCCACCAAACCCATTATGTCTTGAGTTTTGTCAATATTTTGATCTTGTTCCCGCAAAAATAGCCCCCAATTCATGGAGAATAATTAACGGGGTGCACAAATTAAATCTAACTCATGGGACTCGTATTGGGATTCCTGAAATTATGTTTTGTTATAAATGGGTTGTTCTAGATAATATTTATTATTTAAAAACTAGGTATTTGAATAGGGCTCTTGTAGTTAATCTCCCTGACTCAAATAGGGATTATTTTGAGCATGGGTTGGTCATAAAAAATTGGCAACATGCGCCTTTATCTGGGAATGAAGTATACAACGGTCCCAGATGCCCCCCATACGGCAATGGGATAGGTTTATTTTTCATTTTATTTTACTTATGAAATTATGCTTTCATCATGTTTGACAAAATGTATGACTAATATTCCATTATGTATTTATTTGCAGTTGATAGCAAAAGAAAAACTCCAAAAGAGTCAGAAGTGAATATCAAGCATTTGAAACTTATCTGGAATTTGCATAAGACCATTGCTGACGAGCATATTAGATCTGCTTCATATTTACTACAGTATAAGAGTTACACAACCTCTTATACTGCTCGTCCTGTTGAACCAGCTTCAACACCAGAAAGTTCATCTTCAGATTCTCATATCCCCCTATCTCAAAGAATGGGCAAGAAAAGAGCTCCTCCTGCTCTATTTGGTAAAATTTCTTCTGCTGTTGGAGCCCAGAAAGGCAAAATTGATGTCCCAGAGGGGACTAAAAAGGTAGATGCTGGTTCCTCCAAAGTTGCCGAGAAGCCCCCAGTGGCCCCGAGCAAGAAACATGCTCCTGCTGATGTGATTACAATCTCTCCGACCAAGACTTCTTCCTTGGTTGATGCTGCTGACCCTCCTTTGAAGAGATTGAGGAAATCATCCTCAGTTAATCTTGCTGGAACTGCATCTTCTCTACCCGCTGGTGGTAGTAGTGTTTCAAACATCATTCTTCCGAGTTCTTCCAAGAGCTCAATTATACCCGAGGTTCTCGGGGTTGATGAAAAAATTCCTAGGGATACACTGACATCCCTAGCTGCTCGTCATCTTTCTTCAGTAAATTTCTCACTCCTTTGGTCTTTCTTTCTTTTTCTTGAGTTCTTGTATTTGTGTTGACTTTATTGTTTTTCTTATCTTTCAGCTGGTGAACTGCTTCAATACCATCGTGAAGAAAGATCAAGTTATTAAAGCTTCCAGTTCCTCGTCCGATGTTGACGAGGCTTTGTTGGGTTTATCTCAATCTGTGAAGGAATCTCGCCAACAGTACATCGAGGAGAAAACTGTTTGGGAGAAAAAGTTGGCTATGGCTGAGGCTGATAAGATGAGGATGGCTGAGACCTCCAAGAATTTGGAGGAGAAAATTAAGGGTTTGGAGGTTAAACATCAGGAATCTGATGATAAGTTGAAGAAGGCAGAAGAAGAATTATCTACTCTGCGAGATATCAAGGTTAAGAAAGAGGAATTGGAGGTGAAGCTCTCCTCGGAGAAGTCGAGGAGAAAAGTTGCAATCAAGAAGCATTTCAGCGTTGGTTGGGAGAAAGGATGGGAGAGAGGGATAGCTGCAATGACATCCCAAGTCCAATATGGGGAGTTGAAATACTTCCATGATGGCTGGGTGGCTTCTCTGCAAGAGCTAAAGGTCCAAAACGATTCTGAACTATTCCAACGGCATCTCCCTGGTCCTCCTCCACCAATTGTGGAAGAAGAAGAAGATGAGCCTGCCTCAGATGAGTCTTCTATGGCTATGGGCGATCAAGTTTCTGCCTCTAAACCCTCTGCCACCGAGGACGTTTCTTCCATGCCTCCTCCTCCCGAGAAGATTCCTACCGATCAAACTGTTGTTACCTCCGAGCAACCGAGCTCCTCGTCCCAGCCTCCCGAGAAAGTCTTGGGAGACAAGGAAAATGTGTGAAGTTATTCGGTAGCATTTCTGTATTTCCTTGTAATTGAACAATGTAAGTTTTTGATGATCTAATAAAATATATCTTTGCTTATCTCTGTTGTTGATAACTTGTTTTTGTTGATTGTTGTCTTTTTCTCGTCCTTAGTTTGTTGCTAGAATGGAATTGATCTCTTCACATGATACCGAGCTGATGCAGCAATGTCATCAATACTATAAGGCTGGTCATACAGACCTTAGTACATCGGAAATTGCTGATATCCTTGGTCATGGTGCTTCAGAGCAGGCTATTGAGGCTTATCGGTACTTGAAAGATTTACTCGATCGAGCTGTGGCCAACAATGTCGCTTATTACGACCTGATTGAAGAACTGCATTGTTCCTTAGAGGATCTCCAAGGTCAGCACAATGAATCAATGGCTTTGTTACACAAAGATTATGAAAATAGATACCAACAACTTTCTTCTGAAACAGGCCATAAGAAGATCATTGCTGCATATGATATTAGGGAAAGGATCCTAAAAGGTGAAGTTGAAGCCTGCAGACAAATTGCCGAGATCCTGGAACAAGAAAATAATAATTTGCAGAAAAAATTGGCTCA
This sequence comes from Sambucus nigra, assembly GCA_949130495.1. Classification (NCBI taxonomy): domain Eukaryota; kingdom Viridiplantae; phylum Streptophyta; class Magnoliopsida; order Dipsacales; family Adoxaceae; genus Sambucus; species Sambucus nigra. Next base: position 644,894,575 of record OX422215.1, on the reverse strand, counting down.
ATATGAATCTACTGCTTCATCTTCTACTGCATTAATACCAGTTACTGATGAAGGCTTCTCGTTCTTAGAGGTCGAAAATGCCAAACTAAGGCAAGAGCTGGAGGACTTAAGAAGATCTGCCATTTCTGGAACTGCTCGGGGACGAGGAAGAGGTTCTCGGGGGCGAGGAAGAGTCCTCAGACAAAATGTTGAAGAGGCTCGCACTCAGTCTACTCTGGAAACTCAAGCATTCCAGTTGAAAGTAAAAGACCGTGCTCTGACTGAAATGTCCAATAAAAATCTGTCTCTGGAAGATCAGCTTACATCGACGAAATCTGCCTTGCATAATAAGGATCTTTTTGCCAAAAGCCTTCATGAACAATTGGAGAGATTAACCTTCCAATTCCATAAACATCCAAGGGAATTCTGGATGGCAGGATATAATGAAGCCCTTGTTCACCTGGATGCTCGTATTGAACATGCCAACAATGAAGGTTATAAGCAAGGATGGTTAAATGCATTGGGTGTATTAAAGTTGGAGCAAGGGCATTTTTTATGGGACTATCATGCTCCATCATTATTACACTTGCCTGTACCACCTTTCAAATTGGATATGGCATGGATCCCAGCTCGTTCCATTCCTCGCAGTCTAATTTCAAAATATCTTGGTGATTATAGCCTTCACTCCCAAGTTGAATTATCTCGTCCTGAGCATCTTTTGGATACACCTTCTGTTATGAACGTCAGAATGCTCAGAGATGTTAATTTCATCAATTCTCCCCTTTGCCTAGAAGACCCTCCTGCTGGCGAGGAACCTGTTTCTAAAGCACAGGGCAAAAAACCAATAGAATAGTAATATCCATGTAACAATTTAGTACATTCTTGTAACTTGTAATTTATTCTAGATTAATGAAAAGATTTTCGTTTTCTGTTTGCCAATTTTGTTAGTCTTGTGTTTATCAAACACCTTTATATTTGTACATATGTATCTATGTATCTGTTAAAAAGATAACAATATTATTGTTCAATAAGCAACTTAATAAAAAGTTACAAGTATTAGTAATGTTTCTCGATCACTTAATAAAGTAATGAGTAAAAATGTTCGAAATGTTTCCAACCAACCAAGGTGGGTGAATAATGTTTGTCGACCAATTACAGTTGATAGGTTTTATCCCCGACCACCTATACTTGGTTCAATTATAAAAATGCGTCCGACCAACTAAGATCGATAATTTATCCTCGCCGACCAACTACAGTTATTGGGTTTTTATCCCCGACCAACTATACTTGGTGTATTTTTTGAACATTTTGTTCTTCAAAGAACTCATTGTAATAATATTACCTCCCGACCAACATAAGTTGTAATATGAGAGTATATTTTTATCTTACCAACCGTAGTTGATCATGCTGGTGTACAGTTTCTGGCTCCTTAAAGCTTTTGGCTCCTTAGAGCATTTTTTGGTTCCTTAGAGCATGTCCTCCTAACCAAAGGAGGTTGGCTACTTATAGCACTTTTGCTCCGTAGAGCTGTCCTCCTAACCAAAGGAGGTTGGCTACTTATAGCACTTTTGCTCCGTAGAGCTGTCCTCCTAACCAAAGGAGGTTGGCTACTTATAGCACTTTTGCTCCGTAGAGCTGTCCTCCTAACCAAAGGAGGTTGGCTCCTTAGAGCACTTTTGTTGTGTAGTGTATTACACTAGTATTCCCCGAAAAACTTTCAACCAGAAAGAAAATGGCGAAACATCCTCGTTTTATTCATAATGAAAGAAATGCTTTACATTTGACATCACTGATAATACTTGCGCAGGTGTTCAGCATTCCATGCGTTCTTAAATTCCTCTCCTTCTAGAGTTGCTATTCTGTAAGTTCCTGGTCGAACAACCTCTGTAACTCGGTAAGGTCCATGCCAGTTTGCTTCCAATTTATTCTGCTTCTGAATGACCTTCTTTAGCACATAATCCCCCTCTTTTATATCACATTTCTTTACCCTTTTGTTGTAAAACAGAGATGTTCGTTGTTGATAAGCAGCATTCCTAATGGCTGCCTCTTCTCTGACTTCCTCGAGCATATCTAAATCCATCCTTCTCATCAGATCACTGATCGGAGAATTGAAATTTAACACCCTGTGTGTTGGTAAGCCCAACTCGGCAGGTATCATAGCCTCACTTCCAAATGCTAGCATATATGGTGATTCTCCTGTTGCTGCTCGGGGAGTTGTTCGGTAAGCCCACAAAACTGACTGTAGCTCATTAATCCAATTTGCTTTAGCCTCACTTAACCTCTTCTTCAACCCATTTAGTAATGTTCTGTTCGTCACTTCAGTCTGTCCATTGCTTTGGGGATGGCCTGGTGCTGAATGAAACTTCAAGACGTTTGACTGATGACAATAGGCAGCAAATTCTTCATTATCAAATTGCGTTCCATGGTCTGTGATGAAAGCGTGGGGGAGACCATATCGACAAATGATATTCTTCCATATGAACTGATACACCTTCTCGTACGTCATATCAATTAGTGGTTCAGCTTCCACCCACTTAGTAAAATAGTCTACTGTCACGACGAGATACTTGAACCTTCCTCGGGTCGTCGGTAGTGGTCCAACCAGATCAATTCCCCACATGGCAAATGGCCAAGGTGATGTTATGGGTGTCAACAATGCCTGTGGAGTTCTTCGGATGGAGGAAAAACGTTGGCATTTGTCACACTTCTTAGCATAGGCTATACAATCAGCCCTCATCGTCGGCCAATAGTATCCCTGTGTCATTACCCTTTGCAAAAGTGTCCGACCTGCTACATGAGCTCCACAAGATCCTTCATGAATTTCTTCAATCAATTCTTTGACTTCTGATGGATGCACACATCTCTGCAAACCTGCCATAATTCCTCGTCTATACAAAACACCATTAGTTAACACATACCGAGCAACTTTATATTTCAATTTCTTGGCAGCTAGTTTGTCCTCCGGCACTTCTCCTTCTTCAATGTATGCTCTGATAGGATCCATCCAAGATGGTCCTAAATCAAGGGTAATAATCTTCACCGTCAGATCTTCTTCTATGCTCCGACTTTCTAATACTTCAATTGGTATTGTTCTTCGCAGCTCGGTGCGCGTAGCTGACGCTAGTCGGGCCAATGCGTCTGCTCTAGCATTCTCCATTCTCGGTATCCTTACCAATTGAATAGCATCAAATTCTGTTAATAACTCCATCACTTTTGCATGGTACTTCACCATTAACTCTCCCTTCACTGCATATATTCCCATCATTTGGTTCACAATTAATTGAGAATCACTGAAAACAATTACTTGTCGTGCCTCCATAACTTTCGCCAAATGAAAACCTGCTATCATAGCCTCATATTCAGCCTCATTATTGGAAGCTTTGAATTGGAATCTCAAGGCATACTCCATGTCAATATCGTCTGGAGAGTTTAAAACAATCCCTGCTCCACAACCAGCCGTGCAAGATGATCCATCTACATATAATCTCCATGTATGTAACTCGTCTTCGAATTTCTTATCTGTTAGAGTTCCTCGGTGAAATATCATCTGTTTTCTTTCATCATCCCCGGATATCCTTCGTTCCTCATTGGTCATTTGTTCGCGCCCTTCTTCCAACCGAAGTTGGTCGGGGTTTGAATATGATGATTTTTCTACATCCACAAGTCCTTTTACCAACCTTGGTTGGTCTGGATCTGTGTCTGTTGATCCTGTATCGTCCACAGGTAGGTCAGCAAGCACCTTTTGCTCCTCGGGGGTATCAGGGTATGTGAACTCTGCTATAAAATCTGCCACGGCTTGCCCCTTCAACGATGATCTGGGTTCATACACAATATCATATTCACCGAGCTCTATTGCCCAGTACATCAATCTTCCTGATTTTTCTGGCTTGTGAAGGGCTTGTCTTAACGGCATGTCGGTATACACAATGATGGTATGGGCCTGGAAGTATGGCCTCATTCTTCTACTTGCTTTAATTAATGCCAGTGCCAATTTTTCCAGCTTTGGGTATCTGATTTCCGCACCTCGGAAGGCCTTGCTTGTGTAATAAATTGGCTTCTGGACTCCATTCTCCAATCTGATCAATGCCGAGCTAACTGCATTTTCTGATACTGCCAAATATAAGTACAACGTCTCTCCAGTTATTGGCCTAGACAACAATGGTGGGGCTCCCAAATACTTCTTCAAATCTTGAAAGGCTTTCTCACATTCATCAGTCCACTCAAAACTTTTTCGCAGTGTTTTGAAGAATGGGAGGCATTTATCAGTTGCTCGGGATACAAATATGTTGAGTGCTGCAACTCGTCCGGTAAGACTCTGCACTTCTTTCTTCGTCGTCGGAGATCGCAGCCCTAAAAGAGCCTTGATCTTTTCTGGATTTGCCTCAATACCTCGCTGGTTGACGATGTATCCGAGGAACATTCCTTCTCGTACTCCAAAGGTACACTTCGTCGGGTTAAGCTTCATCTGGTATTTATCCAGTTGATCAAAAGTTTGACTCAAGTCAATCAAATGATCTGCAGCTCTCTTGCTTTTGGTGAGCATGTCGTCGACATAGACCTCCATATTGCGGCTGATTTGTTCGGTAAAAACCTTGTTCATCAACCGTTGATATGTTGCACCTGCATTTTTTAAACCAAAAGGCATAACATTATAACAATAAGTTCCCCTTGGGGTAATAAAAGAAGTACTTTCCCTGTCTTCAGGTTTCATTTTGATCTGGTTGTAGCCAGAATAAGCATCCATGAAGCTGAGTAGCTCGTGTCCCGAGGTAGCATCCACTAGTTGATCAATTCTGGGCAATGGAAAATGATCTTTTGGACATGCCTTGTTGAGATCAGTAAAATCAACACACATTCTCCATTTGTTGTTCTTCTTCTTTACCATCACCACATTTGCCAACCAATCTGGATATTTCACATCTTCAATGAATTGGGCTTTCTGGAGTTTCTCGACCTCCTCTTGTATGGACTGGTTCTTCTCGGGACTAAACACTCTTCTTCTTTGCTTCACAGGTTTGATCTCCTTATTCACGTTGAGCTCATGACATAAAAAGTTTGGATCTATACCTGGCATGTCTTAATGACTCCAAGCAAAAGTATTCTTCCTATTTCTCAAGAAAGTTATCAAATCTTGTTTTATTGAAACATCCAACGACGATCCTATCTGAGTTACTCGTTCAGGATGCTCGTCGTCCAGGATAACAATTTCTGTAGATTCCATAACCTGCCCTTTTACTAGTTGAGATTCATCCCTAGGGTCAAGAGTTTCAATTTCTGTGCTCTCCTCCACTTGATAAGTAGTAGTCTTTTTCCTTGATTCTTCAAGTTCTTCTTGCTCGGCAGACGAATAATAGCATTCCCGAGCTACTTTTTGATCACCTTTCATAATTCCTACTCCAAAATTCGTTGGGAATTTCAAACATTGATGTACTGTAGATGGAACTGCTTCGAACTTCTTCAATCCAACTCTTCCCATGATGATGTTGTAGGCGGACTGCACATTCTTATCCATCACAAAGAAGCGTATTCTTTCTGTTCGACATGCAGGCCAAGTTCCAATGAGTATATCCAACTTGATCGTCCCAAGTGGAAAAACTTTCTCGCCAGCAAAACCCAGAAGGGGTCTGTGATAAGGTTCCAATTGAGATAATTTTAAATTCAAGCTATCAAAGCATGAATAGTACATGATGTCTGCCGAACTACCATTGTCTACTAACACCCTTGAAATGATCACATCCTTCATCCTCATTTTGATCACCAAAGGATCATCATGAGGGTAAAGAACACCTGCCAGGTCGTTTTTTGAAAAACCAATCACTAGCTTCTCTTTGTTTACCTTCCTTGGACGATCATCCTCGACCAGGTTTATTCGCTGAATGTATGAACAAGCTTGAGCCTCTCCTAGGTAAGCTTTTCTTTCTGCAGTAAGGTCTCCTCCTCCTGCATCTCCTCCTGTAATAACATTACAATCAAGTGATCCAAAACGTATGGAAAATACCTCTCGTTCAGGTTTCCTTGGTTTCTTGGGAAGATCGGGGTCATCATCTGGATCCTCTTCATAGTCCCTCTTCTTTTTATCCTCTGCACGACGAGGAGATCTAGATCTTTCTCTAGTTCTATCATCATTTTTCCTTTCACCTCTGCGATCTACATACTTTGATAATTTTCCTCTTCGGATGAGTGTTTCAATCTCGTTCTGAAGGGCTATACAATTTTTGGTCATATGGCCATGATCTTTATGAAACTCGCAATATTTGTCTTTATTCCTCAGGTCGGGATTTGTCTTCAGTTTCTCTGGCCACTTGATTTCCTCGTTATTCCTGATTTCTTCCAAAACATGATTAATACCCATTTTCAATGGAGTATAATTATCATACTTCTTTAGGACTTCCAACTTCATCCTGTTATTCCTGGAATGTTTATCACCACCATTACCTTTCTGATCCTTCTTCTTAGAATTATCGACCTCAACTTTAACTTCTTTGTCCATATTCTTCTTCGCAGCCATAGCCTCCTCGGCATTCATGATTTTGGCCGCCTTTGCCATCAACTCCGACATATTTTTAGGTGGATCTTTGGCCAAAGTGTAGTACAGCTTGTTAGGCAGCAAACCACTCATCAGAGCAGTGATTGCTATCTTTTCTTCATAATCTATGACTTCCAACTTCTCGTTATTGAAACGAGTTATGTAATCTCTAGTACTTTCACCTGATTTTTGTCTAACACTTAGCAAGTGTGCTACTCGCTTTACCGGCTTTGATCCAAAACAAAAATTGCCAATAAACAATTCGGCTAACTGAACAAAGGTTGAAATCTTACCCCGAGGAAGATTATTGTACCATATCTGTGCAGATCCGGTAAGAGTTCCTGAGAATGCTCTACACCTCATCTCGTCAGGGACAGCGTAGATATCTGCAGCAGCTTGGTATTGTTCTATATGAAGTACGGGATCTGTCTTTCCATCGTACTTGGGGGTCACTACGGGTGCTTTGAATTTTGACGGTGTAGGGAAATCCACAATGGCTTGCACAAAAGGTGTTCCTTGAACAAAAGTTCTCTGTAAGGGGTTCCTTGCCTTAGCCATTTCTCCCAATCTATCTTCCAAACGTTGAATGGAACCTTTCCATGCTTCATTCCCTTCCTCGGGCCGCTTAGTCCGAGCAACTGATTGCTCTGACGTAGCTTCCTGAGATTTATCTCGACGAGTAGTTGGTCGCGATTGTGCAGATCCTTCTCTCAAACCTGGTGGTGGTCGAAAACTTCTTGATGGAGCCCTAGGTGGACTCATGTTCCTCCTTGGTCCTAACCGACTGAAAGGAGACACCCTGCTTAATCTTTCCAAAGCGCTAGTTCTCTCCGGAGAAAGAGTGATACGTTGATCTGTATCCGTAGCCCGTATCGATGAAGTTCGCCCAGGTTTATAAGAAGAATCATTAGACTCCTCATTGCGATATGACCCGGTACGTCTAGATTGCGATTGCCTATGATCACTCCTTTGCCCTGAATAGGTAGGTGCACCGCCCTGAAGAGTTTGAATGAGTTGCCTCATAGATTCTTGCATGGCGGTTTGTCCTTGAGCCAGATTCGTCATAATTCCAGCCAGATCTGGGGATGCAGATGGATTTGGAAGATTTCCAGTATTTCCAACATTTCGATTACTGGATTCTGGATTATCTGCCATTGGTGATAAATGATTTTTATGAAAAATGATAATAACAGTCGTTTCCCACAGACGGCGCCAATCTGTTGATGTAAAAAACTAGATCGCTCTAATTTTTCAATCACAGATAAATAAATAAGACAAAGATTTTTATAGTGGTTCGGCTAGGAATAAAGCCTACGTCCACTGTTATGTTATTGCTGAATGTTTGTGGAATTCTTGATTACAAGTTCTCTCAAGAAATTCCGGTCCCCTTGAATGAGGATGATACAATGTATTTATAGCCTTGAGGCTGTACATGAAAGGTTCGATACATTAAATGACATACATATGAAAGGGTAATACATTTAATGCAGAATGCGTGCCAAAAATATAAGCATTCAATGAATATCTGAACTGTTGATTATCTGGCAATTAATGATACGACCGAGATGCAGCTCGGACCGCCATAGCTGTTTGCTGATCAGGAGTTCCTTGGAACATTAGAGTACCTCGGTGCTATAGAGTTCCTCGGTGTGTTAGAGTTCCTCGGTGTGATAGAGTTCCTCGGCGTATTCTCGTTGCTCGGAAAGAAGCATGGTTGGTCGGGAAATGATCTTCCTCGATGCTATTGTGCCACGTAGATTGACACGTGTCTTCGTCTTATTCGTCCACATCAGCATATTAATTTTGGTACCAACAGTATGGGATATAATTTTGGCCAATATTGCAATGCTCAAGTGATGTAGTGTGCAAGAATGGATGAGTCTTGTTTAGTATCTTATGGAGTAGTTTATGTAAGCTAAGCTAAAAAAATACTACAACCATGAGGCAGAGCATAAGATGAACAAGTAGCATGGGATCAGGGGAATAAACATGGAGGGTAAAACTAACAAGTATGTACAAATAGCATGGAGACTATACAAGGAATAGTAATGGATACAAAGTGTGGGACATGTGAATATACACAAGTGAGTTGGAAACATGTTCCATATGAGAGAGTGACATGTGAATATGTGTGAGTGAAGAAACTATGTGAATATATACACGTACGAAAAATATGAAAGTGTGTACTATTGTAACTGTAGTGCCCTGACCTGGATTTATGAATTACCTGTAGTCAACCCGGCCCGACCTGAGCGTTAGGTGTGAAGTGCAATGAAACAACCTATATAATGTTGATAGTCTAGTTTTATTTTAATTAAAGTTTCTTTTGTTTAGCATGCGATTCAAATTTTAAGTTCAAACTACGTGAAGGACCTGTGGTAAGCACCCTTGGAGTCCAATCCTACAGTGCTACTAACATAAAATTAAATAGAATACTTACCTGTATAATGCTCTAAAAATATGGAACCACATCCAACCTGCCATAACAAAGACTAGTGTGCGGGACAAATTCTCAATGGGAAATATACAAATGTAGTGTAGAATCAAACGGAAAAAGGAGACTCTAACACATTATACTTACATGTACATGAAACTACCTTCAATACACATATAAACATACGTATACATATACTTAATGCATCAAATAGTTTACTTCCAAAAACCCTATTTACCCAGATTATTTCACCTAAATCTTTCAAACGACTCCCCTTTTCTCATTTTTTGCATTTTTCACTCTTATTAACACCTGCGATTAAATACTTTAACAACTACACTTCATTTGACCGAAAGTCATTTCTTTATCGATATTACCCTTTTTATTTTAACTGACCCATATTAGTGTTTTCCTTGAAAATCACCCTTTCAACACACGCGAACATCGTGTTAAAAAATACTTATATAGCCTTTGAAAACCTTTCGCAATGCAAACTTGTGTTAATTATGTGTTTAACCACTTAAATTTCTTAATCACCCATTTACCCACTTACTTTAACTTATAGACTTTAATCAATTTACACATTTACTTGTCAATCTTAACATTTACTAGAAAATTTATTAATTCATTCAAGTTAGGTTGTCTTAAAACGTTTTCACCACACAAACCATTTCTTGACAAGTTCCTTATTCCTTTATCTCTTCTTGGAATCTTCCAATAACTACGTACTTTAATGAGTACCACACCGTAGGTGATGCCACCATATGCACTGGCCAGTGGTTGTGAATCTTTCACCCCAGGGCTTTGGGCCCTCCTTAACTATCCCAATGCCATCCGAGTGCCTTTTATGTTTTTAAACATTTTACAAATATCGACATTATTCCTTATTTCCCTTTTTTCCCGACCAAAGCCAACTCCGTAGTTTCACCCCAATTTGTGTTACCCATTGAAATCATTATGTCATGTCCTTTACACTTTAACTTTGATTCTTTATTCCGAATCATACTCATTTAGGACAAATTGGTGTAACACCCTTTCCGACATTTTTTTTTCATAAAAATTTTCCGCTCAAAGTAAAATTACCATTTTACCCATTTTTTTCCAAATTCACCTTTTACTCCATTTCATAAGTGTTATTGTCTTAAAACATTATTATGTTACACACACCAAATTTCCAATGTTTAAACATTAACACTTATTCAATACCTTTACTAACCGTATTTCCAAATTGGACATTTCTTTACTTTCTTTATTCAAGAAATCTAAATATAATCAAAGACTATTTTTACAAAAAAAAAATACCATTTCCTTTTATTATGTAGTCTTATAATCTTTATTTCATCCCACCTTTAACCCACTTTTCACACATTTTGAGGATTACAATTTTCCCTTTTCTTATTTCTTTTTTAAACCCAACCTAATCTCCTTCCAACTTGTCAATATATTTATTATCAAAATATTAGAAGTTTAGGTGGATGAGAAGATGGATTTTATTTCCAAAAATCCTACTAAACGGGTTAAACATACATTTTATTCTAGAAATTCACAATACTTGGAAAATTATTATTTTGAAAACACAAAGACATTATTATTTTCGTCAAACTTAACAAATATCCATTTTACCGAAAATCTTCATTTTTACAAGAAACTTTATTTTATAACATTTACAAAAATCAACATTATTCTTCAATCATTCTATTCCATGAAATGTTTAGAATAAATCTTAGAAAATACACCATTTCCATTAAATACCAATTTAATATTCCAAAACTTTGAAATATTTTATCATCCTTTATTTTCTAACAAAATAACAATTTACCAACATTTCTATTCCATAAAAATGTTTAATATTAATCTACTAAAAACCATTATTTATTCACGTGCATCCTTCCCATATAGTCTAACAACAAGACTGCTAATAATGCAAATAAAGTCTTAAACACTAAGGATAATTTTCCGTAACTCAAATGGAGTTCCAACAATGATTGGTCTGAAAGGTCTAGGAAGATGGTAACCTCACACCTCCTAAGGTGGCATCAAGCAGATTGACCCACTACAAAAGCATGCTCCATCAAGTTTCCAAGAAAGAACCCCTTTCAAACTCCATGAAACCTCCATTTTTATCTTCAAGAATCCCCAATAATAACTCCATAAATTCGTAGCTCCAATTAAAAATGGTGGAAATGGGTATATATGGTTAAAATATGGTGGAATACATAACAAATATGGGAATGTGAGTTGGAGGGGTGGTGATAGCATGGTGGTTTATGGTTATAGGATAGTGTAGGAATAAAATGGTGGAGGAAGAGCACCCCTCCAGTCTCTCACTCTTCTTCTAACTACAACAACCCAAATGAGCTCAAATAACCCTTATAAAACACCCACGATCCTTTTAAATATCGTTTTTACCAATCTGGGCTTATCAGATGTCAAAAACTCAATAATCTAAGAGCCAGAAACCTGACAGCGCACAAGGGTAAGTCAAATGTAAAATCTTACATTTTTTATGCACGTTGTTCGAAAGACATTTAACCTTGCGACAAGTGAACCTCGTTCGATGTATGGCTTCTTATGACCTTCATGTGACCTGGGACTATAAGGCAGTGGGATCTTGCAGAAAGGTTGCTTAATCCTCTTCTTCGAACTTGGTTTAAACCCCGTTCGAGCGGGGTCACTCTCGTTTGAAACCTCAAATCATATTCTTTTCTCCAAATTCTAGTTTTTATCCATAAATTTCCAACAATTAACATCAGACCTCACTCCATTACAATTTATACAAAAATCTAAATGAAATATTAGGATGGGGTATTACAAACTTCCCTCATTGGGGAATTTCATCCCCAAAATTTTAAATCCGTCAATTACTAAACTTAGGAGGCTCACTAACTTCTATTCTAAGCCACAAAAATCCTCTAAGACAAATCATCCAAGTTCTCCATACTAATCTCACACTATGCACCCTCATATGGGGCTTTTCACCAAATAATCAACATACAGAATGTTCTAACGCTCACTATCTTGCTAACCATGAATGTCGCCTAATTGACTCTGAGTCGCCACTCACTTGATGATCATGTACAACCAATTTCTAGTACTACATATGCTAGTACCCAAGGCATGTTGGGTCTCCTTATGTCACCTTCTCCAATAATCGACACTCACCTAATGTGAACAATAATACAACCAATTATCGTATTCATCACCAAAGTCACTTATATCTTAGAACTGCACATCTTGCGTCCCATAAATCTTAAGGATATCCAGATTACACAACTCGCATGAGATTTCTAATAATCATACTATGCTAATTTCTCACTCAAAGAAGTAAGAATATTACTAATTCATCACCGTGTGTTCATCTTACACCTCCCGCTGCATCACTCTGATGACCCTTGTACTACTCTAAGAGTCTCACCTTGGAGTACTCATTAGACCCTCGCTCTAATCCATTCAATGTGGCAAGGAAACATCGTATTATGAATTTTCCCTAATTTTTAACACAACAGGATTTCCTCAAGTCATCATCCCTCTTTGTAACTAGATCCACTGACTGTCATGCTAGCCAGTCGGAAGGTCATTAATCATAAGAAAATCCATTACTATGAGCAAACCATGTGGCCGAAAGTGCAGCCATCCATACACAAAACATTACGCAATAGAAAGATTACCTTAGATAGGGCATACCCAATTAAATAGTTTCATTGACCATACCCAGCCCACTGCGATCTACTATGCCCAACCGTGTCATACCATGACATAACACCTATTTGAGATACCACATATATGAGAATACCAATCCATGATTTCCGAAATGGATAGGGGCACATGAGAGTTCGAAGGAAAGAGCAACCGTCCTAAGAAATTCCATCCACAAGCATCCGACTATGATTTACAAAAGCGAACCTACGACATATGCCAGAAGTCACGATACTCGTTCTTGACATTTCCATCGGGTACTAATCCTAGCCACATAGCCTGGCTTGGGTCACTAATCGTGATGAATCGAATCACAACTATTCATTCTCGCAACACGAAAGAAACATATGAACCTTCAATTCTCTAGTGAGTAAATGACTAACTCCACTCTATGGGAGTAAGGCCCTAACCCATGCATCCTTAGCACACATGAACCACCCCAATTGTAGGAGGCCTAAAACCCTGTCTACATCTACCTTGACCATTTATTGGTGATGACAACACCAACCTACTTTATCTAGGTTACTATCTGCCTTATCATATTGTGATCACAATCCTATGTCCCCTTAGGTAGTATTTCATTCAACAGATACATTCACCTTATTGTATTCCTTGACTAGATGAGATTGTTGTTAAGCTTAGTTCCAGGTTCCAGCCAAACTAAATTTACGTGATGACCACATCGGTCGCCATTGGCATTCTAAGGGTAGTAAGTACCACACAGGGCTACCTATCCTAGTTTGTACCATCTTGGAGGATGTTCCAAGAAATAATCCTTATATTTCTAAGGCTATCCTATTATATACCATCAACACATGCCAACATTCTAATCGTGCTTCTATTTTACCTCACATTGGTTGCCATTTTGAAGTCTCCACATGGCGTCATTAACTTAAGTCTCGAACACATTTCCTAGCACACCTCAAAACCAAGTGTCACACCTCTACTACTAGTCATCCCATTACATTCAAACATCATGCTGCATACCGATATGTGCTTCTAATTCCTCCTTGGAGGACACACCGCCCATCTTTATTGATTTGGGAAATCACACACGACACGTACACTATATGAATCTTTTAAAATTTGACTAGAAATCTGAGATCCTCACCTTATCCTCAACATAATATTTATTAGGACGCTAATAATTCTTCATAACGAACTAAACTGATGTATGAAGGACACCAAATATATTCTATGCAAAGGCTCCCAAGACCCGTCAAGATTCCATCATCCATACCTTAATTATTGTAGGTGCGTTTCGCAAACTCTTCAATACCATCATCGTGATTACTAGGCACTCGTAAGGACACTTGTCCACGAACTTCTACACATGGCCTACCCTAACCATCAACACCTCAAGGTGTTTTAATAGTCTATTTCCATCCTCTTTGACTTCATCATCAAGGACATGAACTAACCATCACCAAAACTTCTGTGATCGGTCCCAAACTAACAACAATGTCAAAATACCCACTATCGACCTCAACACGTCACTCCTGAATGGAACCTTGGACCTACAACTTTAATACCATTTGAAACGCCCCAACTAGGATTATGGGTTACCTGTAGTGAACCTGTTCTGACCTAATCATTAGGTTTGAAATTAAATGAAATAACCCGTATAATGTTGATAGTCTAGTTTTATCTTAATTAACGTTTCACTTGTTTAGCGTGGGATTCCAATTTTGAGTTCAAAATACATGAAGGACCCGTGGGAAGCATCCCCGGAGTCCAAGCATACAGAGCTACTAACGTAAAAATAAATAGAATATTTACCTATATAAATCTCTCAAAATATGAACCCACACCCACCCTACCATAAAAAAATGAGGGGGTGAGCCAAATGCTCAGTGGGAATTATAAAAATGCCGTATAGAATCAAAAGGTAGAAAAAAATACTCTAACATGTTATATCTGCGTGCACATGCAACTACCTTGTATACATATAAACACACACACACACACACACACACACACACATTTGTGTATATACTCAATGCATGAAACAATTTACTTCCAAAAACCTATTTACCCAGATTAACCCACCTTAATCTTTTAAAAGACCCCACCCTTTTCTCGTTTTGTGCATTTCTCACTTTATTTAATTCTCACGATTAAATGGTTTAACAACAACACTTGGTTTGACCGAAAGCCATTTCTTTACCAAAATTACCCTTTTTATTTTAACCGGCCCCATTAATATTTTAATTGAAAATCATCCTTTCAACACATGCGAACATCGTGTTAGAAAGTACTTATTTAGCCTTTGAACACCATGAACAATGTATCCTTCTTCTAATTATGGATTTAATAACTAATTTGCTTAACCACTCAATTACCCATTAACTTTACCTTATGGACATTAATCAACTTATACATTTACTTGTCCATTTTAACCTTTATCAAAATATTTATTAATTCATTCAAGTTAGGTTGTCTTAACACATTTTCACCACACAATCCATTTCTTGACACGTTCCTTATTGTTTTATCTCTTCTCGAATTCTTCCAATAACTGCACACTTTAATGGGATCCACACCACCAACGACGCCACCATATGCTCTAACTAGTGGTTTTGGGTCTTTCATCCAGGGTTTTGGCCCTCGTTAACTATCCCTGTCTCAGCTGAGTTCCATTTATGTGTTTAAACTTTTTACAATGGTCGACATTATTGCTTCTTTCCCTTTTTAACCTGCCGAACACAAACCCTAGGTTTTACTTCAATTTGTGTTACACTTTGAAATCATCATGTCATGTGCTTTACACTTTAACTTTGATTATTTATTCCAAATCATACTCACTTAGGAATAATTTGTATAATAAGCTTTGCAACATTTTTATTTCCTAAAATGTTTCGCTTTAAATAAAATTACTATTTTAACCATTTGTTTCCAAATTCACCTTTTACTCCATTTCATAAGTGTTACTCTCTTAAAACAATATTATGTTACACACACCAACTTTCCAATGTTCAACCGTTAATAGTTATTCAACACCTTTACAAACCATATTTCCAAATTGGATAATTCTTTACTTTCTTTATTCAAGAAATTTGATTATACTCAAACAATATTTTTACAAGAAAATACCATTTCCTTATTATCATATAGAGTCTTATAATCTTTTATTCATCACACATTTAACCCCTTTTTCTCATACTTTGAAGATAAAAATTTCCCTTTTTCTTATTTCTTGTTTAAATCCAACAAACCTTCTTTAAATCAAAATATTACAAGTTTTTGTGCATGAGAATATGGATTTTACGTCGAAAAATCATACTAAATGGGTTAAACGTACATTTCATTCTAGATATTGATAATACTTGCGAAATTATTCTTTTTAAAACATAAAGACATTTTTAATTTCTTTAAACTTAACAACTATCCATTTATCCCAAAATCTCCATTTTTTACAAGAAACTTTATTTCCCAACATTTACCAAAATCAACATTATTTTTCAAACATTCTATTTCGTGAAATGTTTAGCATCAAATCTCTAGACAATAAACCATTTTCATACAATACCAACTTTAATATTCCAAAACATTGAAATATTTTCTCATCCTTATTTTCTAACAAAATAACAGTTTACCAATTTTTTATTCCATAACTAATGTTTAATATTAATCCACTAGAAACCATTATTTATTCATGTGCATCCTACTCATGTAATCACTACTAACATTTGGTCTAGTGGTATGAAAACACTCTCTTATTCAAGGGGTGTTAAGTTCAAAACTTCTTCGATGCTCCCTTGAGGTATTTTATTCAAAAAACACTATGGGGTATGTTTCAGTGGGGCGGGGTACCCCCACTTTGTGTAGCTCATCTTTAATAAATTATTGAGCTGTAATTGGAAGTTAAAATAATAAAAAAGAACTACTTGTCGAATCTAATAACAAGAGTAGTAATAATACAAAGAGAGTCATAAATAGTATGGATAAATATTTTCACCTCAAATGAAGTTCCAATAATGATAGGCATGAAAGGTCTAGGAAGCTGGAAACTTCCCACCTCTTAAGGTGGCCTCAAGGAGGTTGCCTCACTCCAAAAGCATGGTTCATTAAGTTTCCAAGAAATAACCCCCTTCAAACTCCATTAAACCTCAATTTTTATCTTCAAGAATACCCAACAATAACTCCATAAATTCGTAGCTCCTATTAACTATGGTGGAAATGGGTATATATGGTGGAATACACAAAAAATATGGGAATATAAGGTGGAGGTGTGGTGATAGCATAGCATTTTATGGTGGTGAGATAGTGTAGGAAGGCTAAAATGGTGGAGGAAGACCACCAGCCACTCTCTAACTCTTCTTACAACTCCAACAACCCAAATGAGGTAAAATAACCTTTATAAAAAAACCAATCCTTCTAAATCCCGTTTCTACCCATTTTGGCATACCATACGTCGATAACTCAATAATACAAGGGACATAAACAAAATAACGCATAAGGTAAAGTCATATCTAACATTTTTTAGGCACGTCATTCGAATGAAATTTAGCCTCGTTCGAACGACAAGTGCACATCATTCGATAAATGGCTTATCGCGACTTTCAAGCAACCTGGGACAATAAGGTAGTGGGACCTTGCATGAATCTTGCTCGATCCTCTAGTTCGAATGAGGTCTGAACCTCATTCGAGCGAGGTCACTCTCGTTTGAACCCTCAAATATTATTCTTTTCTCCAAATTCAAGTTTTACCCATAAATTTCCTCCATTACAATTTATACAAAAATTTAAAAGAAATACTAGGGCAGGGTATTACAGTAACTAAACATGAATATCTACAATTGATGTGAATCATGTACAAGTCAGATTAATTGGAGTGAAGCATGGTGAATATATACGAGTGTGTAAAGAGTGAAACATATGATAAGAAGATGATATATACATGTGGTGATAAAAAAATCATGGCAGTTAGAATGATACATGATATGAACAAGGCATATATTCAACATGTATGTATGAGAGTAAGAAGAACATACAAGTTGGGGTATATCGACACATGTAGAAACATTGAGAGAGAGGATCAAAAGAAGCAAAACCCATGTGGAATAGAGTTTAGTCCTCTGAAAATAGTCCCCAGCGGAATCACCACTACGACCATCCAGGTCAGATTCCATCCGTATGAGCTAGCCCCAAAATTGGAGGGGAGAGAAAATTAGAGAAATCTCTCTCCGTGTGAGGATTAGTGGATAATGGAGTCCTCTTCCTGCCACTCACGCTGGTCTTTGTGAGCTCCCACATATATAAATTGACCGTCATCAAAAGCGAATAAAATGTAAAAATTGAGTCTCAAGCCTATTTTACTCGAAATAGGAAAATAATATATCCATCCCAAGAGAATGACGTCAAAATACATACTGATGTGTATGAAACCAAATGAATCGGGTATTTGAGGACTAAGTTACAAATGGAAAGGTTTTAAGCACCAATTCCACCCGTTCGGATTCCCATGAGCTATGATAATGTTCTCCTTTTCTCCAAAATTTGATACATGTGTACATGGGTGTAGTGTGAATAATGAGATAAATAAATCATCCTACTCACGTCATGGGAAAGATGGAGTGGAATCACTTTAAGTGGTTTGCAAAAGAATAACATAAAAATATAATGCGAGTGTCTGTGAAATCATAAATCTCTATAAAGAAGTCAATGTGTATATCGACTGGGAACACTAATATGTAAGTGTATGCGTATTCTCAATAGTAATCAATGCAAGAGAAAATAAAGTGACTAAATGAGAAAATAAGACCCGAATCCCAAGACTGGATCGGGACGCCTACGTAGCCCAAAGGGTATCAAAGTCCGTGGAGTTTGAATAACACG
Organism: Sambucus nigra; assembly: GCA_949130495.1. NCBI lineage: Eukaryota > Viridiplantae > Streptophyta > Magnoliopsida > Dipsacales > Adoxaceae > Sambucus > Sambucus nigra. The sequence continues at coordinate 644,876,103 of OX422215.1, read as the reverse complement.
CAAGGGTGGGGTTTAACCCATAAATTCTAAATTATAACTTCCTTTAGTTTGTCTTTTAAGAAATGTGTACAGGTGTAAGGAGTGTGGAAAATGAGGAAATTCTTATTTAGGGTTTACATTTTGGATTTTTTATATTTTATGACGACAAGTTTTGTGTGTACTGACTAATAAAAAGGGAGATTAATCTTTAAGTGAATAAATGAAATAAGAGATATATCAAGATGGGAAAGATAAGTAAATAACTACTACTAATTAAATGAATTGTAAATGGATAAGGGTCGACCTTCTATAGAACTTTAATTCTAATCTTGTAGTGGTAGTGGCTGATTTTTTATGTGGTTGGATGGTGGTGAGGTAAGAATAAAAAGTGTGGTGAAAGATGGATGAGAATGATGCAAGAGAGTGATAAGAAGTGTTTATAAAAATGGAATTTCGGTGCACTTATTTCGAGGAGAATGTTCTAACTTCTTAAAGGGACCCTTTGGGCATGAGGTAATGTTCTTCTTAAATAGTAAAAAATTAAGGGTTTGGTGAGGTGCCAATAGACATAGCCCCTGGCTTGCCTATTGTCCCACCCCTGTCTTGATGGAAAAGAAAAGTACACACTGCTAATAGGCATGGGGTTTTAGGTGCTTATTGGAAGTCCGGAATCATCTTTTTTTAGAAAAAAAGAGCATACAATTCAAGTCGTAAGTCTAAATCGTTCACGACCGAGACCATTGTAAATGATATTTTGAGTACTCCTAGAATTGATGGTTTATATATGACCCGATGGCCTCTTGATTAGGGTTTGGAGTATAAAGGTGAGTACGCATGAATTGTGAGGCCGATTTTCATACGGTATGGATCATTAGAAAGGTAATTCATAGCCCTGTGATGTTTCAATAGTTGTACTTAGGTTGGAGGGTTAACTGAGGTCAAATAGGGCTCGATAGTGCCCGATGGTCTCTAGATCAGGTATTGAAGTAGGACCTTGGGTCTTGTGGTGGGAGGAGTATTGTTAGGGACATAAGGAGGTATTTATAGGGTACCACAATGGGGTGTCTTCAAGTAAAGGATATGCCTTATATATACGATGGGAGAATAATAATAATCTAGGTAGAGGTACATTAGGTGGGGATATTTTCATATCTTTCACATGTGCACATGTATTAGATGATGCTGACATCACCCAGTCACATTGTACATGCTTGCTATAACGAGGTTAATTAACAATGTTAGCTAACAGTGTTAAATGAAGGTGCTAACTTCTTTGTTAATTTCCCATTCGACCTTTTATCTATGGCTGACCAAATACGAGGCCAGTCCTATTTATGTTTGTTTGTTAGTCTAAGTGTCCTATTCTAATTTATCTGCGATCCATCCAATATTTATGGTATAAAAATAACCCCTAGACATTGCTCACGATTGTAGCTTGTACTAAGTTCCCTGAAGTGTGGCATCTGCTGGGTAGGTCCTTGGAAAATTGAGTGTCACAATTTGTTTTTGGTATGAATGTCCAAGATAGTCAAAAAGCAATATAAAAAATTAATGGAGAAAACATAAATTAATATTTTATAGAGATATTAATATCATGTTACATATATTGTACTACCACCCCATGGGTGAATTATACATGTTACTTATCCCAAAAATGAAAAATGATGTAGGTCATCGAGAAATTCCATTGCTTGCTTCCATCTTCCTTAATATATTTCCATAAAGTAATATAAGCATGCATATGATCCATACATATAACAAAAAAGGAGGGGGGTACGACTTCCTTATCCTAGAACATCTAGAGAAAAAAAGAAATTGGAATAAATATGCTAAGTAGATTTTAATTGTTTCTATAACAATTATATGTATATAAAGGTTTAAGTGTGTATGGAGTTAACTGTTTGCCAAATGAAACATAAGAAATATTTCTCATAAAGAAGATCAATGATTTTTAAAATAATAATCCCTTACAAAATAGTTTACTAATAGGCACACACACACACACACACACACACACACACACACACACATATATATATATATATATATATATATATATATATATATATATATATATATATATATATATATATATATATATATTCTTTAAGAATAATCGATATAACCAATTAATAAAGTCAATGAAAATCCTCTGGGGAAAATAAACTGCTAGGAACACTAACAGGAGTGACACTCATACGTATGTAGCAATAAATTCAAGCTCTCAAATATCTGAGACCATACTACAAGTAAAAAATTATGTGGGATAACACGACAACCTACTCACTACTTAATGCTGATACTTATAACGAAGATAATTGGCACATAAATGCATGGGTGAACTAATTTAGTCATTGTAATAAACAGATGAAATTAATTATTAGATGAGAAGGGTTCAAATTGATCTAAATAATCCCTACTGAAATATATATTTCATCTATCAATATATGTAGTATGTTAGTATCATGACATGCACGTACTAAGAATAATTTGGGGCTATCATAGTGTGAAATCAATAGCAGTTATAACGGAATGCCAAAAATACTATTTAAACAAACAAAACCTAATTGTTAGCTTCAAAGAACGTGATTAAAAGTGATAAAATTCTGGATCGAGAAGATTTGGTGCTTGATTATCTGTCAATCAACATAGTTGTATGTATATATTATTGGTAATAGGACTAAATTAGGAAAAAAATGGAAATATTATATCTCTCAAAGTTTATGGGCTAATTTGCATTGATTTTGTAGAGTTTAAAATGTAAGGCTTAAGGTCATATTTAGAAAGTGGTGTAAGAGTCTCTGGCATTAAATTTATCAAGGAGTATGTAAAAAAAGTTGGGGTCAAAATTCATAACTTAATGAAATCTAGGAGGGGTCAGTTTGTAATTTTTGAAAATACCTTTAACCAAAAACCATGCTTTTCTATAATTTGGGATAGGGTTGACCAAAAACCACCTTACCTTATACCAATTTTACTTGAAGTATTTAATAAAAAGTATTGGAAAAAAATCAAAAAACAATTTTGGTCATGCACCCTCACACGCCACGTCATTTTTTTTGCTTGAAAAGTTCATCTTCAACCTCTCGACTGTTCACCTAGTTTTTTATTTAACTTTGACCTTGAATAAATTATGATTTCCTAAACCATTTGAGATGATTCTTGAAACAATCCAACATAACTTTTCATATGGAAGGTTTCATGGATTGAGGTTCAGTATTGATCGAGTTTCAATTACTGTGAGTTTTTCAAAAAATTTAACAAAGCCATCGTGTATTTACATAATTTTGGAATGTATTTTAATCTTATGGCTAGGTTTGAGCTATCAAAAGGAAGAGTTTCTCTTTGGTTCAATTAAATGAGTTATCCTAGTTGAAGAGAATTTTAGAATATCAATTTCTGAAATTCAAAAACACTTTTGAGAAATTGGTTTTCAAAACTTATGGATTTTTTAAAATGGTCATTGCACTCGATCTCCTGGTCTAATATGAAAATCATTCCTCATTATAAATAAGGTTCTAAGATAAGAAATGATGCATAAAGCGTTATAAGGGGGATATGACACATGTAAGAGCTTGGTTTTTTTTATTAGTTTGCATATTGTAATGGTGCAGAAAAATTTATGGATAATGAAAACAAGAAATGATGCATAAAATCATAGGTTACCAGCTTGAAATGAAAAAATCAAGTTTGGTTCTATTGAACTGGTGATGTTTAAGGCTGGATTTCATGGGGTATTTATAATATGAATTTTGGACATTTGATTGGTGATCAAAGGAGGTGGATTCTCCATGGTTTCAAGAATATATAACTTGGGAAAGGTAGTCGCATGGAGAAATGGTGTTATGCATGTGAAGTTTGTCATTTTATTACTATTGGTACACTTTGTTAATAAGGGTGGAAAGCCTAAATAGTTTTGTTTTGGTTTTGGTCATTAAGGAGAAAGTTTTATATTTACTTGGTATTTAATATGATAAATTTCCATGTTTTAGGAGTATTTGTCTAATTTCATGAATGTTTAAGATCTAAGATTGTAAAATTAAATTAATTGAGGTTTATATGTTCTATTTGATATAAATTTTGGGTCTTTGGGTGAGAAAAGGTTAGGTTATACTTCTTTCAAAGTTTAGAGGGGTAATTTGGTCATTTTATTTCCTTAGGTACTAGGTAATTAAATAAAGTTGTAAGGTTTTGTTTGTAATTTCAACTTTATTAGGGTGTTTTTGAGTTTGACTAAGTTATAAAGGGGATATGAGGTAATATATATAATTATTGGTGATCGATATGGTCTTACATATAAGGCTCAAATAGGGCGACTTTAATACTTTAGTAGTAAATCTTGTTATATGAAAACTCAATTAATAACAAGTGCTCACTCCAATTGTGGATCATATTTAATGATGATACATAATATCACCCATAAATAGATTCAACTTAATTTTTAGGCTTGTATAACAATGTCTAAGTAAGAAAACAAATCAATAAGTAGAGAGGATGAGAGATAAGGAAAATGCACAAATATTAGTGGTCGTCCTTGGCCTATGGCCACTATGCAAAAAGTAAATCAATTTCACTAAATATGAAGGCTATAACCCCGTAATAATGTTACAAGATTTTTTTTACTTTATCTCTCTAACATATTGTGATTCAATAGGATTCTCATAGATCGATTCTTATGAAACAAGATGATTTTTTCTTTTATAGGATTGGTGGTGTGAAATATCACCCCCTTAGCTTACAGCCTATGTGATTGGAATCAAGTCACTAGTGGGAACATGATAGTTGTATAATTCATGATAATTAAATATTCCCTTCACTTGGGGGTTAATACGTTGTAGTGGTATTAGGCACGGGTGCCAACAACACCCTTGTCATATGTTCCACTTGTGTATGCTATGTCTGAGGATGAGATTCTTGACTGTCCAAGACTGGTTAAGTATTGATACTCGACGATGGAGGTGAGACACGACTGATCCCATATCTAGTGCTCAGAGCTAATAATCAAGCCTTGGCCTCAAAGAAATTTCTGAGGCCGACAGTTGGGTTTTTGTCATGTATGTGGCCAACAGTATGCTTAGTGAATGATTAAGATAATCACGGGATGAGATAGTCTCTGAGGTCGAGATTATTCATCATGACTCAATGGATGAGAACTCAAAACTCAAGTCCTACGATAATTCTTTGATGGTCTGTCAGGTTACATGTTATCGTAATGGGTATATCCTAGATGAGACTATATGTATGTACATCAATGATCCCCCACACCTTAGTCTTTAATGTCAATAGGATGTTAAGGTGTAAGTTCATCCTCGATTGTAAGTGATTAGGTGTCACCTCAATGTCAAAGCGTATCTCATTGACTACAATGTGATCGCATTTTATTTAAGAACTTAGTTTAATCCACCAAGGTAGACAACTTCCAGTTTGTGTATGGCTTAGCGTGTGGCCCAAGTAGCTACACTGCAATGTGTCGCTTTGAGTTTTGCGCCATATTCATTAACTTTTGGTTTTTATTGCGCACACTAAATGGTTTAAAAAACAAACCAAAAGCCTTCATATCTATTTCTTCTGCTATTCTCAATCGTTTCCACCCAAATCTTTTGCCCTCTCCTCTCTCTCTCTCTCTTTGGGTCCTTTCCTTTTTGGAGATCGTTCACTCCTATTTCCACTTTTTGGTATTTCCTTCTCTTCAGGTACCATTCTTTTTGGTTAGTTTATATTTTCAGTTTCTATTTTTAGAAATCTCAAATTATTTGGCATTTTTTTTATCATTAATAGCTCATCATCCATCATTCTTGGTGGTAAAAAGGTTTAAATTGGGGGGTTTAAGAAGGAATTGGGGTTTAGGTATTAAATTAGGATTGAGGTTTTTTGAGTTTAGGAATTTTTGAGCTTTGGTTAGGTTGTTTGGTTTGTTCTCTGGTCAAAGATCGTAGGAGCTATTATTGACTAGTTCATTTCAAGAACCTTTCAGGTCTTTTATTTGATCTTTAGCCAATGATATTAAAACCCTTATTCATATATTTTCATGTTCTGTAGACTATTTGAATTTGGTGAAGAATTTCTCAACCTTCGTGAGCATATCCTGCGAAAGATCAATAGAGCCGAGGTTATGTCTTGACAAAAAGCTGAAGTCAAGAATCAACTTCCTGTCATCCACGTTCCATTATCTTTGGTGCATCCATCACCACTTTTTACTTACCTATCTTTAGCCGAGTTTAGAGTTTTCATTTCAATCAATAGTGATACCATGTTACTTTCTTCCTCTAAGGACTCGCTATCCTCTTCTTCTTCCAAAGTCTACGACCCTTATCATATTCCAAAGCCTCATTCGAGATAAGTCAAATCCAGGTCCTACTCCTTTGAAGTTCCCATGAGAGTCCCCAATGACTATTTAACGAGAGTGATACAGTCGAGTTCAGTAATCATGTCCCTGCCATAACTTTTCCTCATCAACAGGGGGACCCTGGGCTCTTGGTCTATAATATATCTGATAATTAGCCAAAGGTTGAAGTGGATGTTAATGTCCCCAATGGAAATTCCAATAACGTCCATGTGAGAGTCTGAGTTTATAAGCCGTGACCATCATAGGAAATCTTTTATTATTGAGGAGGATGAAGAAAGAAAGATGGAAACATTCTCGACATGAGTGTTGCCTCGGGCATTCCTAGCGATGTTCGTGAGACCGACCATATAATTTGGAGACTTATGTATGGTTTAAAGTCTTCCATTAAGATGAGGATTCCCTAAGAGTATAAATGTGCCTTCAATAACAAGGTTTGGGGAGATGTTGTCCTTTTTGAATATATGTTCAAGATCAGTTTTCCTCTCCATGCACACTCGTCCATCTAAGACATCCTTTCCTCTATCCACCTGTATCCTTCCCAACTTACACCAAATGCCTAGAGGAACCTTATCTTGGTACCCCAACTCTGTAGGATTTCCAACAAGGAGGACTTGCCAATTGATGTGTTTCGAGCCTGTTACAAATTATACATAATGAAGGCTTCCCCCTGCTACTATAATTTTGTAACTCATCGCTTTGATCGGAAGCTCATACATATCAATCAAACTTCCAACCATGATTGAAACTCCTGCTATTTTTTCATCTCTGGGGATTAGGATTTGATGGTAGTGTGTCGTCTTCTGCTGACGAGCCGAGATTTCCCAGAAAATGGAATAAGTTCTCAATCTCAGCCAAAATGGATCCTTGTATAAGCACCGTGATGAGAAAAAACATAGATAAACTTTATGGTAAAGGAAAGAGGGAAAGCCTCATAATTTTTGAGGACTTGATGTATCCTGATCTTCTTGAGTGCACAGGGTTGGGGGTGGACCCCCTTATCAAGATTCGTAAGTACTTTTAATAATTTTTAACTTTACTGTCATCTGATATTTTGATACCTTGAAATAGGCCAAAATTAATTCATTTTTTATAGATTTTCCAGAAGAATTCCAAAACAAATGTGGCAGATGGTTTCCCCAATGACCATCAATATATTGGACCGATTTTAGGACAAATATGTTACGCCGACTTAACCTGAACAAAAGTCTACAGTGATTGAGACCCAAGCTGTCGACAGAGCCAAGAAGAGAAAAGACATTCCTAAGGGTACCTCTGCTAACCCTCATCCCCAAAAGAAAAAAAAAATATGCCCCTCATAGGAAGACCAACTACCCTCTCTTTCCCATAAGAGATGATACCTCAACTGCTATGCATCTGGCCCAACTGGGGGTGAATGCAAACTCCCTTCTAGGGAGGAAATTGAAGGGCCGAGAGGACATTACTATGATTTTCCTTGAATGTGATAATTGATATTTTTTATTCTTAGGACCCCTATCGGATCACTAATTTAGGGCTCCACGGGGGTACCCATGTAAAGGTTTTGGTTCGTATCGTGTCACTTAATTTTTCTTATGTTTGTGTCATATATACTAACTCATCCTCTTATATTGCAGTCTATCATTGACCTTGAAAACATTCATCTTTTGGTGACTGAGGTTGAGAAGAAGGTGAAGATGGTAAAAAATGAAGTTTTTGTGGCCGAGAATTTAAAATATAAGCTTACCACTAAAAGACTGACTACGGTGCCAATGTTTAGGAATAGAGAAATTTCCATATGGAGCGGATGCATAATGTGAAAATTGATCTCCGTATGAAGATCGGGGAATTGGAAAATAAGCTCAAAGATTAGGCTACTGGTGAGGATGAGATTTCTGAGACAACTATTGTTGAACAAGGGGCAACAAAAAGGGTGGTGATGAAGAAGGTAATACAGCTACTCAGAAACAGAACCCTATTGTGCCAATGGAGATGGAGACGACAGTTGTGGATAATTAGGCTAAGATTTTTAGCGGGCAACCATCTGTGATCTTTCTTCCCCTTTGTGTCTATACCTCTTTTGAATTACTGTACAATTTTAACTCCGTACGTAATAATTCTCTTAACATTTGCTTTAATTTTTCTATTATGGTAATGAATATGATGCAGTTATTCTTGTTTCAAACACGTAGTGTAGTGTATGAATTATATGTTTACATTACAAGTTTCCATGTTTGATACATGACAAAATATCACCAAATAAATGATGTTAAGTAAATTATTTCAAGGAATTTCCCTCCTCTCAACATTTCTAGGGTGACCTTTTGGATCCAAGACTCCTCAGGCACTCTCGTTCCATTGAGAAAGAGTTTTAAATTATTCATCATAATTAAATATTGTTCAAAGTGTACAATACTTATACCATTTTATTTGATCTTTCACCATCTAAATGTTGTTAAGGGGATCTTCCTCCTCCCAATGTCTCTACAGTGATATCTCGGAGCCGAGACTCCTCAGTCACTCTTGTACTGCTGAGAGGGAGTTTTAAATTATCCACCATAATTAAATGATTTTCTTGCACTCATCAGAAACACAAATTGAATGATCAGAAAATATGAGATAACACTTGCATATTTCTCATAAAAAAATCATTCGTTTACATACAACTAGAAATGTTGTCTGTTTGCTAGGAGAGTAAATACAAAACAGAATTCAACTCAGTAAGAGATTAAAAAAATTCTGATGATATATTTTTAAGTGGTCCTCAATTTAAGGATTTGAAAACGGTTCTCTGGAGAATGGGTGCCTAGGACAACCTCCTTTGTAACCCTGTAAGTCCCGTGACAATTAGGGTGTACTTTTTTAGCCTTTTGTATGACCTTATTAACCACAATATCTCCCCGTGCAATAGGCCAAGAATTAATTATTTTATTATAAAACATAGCAGCCCCATGTTGGTAAGTGGACTGTCTGACTACTACATCTTCTCATCTCTCTTCTATAAAATCAAAGAGAAGCCTTATTTCTTCATGGTTAGCCTATGGATCGTAAGTTTGGATTGTGTGGCTTAGTCAGCCAATCCTCATTGGGATTACAACTTCAGGCTCTAGGCTAAAATGGATGGCATTTCGCCCTTTGAAGTTCTGTCTATTGTTTTGTATGCCCATAAAACACCATATAACTCATCAAACCACCTCCCATTGCCATCTTCTAGATTATTATTTATTTCGTCTAATATCATTCTATTCGTTACCTCCTTTTGTCTATTTGCTTGCGATCGATCGGGTGAAGAATATAATTGCTTAATGCCGACCATTTTGCAATATGATTTAAGATATTTATTTTTTAACTTCTTTCCATTATCCAATATTAGGGTATTGGGGAGACCATAGCGACATATAAGGTTTCTCCTAATGAATTTAAAGCATTTATCCTCAGGAGTTGTTACGATAGCCTCAGCTTCTACTCGTTTGGAGAAGTGATCAATCACGATATTCACAAATTTGAAATTTCCACTCGCCTTAAGTAAAGGGATGACTAGGTCTATACCCAACATAAGAAAAGGCCAAGGGGCGAATATAAGTGAAAGTGGACGCGGGGGGGGGGGGGGGGGGGGGTGGTGGTGGTGGTGGTGATGAGTGATACTTACCAACCTTTGGCATTTGTCACACATTTGAACATATTTGGCAGAACCTTTAGCGAGAGTCAGCTAAAAATATCTCTGAGTGACGATCCTTTTAGCCAAGGATTGTCCACGTATATGACTTGCACATGATCCTTTGTGTACGGAACAGAGAACATATCCTACCTTGGTGGGATGCTCACATCGAAGCAGTGGAAGAAAAAAGCCCCTTTTGTAAAGTAAATCCATGTGATAACTAATTTTTATTTTATTGGCCTTAGCTTCGGGTAACGTTTTAACCTTGATATAATATATGATTGGGTCCATACAATATTATACCAAGTTCAAGTTTGAACAAAGGTTTATGCCAATCTATTATGTTTCGATGCTTGGCTTGAACTAAATTTGCGTAGGAACATATCGTCTGATCTCCGTTCTAGTGGCCGTTGTGCTAACGCATCAACTCGTCTATTCGCTAGTCTCATAATTCTAATTCCCTTAACTTAATCAAAACTCAATAACATTTTCTTATCTCTAGTTGTGTATATATATCCATTTTTCATCATCGACCTCATAAATCCCCAGTATCTGATTGATAATCAGTTGAGAATCACTATGACCAGTCATCTGGCCGACATTAAGCGGTTTGGCTAGGGAGAGTCCTGCTAGCATAACATAAAACGCTGATTCATTATAAATGCCTTAAAAGTTAACAATAAAGCATGCTCAATGTTTATTCCATTAGGGGCCGATATTATTACTACTTCTCTACTGCCACTCTCGTAGGATGAACCATCAACGAACATGCTTCTAAAAAATCCCTCCTTTTGTAAAAGGACCTTCGTCCAACACTCCTTTACTGATGAAGAAGTCTTTTTCTATCACACACTTTGTTTTTTACGCTTATGATTCCTCGATCAAAGCTTTTTCCTAAACCACTTGAGGAGGCTTGGCCACTTCTTCCAATTTTGACTCATGTTCGGTATTCCAATGGAACTCTGCTATGAAATTCGCTAATGCTTGCCCCTTAATTACACTTGTTTGCAGGTAGATGATATCAAAGTGCCCTAATTCCACCGACCAGGCCATTAAATTACCTAACTTCTTAGGTTTATGAATAACCTACCGGAGTGGAATAGTGGTCAGCACTACCATCATATGTGATTAAAAGTAGGGCCTCATCTTTTTTAAAGCATGGATTAAGGCATACGAATGAGTTTATATCTTTGGGTAGTTCCACTCAACCCCCTATTGAGATTTGATATTGAAATAAATAGGTTTTTGAACTCCATCATCGTCCCGAATAATGGTAGCACTGATGGCCGACTTGAAGATGGCCAGATACAAATATATATTTTCTCCTTGAATAAGCCGATAGGGGAGCATTGGATAGACGAGATAAGCATTTAATTTTTTAAATGTTTTTTCACATTCCTCATCCTAAGCAAAAGCTTTCCTTATGATTTTAAATAATTGTAAGCATTTGTCTATTGCTTTGGAGACAAGCCGATTCAGGGAAGCCACTCATCCTGTGAACCTTTAGACATATATTATTGTTCTCGATCTCTTCATATTAATTAACGCATTGATTTTGACGGGATTTTATTCAATCCCCCTTTGACTAACAATGAATCCCAGTAATTTTTTAGTGCAGAAACCAAATACAAACTTCTTGGGATTTAACTTCATTTTATATCTGTCCATTGTATAAATTTTTTTCCAGATCATCGACGTGGGTCTCATCTTTTAGATTCTTTGTAATCATATCATCTATATATACCTCCATTGTCTTTTCAATTTGGTCTTTGAACATTTTATTAACCACCCCTGATAGGTTTCTCCTGCATTCATCAAATCGAAATGCATTAGCTTGTAGTAGTAGATTCCTTTATTTGTAATAAAGTAAGTCTTCTCGGCATCATAACTGTGTAGTAAAATTTAGTTGTGCTCATAATAATCATCCATAAAGCTAATGAGCTCATAACTTGCCTTTGTGTTAACCATCAGATCAATCCGGGGTAATGGTAAGTTATCTTTCAAGCAGGCCTTATTGACGTCGATGAAATAGAAACACATTATAACTTCCCATTTTGTTTAGCTACAATGATGTCATTGTAAAGCCATTTTGGGTGTTAAACTTCTCTAATGAAGTCAGTAGTCTACAATTTCTTAAATCCATCTTGAATTACATCACACCGATCTGTCCCAAAGGTGCATCATAGTTCATTTATTAGCTTGGCCTTTTCATATATATTGAGTCGATGACAAAGAACTTTGGGGTCAATCCCCGACATATCCCTATGGCTCTAGAAAATATGCTCTACCATCCTTTCAATAATTTGACTAACTCCTTTTTTTATTTCTACACTGAGGGATGAGATGATTTTTATATTTTTTTATCCATTTATCCTCATTAAGGAAAATGCATTATACATCGTCTACGGGCTTTCGCTTCTTGAGTTTCCTCTTATCCCTTAAGGTGAAGAGTGTCAGTGTTATAAGAAGATATATTCCTTTCGCGGGCTTCTTTCTCTTCGGCCGAAGTGATGTAACACTCTGAAGCCTCTACCTGATCACCTTGTACTTCCCCTACTCTATAAGGAGTAGGTAATTTCATCATATGGTGCATATTAGAAGGAACCGATTCAAATTTTTTAAGTTCTACTCTCCCCAAGATAATATTGTAGGCTAAAAAATCATGTTCATCCATCACAAAGAAACATTTTTTGCTAGTCCAGCATCTAAGACGGGTTCCCATGCATACATCCATACTGTAGATTTTGAGCGGGTGCAATTTCTCCCCATTGAATCTTATCAAAGGTTGGTAATAGGGAACCAGATCTTGCTTAGCTTTAGGACCTTAAAAGGGTTCTAGAACATGACGTATGTCGAGCTCCCTCCATCGACCATGATACGAGCTACATTATAGCCATACCAGGGTGTCACCACGTGTGGCAAATAACCCCTTGAAATATAGACTTGATAATCCCACTAGAAGACCTTGCTAGGTTTAGCTTTAATTTTTAACGAGTTAACCTTGACCCTTGTTGGTGCAATTTTTACTTAAACTATATGAGACTTGCTATCACCTTTCTCAGTACCTCCACTTGCTAATCTGCCACAAATCATTTTAACTACAAGGGAAATCATGCATAAATTACCTTTTACTATAGGAAGTTTTGCTGGAATAACTAGGTCATCCTCGTGCTGTGATCTGAATCTTGGTTGTTCTTCATTGCCTGAACTTATTTTCTCATATTTGTATCCTTTCTTCTATTGAACCTATTCCTTCCCCATATCGTTCCCCACTCATGTCCACGTTCTATCAGAACTTTCCCTATTTTAACAATCCCTCGATATCATCTTGGAAGGAAAATAAATAGTCAGTTGTATGGTCGTGGTCCTAGTGGATCTCACCCCATTTATTTTTCCCCCTTATGAGGTGGAGACTTTAACTTTTCAGGCCATCTGAGCTCCCTATCATCCTCTATTTCTTTCAGTATTAAGTTCAAGCTAAGAGGTAGTGGACTTTACCTGGCTAAATTGTCACCGTTCATTCTTTTCTTCCCATCTTTATCTTGGTCCCTGCCTTGGTGAGACTTTTCACTACCTGCCTCCTTCATACCCCCTCTCTTAGCTGCTATGGCTTCCTTCGCATTCATGATTCTCCTGAATGTTTCCAAGATTTTTCCTGACTGAAGCCCACTAATGAGGGTTGCCATTGTAATACTTTTGTCATAATATTTTACCTCTAACTTTTCCTTGTTAAAATGAGAGATGTAATCCCTCAGAGGTTCATCCTTCCATTATTTGACATTTAGCAGGTGAGTCACACTCTTTACCGAATTCATACCGAAACAAAAATTATGGATGGACTTTTCTACAAGCTTCTTAAAATTATATGTGGATCCTTTCAACAGGTTGGTATACCATACATGCACCGTGCTTGTGAGAGTACTGAAAAAATCTCATCTTCTCATTTCATCACGTGTTGAGTGAATATCGGGAACTGATTGATACATTTATATATGGTGAATGGGGTTCATGCTCCCATCATATCTAGGTATCACACTTGACAGTTTGAATTTTCCAGGAGTGGGGTAGGTGAGAATTTGCTGCACAAATAGAGATCCCTCTATATACCCCTTGTATCCAGTGACTCGACTTTTAATTAGAGAGTCAATCTTATCCTCTAGCCTCTATATTGAATTGTTCTAGAGCTTTTCTTCTTGCAGTACATTATCTTCGTCTCCTTTTACTACCAAAACCACCTCAAGATTTGATTATCTACCGACAATTCTTTGCTTGTTGTTAACATCCCTATGATCCTCTAATTCTTTCTCTCATCTTGTCCTCTCTTTATTGTGGCGACTTATGGCACACGTGCCACTTCTACTACGGTAGTGTTGGTCTCATTTAACATCACCCCTTGGGCTGAGATGATCAAAATCTTACCCCCTACTTAGTAAATCAAATGTCGAGCATCTGTATTGACTCTGGGGAGTATGTTTCACAGTTTTTCCTAGGTAAGTTGGGGCTGGAGTGCCCCTATCCGATATGAAGTTTCTGAGGTTCCATACCTTTCCCAACATTCCTCATAATCACGATCCATATTTACAAGGCATTCTGCTAGCTACTTTCTCAGGCACAAACACTTTGGATCAGAGACGTATCTCCGCCTTAGGTGGTGGTTAACCTCCTTCACTGGAGTTAGGTGTGGTCCCCTTCCGATTTGATGTTCCACCTCCCTGGAAACTGGAATTATGAAGTTCATAGTTGTATCATTAAGGATATTTCTCATTATGTCTTGGTGAAAGGCCAAAAGGTGCTATTGCGTTTGCTGCTCTCTTCCCACAAAGGACCTCAGCGCTGCCACCATGTTTGCCATTTCTAACTATTAAGGTTTTTGGCTAAAGTTTTTCCTGACCTTGCAAGGTGGATCAGTGTCCATCTCTGGTGAGAATTAACCAAACAATAAGGAAAGTAAATAAAAGGGAAGAAACCCATATATAAGATGAATTGATAAAGCTCGAGATACACCCAACTCAAGATTTTTAAATGGTGATCAACCTCAGTAGTGGTGGATCTAGATAACATCTGTAGATAAGGGTAAAGTGTTTAAGCTAAGATGAAGAAGAAAGCAAAGTGTTTTCCCATAAATGGCTCCAAGAATGATAATATAGAATATCACCGAGAGATAGATTCAACTTAGTTTCTATGTTTGTATAACGATGTTAAAGTACGACAACAAATCAAAAAGTAAAATAACCAGTAGAGAGGATTAGAGATGAAGAAGAATAAACAAAAATATAAGTTGTTCGGCCTTGGCCTACGTCCATTATGCAAAGAGTAAATCACTTTCACTAAATACGAAGGCTAGAACCATTAACAATGCTACAAGCTTTTGTTTACCTAATCTATCTGAAACAATATGATTCAGTAGGGTTCTCATCGATTGATCGTTGTGAATAAAGATGATTTTATTTTATAGCATTTTGTATGAACATTATCACCCCTTAGAATGCATCTTGTGCAAGTTATATGTAGTAACCAATAAGAACATGACAACTGTATAATGAGGTGTTCAGTTCATTATAGCTAAATATTACCTTCATGTGGGTGTTGATACATTATAACGATATCGGTCACATGTGACAACAATACTCTTATAACATGTTCGATGCACGTATAATATGTCTAAGGCTGAGAGTCTCAGTTGTCCAAAACTGGTTAAGCATCGATATTCGAGGATGCATCCAAGGCAAGGCTAACCCCATTTTTTGTGCTCATAGTTGATGATGAGGTCTTGGCCACATAGAAGTTTCTTAGGCCGACACGGTTGGGTTTTGTTCATGTGTATAGCTGACACTATTCTTAGTAACTGATGAAGATAATCACGGGATAAGATAGTCTCGGAGGTCAATATTTTTAGCATCACTCAGTGGGTTAGAAGTATAGTCTTATGATGATTCTGAGACAGTTAGTGAGGGGACAAGCTTTCATAGTGGGTCTCATCCAGACGAGGCCATACTTATGTACATCATCTAAAGCACAAGCTCTCAACATATCCTCCAATGTTTGGGTAGTGCGTTTGGATTGTCCATTAGTCTGGGGGTGAAATGTGGTACTGAGATGATGTTTAGTACCCATCGCAGTTTGTAAATTTACCCACAAAATGAGAATCTCAGTCTGACACTATGGATAAAGGAATTCGATGTAATTGAATAATTTATTGGATGTAGAGTTTGCTAAATATTTAAAAAGAAACAACAATATTAACTCAGAGAAAATGGGTAGACTTGGTGAGTTGATCTACTATCACCCACATTGTATCCTTAGGACGTACGAGGTAATCCACAAATAAGGTCAATTATTATATGATTCCATTTCCACTTAGGGATCGGACGTGATTGGAGAAGTCCATCAGGACACTGGTGTTCTATTTTTTCTTGCTGATAAGTGAGAAATCTTTTCACAAAGTTCTCAATACCATTCCTTATATTTGGCCACCAAAATGGTTTCTTCATTATATGATACATTTTTTAGCTTTTGGGATATATCATAAATTTGGAATGATGAGGTCTTCTCGTAATGATGACTCATTAAGTATATATCATCTATATTTAAATCGTAGACTTGTCTCCTTCTCGTATGACAATTCTTCGGTCTCTCTTTTGATTTAGTATTTCATTAGAAAGGGGTCTTTGAGTTGTTGTTTTAGAATTTTCTTCCTCCGATTTGGGTAAGAAATAATATTGGTGAATTTTGAAAAAAAAATGAGGTTGACTGAATATCATATTGCTCTATGGTAGCTGCAACATCATAAGAAATCAGGTTATTAAGTCTTCCAACGAGGTTATGGCTTAAGGTATCAGCATAACATTTCCCTTTTCCTGTATGTTAGTATAACTTGAATCTTCCAGTTATTCCATTAAACTTATCCGTCTCAAATTCAAGTCATTTGGGGTGAACGTGCATGTCAAACTTTTATGAACATAAAACACTTGGAATTCTTCAAAATATAGGTAATAATGCCATATTTTAAAGCAAAAACTATGGTTGTTAGCTCAAGATCTTGCACAATATAATTACACTCGTGAATATTTACTTGTCGATATCCATTTTCAACTACCTATGCCTTTTGCATTAGGACACAACCTACACCTTGTAATGAGGCATAGTTATATACGTCATAGCTTACGTTACTAGAAGGAATGATTAGGATGGGGTTAGTGGTCAACTTGGCCTTTAAAGTTTGTAATTCATTCTCACACTCAAAACTCCATTCATATGGAATTACCTTCCAAATTAATTTCATCAATGGAAAAGCGATTCTGGAAAGCCCTTCTATAAAACGACGGTAGTAACCAGCTAATTAGAGGAAATTTTTAATCCCAGTGACGTTGGTTCAATTTTTCCATGCTAAATGGAAGCGATTTTAGTTTCTCGATTTGGATTCTAGTTTCAAAAATCACGTGTCCTAAAAATTTAACTTCTTTTAACGAGAAGTCACATTTTCTACTCTAGCATACAACCGATGGTCTCTCAAAGTACCTAGTTTTGTCTCTAAATGTTGGGAATGTAATTCAAGATTCTGGGAGTAAATGAGGATATCATTAATAAATACGAACAAATTGATCAATAAAATCTTGGAATATCTTATGAATTTGGCCAATGAAAGATGCAAGGGCATTAGTTTATCCAAAATAGATTACGATAAATTTGAAATGTCCATAACTAGTTTGAAATGTTATTTTTGAAAAATCCTCTTCTTTTACTCATAACTGATGCTAACTAGATTGAAAATCTATCTTTGAACATATTCTTTCACCCCTAAGTTGATCGAATAAATCTCCAATTCTAGGTAAAGGATATTTATTCTAAATTTTTACCGAATTTAACATACGATAGTATATGCATAATATATCACTTCCATCACTCTTTTTCATAAAAAACACAGGTGCTCCCGAAGGAGATGAACTAAGGAAAATAAAACCCTTATCAATTAGATAATCTAGTTTAGTACGAAGTTCTAGTGGAGACCTTCGACATGGAGGTATTGAAATAGGGGAAGTATTAAGGAAAAGAGTAACAATAAACTCAATTTATTAGGAGGGAAGTATTCCTAGTAATTCTTCTGGAAAAATATCATCAAATTTTTCTAAGATATTGGAAAACAAATGGAAACTGTTACTTTGGATTTGGAAAGTTGAAGGTTCGAAATGACCCGTTCTTGTAAACACAAAAGGGTGGTTTTCTTGTTCTCAAATGTATACTCACTTTAAATAACAATCAATATAAGCTTGATGTTTTGATAATATATCCATTTTGATAATAATATCGAATCCTCGTATATCTAATATTGTTAAATTTATAATGAATGTACCTCTATCTATGAATTTTACAATTTGTGTACCCTCGAGTAGGCATGCTAATATCACCAGTAGGTAATTCTATTTCTATGGGATTGTCCAATGATTTTAATAAAATTTCCAAAACTGTAGCTAGTTTAAGAACAATGAATGAATGAGTTGAACCGGAATCATATAAGGCATTAGTGGAATAATTAAAAAATAATATTTTACCTTCTACCATAACATGTAAATTCTATATGGGTGATATGTCACAATTCTTCCCACGGTTGGGGAATAGATAGGGCTTTTTACCACGATTATAGGGCATGTGTTGCTTGTAGGAAGAAGCTGTTCCTTTGGGTCTTGGGGAATTACCCGGTCAGTTTTATGTAATTAAGGAATTTAACTCAGGACATTGCAGAGAGATAGGTCCTACCTCTTTAAACTCATAACATCAATGTACATAATAAGTAGAGCTATGGTGAATTTGAGAATAAACTTATCCACTAAAGTTGGGAAAAAGTTGAACTTGGGGCCTATGTAAGTATCCAGTAACATAATTGTTCCTATTGATGGCATTGGGTGGGCATACATATCCATCTGATGTGGGATTACGCTCAATGAGTTGGGGACCTAAATGAGTTGGGGAAAATCTTGAATTTGAAAAGGTGTTATAGAGGGTTTAAATCTCGAATATGCCTTACCTCATATCATTTTGACCATAAAAAATTAATAAAAAATATTGGAAAAAATATCAGAAACATTGATTGGTCATGCGCCCTCACGCACCTATTCAATGTTTCTTGTTGTAAAGTTCATCTTCAAACTCTCGACAGTTGCCTTGAATAACTTCTGATTTCCTTAACACCTTGAGATGATTCTTGAATAAATTCAACCTAATTTTTCATTAAGAATCCAAATATATAGGTTGTATGGATTGAGGTTCAGTATTCATCGAGTTCTAACTACTGCATGTTTTTTAAAAAAATTAATTAAACATTCTTGGATTTAATGAATATGGCAATGGATTTTAAGCTTATGTATATGATTTTTCTATCCTAAGGAAGACTTTGACTTTAGTTTGAAGGATTAAGGTATCCTAGTTGAAGAGAATTTTGTAGTTTCAGTTTCTAAAATTCGAAAACACTTTTGAGAAATTGGGTTTCAAAACTTACAACTTTTTGAAAATGTCAATTGCACTTGAGCTTTTGGGCGCATACGAAACTTATTCCTCACATTGAAATAGGTTCAAAGTCAAGTAATGAAGTTTCACCATTAAAGCTCAAGCTTTAATAGTGTTTTTGAAGTTTCATCATGTTAAGGATATTTCACACATAAGAATTTACTTTTTATTGGTCTGGGTTTAGTAATGTTGCACAATTCATTTTGGATAATAAAAATAAGAATGATGCATAAAATCATTGGTTACCAGTTTGGATTGAAAAAAGAAATTTTGGTTCTAATAAACTAGTGAGGTTTAACACTACATTTCATGAGGTATATATAGTATGAACATAGCACATTTGTTTAGAGAACAAGGGAGGTGGATTCTCCATATTTTTAAGAATATAGAACTTCGGCAAAAGGTAGTTCCATGGAGAAATGGTGTATGAGTGTGAATTTTTTTCATTTTATGCTGGTTGGGATGCTTTGTTGGCAGGGGAGGAAAGTCTAAGTAGTTTAGTTATTATTTTGGTCATTAAGGAGAAAGTTTTATATTTATTTTGTATTTTATATGATAAATTTCCATGTTTTAGGGGTATTTGTGTAATATTATGAATGTTGAAGGGTCAGGATTATAAAATTAAATTATTTGAGGTTTAAAGGTTCAATTTGATATAAATTTTGGGTCTTGGGGTGAAATAGAGGTTAGGTTACACTTCTTTCAATGTTTAGATGGGTAATTTGGTCATTTTGTAATCTTAATGGGCAACTAGGTAATTAAGAAATGTTTTACGGTTTTAAATGTATGAGACACCCCGCCTAATTAAATACCGGGTGATCAGTCCTTTATTAAAATTATAATCAAAGTGAACGGTCGGTTCATTCTTAGCATCACTGTCGTAAAAATAACTTTTCCAATTTAAACACCCTAAATAATTAAGCGAAGTGTCAAAACCATTTTAGACATTACTTTCCAAATTTTATTTTATAAACCAACATTTAAAACTGAAAGGAAAAATATCCTGACAATAATAAATCCCAAAGTGTATATACTGGAAATAAACGAATCACAATATCTAATAAAACAACAGAATAATGGAAAAGGGCGACACATGCCCAACTGGATAAAATACTACTAGGAGTGGAATCAAAAAAATGAGGTCGTCTAAGAAAGAGGCCTGCAACTCCCACCTAAGCTGCAGCGCTTTCTTCCAAAGGATCCTATGCAAGACGCCCCTGTGGCTGGGCACCTGTAATATATACATATATACAAGAGATAAAAGAAAATGGAAACGGGTCAGAGCCCGATTCTAAAAACAGTTTAAAACTAGTTTAACAAGTATTTAAAATGTTTACTGGCTGATGCAACAACATATTAGAGCGGCAGTCCCTTGAGAAATTCTCACCTCTCTTCTAATGTGCACGCCTATCGCACTAACCTTCCCAACGGTTTAACTTATCTTATCTTAGGTTGCTCGTAAGATTTTTAACGGACAAATTCAATTGTTTAAGAGGTTAATTTTATTTAACAACAAAGTTCTCATTTAAACCTTATTTGATAATAAAGTTTCTCAGTAATATATTATACTTTTCAAACACTCATTTCCAAGTTGAAATAATTATTCCTTTCTTACTTACCATAGACACACTAGGTAGTACACAAATTCCAGATTTAAATATATATATATATATATATATATATATATATATATATATATATATATATATATATTAAATACTCATATAATATATATATTCTAACAGCACCCCACATAACAATTATGGTGCGGGCATACTCTGCTATCCAGTCCCCGTATCACTCGTACTAAGGGAAATACAAGTTCGGAATCACTCTCGAACTGTATTGACACAAAACACAAACAATATTGAGGCGAAGCAAAGTTCCAAGTCTCTAACAGGTCAGAACATACCCTCACGTCTCTTAGGACCGTCTGACTATCGATCCGATAGCCTATACCAAGGAGTTCTATCTTCTAGGGTACGAGTCAATATCCCCCATAAAGGTCCCATCGAGATAAGACTGTCCCAGCGCGGTAACCTCAGGGATAGCAAGTAGTGCGGGCATGATTTTTACATGTATGTAGTATATGCATCAACACAGTCATATAAATATACTACTTTTACCATATCAATTTAGGTACACTCTCACGACCCAAAATTATGATATTTATCCTTATTACTCGTTATTTAGTTGTCACGTATAACGGTTTGTCTCTTATTCTAATTGGTGGGATTATTCCAACTTATTATGTAACACTCATGGGTTCCTATCTCTCCAAGTGTAATTTTAGTAGGTACTCATTTATTTTACAACATATCTTCCTTAAGAGTCTCATCTTTTAACACAGGTTCCCATTGTCCTTTATGTGTAAAAGAACCCCCCGTGATATGTTAATCTCGTCTTACATTAACGGGTTCATATATTTATATGGTCCTACTGGTCTGCTTTATATCCCAAAATGTATTAACATTAATATCCATGAATGTCTAATCATTTAAGTTAGAATGAACTATAAAAAAAGGAATATGAGTTATACAGGAGGGGTCGATCGATCGATCGAACCATCGATCGATCGATGCTCTCTGGTGGATCGATCGATCAAGCAGGTATGATGAATCTGCAAAATACCAGTTACGGGAATTATCATCCAAAATCATCCAAATCCAAGTTTTTAACTCCCAAAAATTTATACCACAAACATTCTAAACCCAAATGAACAATATTCTACGTAAGGCATGCGAGTTTTCATCAAGAATCATGGATTAAAAGGGCCAAACTCTATACAATTCTCATGAACCCTAAAAATTTCTTTAACTTAATTCTTCTCATTATTTTTCCTGAATTTCTACTTCTAATCCAATGTAAATTCGTGCTTCAACCTCTACATGTGAAGGGAATTGCAGAATAATGTTTATATCTCAACAACATGCGATTTCTAATCTCCAACATGGGTTTTCTTTCATAAAAACTCATCCTAATCAACCCTAAACTAATATGAATGAAGCATTAACTAAATTAAGCAAGATAAATACTTGCCTGGGTATTTTTGTTTCTGATTTTTGGATGAAATCAGTGTGGTGGTGATCCTCGTTACACGATCTATCGTTTGGCGGTGACGGCGGTGAAAAAGGAGGAGTTCTTAGCCTATAACTCCTTGGTAAGCTTTTCCTTTCCTTCTCCAATGGTCGTCTTTTGTTTTTGGTTGTGTTTACCCTAGAATACAACCCTAAGCATCTGATATAACATTAGAATTTTCGTGGGTTTTCAGGCCCAAAACTGTAAAATGTCCAAAATGCCCTCCCGGGTGTTAATTAGGCCTACCCCCCACCCCCGAGACCCAAACTAAACCCCCAGGTACATTATTTTGACTATTTCGACCCTTCTGGACACTTTGGCGCACTCGAAATGACCTTACGAGTGATTTATAATTTATTCACTTTTATTAATCAACATTTAGTCCCGCCACGATACGGGCGCGTCCCGACTTAAATTTCCAAAATTATCATTTTATTCACTCGTGACATTTAATAGAACCAATATTACATATTACTTTGCTCATTAGTAATATTCAACAAGTTTCCAATGATTACTAACTCTCGTCACTTTAGTAATTATAAAAATAATTAATTTCTGGATTTATATTAAATTAATAACTCACATTAAATTTAATAAATCCCCAAATTTAGAAAGAATAAAAATACGGGGTATTACATACTCCCCCCTAATAACGGAATTTCATCCCGAAATTCAGAAAATAAGCCATACCTGGTAAGAATAAATCTGGGTATCTCTCGCGCATATCTGCCTCGCGCTCCCAGGTGGATTCCTCCACATTATGATGCTCCCACTAGACCCGTACAAGTGGAACTACCTTCGATCTCAACCTCCTTTCGCTATGGTCTAGGATAGCCTCTAGTCTCTCCTCGTAAGAGCTGTCAGGCTGTAAGTCTATCTCTTCTATCGCGATGTGGGTGTGGGCCATATCATCCCGAAGGTATCGTCTCAATAAAGAGATGTGGAATACATCGTGGATGCGATGTAAATGCTCTGGCAGTCCCAATTCCAATCCTCTCGATAATGGGAAATGGTCCCACGTACCTCGGGGCCAATTTCCCTTTCTTCTCAAATCTCATCACTCCCTTCATAGGAGATACACGCAGTAATACTTGGTCCCCCATATTAAACTCTCAAAAGAATCGTTTTGCATCGGCTACTCGAATGCGACTC
This sequence comes from Sambucus nigra, assembly GCA_949130495.1. NCBI lineage: Eukaryota > Viridiplantae > Streptophyta > Magnoliopsida > Dipsacales > Adoxaceae > Sambucus > Sambucus nigra. Next base: position 644,852,413 of record OX422215.1, on the reverse strand, counting down.
CTGATAATCTCAATCCTTGCGGAGGTTTCCTGAATCACCTCTAGTCCGAGCAACTTATTATCCCCCCACTTCTAGCCAACACGTTGGGGAACGACAAGGCCTGCCATACAAAGCGTCGAATGGAGCCATGCCAATCGTGAACTAATAAGAGTTATTATAAGCGAACTCTACCAGTGGAAGATGTGGCTCCCAACCTCCTCCAAAATCAAGGACACACATGCGTAGCATATCCTCCAACATATGATTAGTACGTTGTGTTTGTCCATTTGTCTGTGGGTGATAAGTTGAACTCAACATCAACTCTATCCCCATAGCCTCCTGAAAGCTCTCCCAGAAACGGAACACGAAAATCTTGTCTCTATCTAACACAATATTCAGGGGCACCCCATGTAATCTGACAATCTCAGTAATGAACAACTGAGCATACTGATCCATGGTATAGTCTGTTCGCACCGGAAGAAAAATAAGACACCTTGGTCAAACGGTCCACAATCACCCAAATGGTGTCGTGGCCCCGCTGTGATGTAGGCAACCCAGTAATAAAATCCATAGAAATACTCTCCCACTTCCACGCGGGTATTTCCAATGGCTGAAGCAACCCTGACGGTTTTTGGTGGTCCACCTTTACTAGCTGGCAGGTACAACATTTGGACACGAACTCAGCAATATCCTATTTCATCCCACTCCACCAGTATTTTCGCCTCATATCCTGGTACATCTTATCTCCCATAGGATGTACCGCAAATCGAGACCCGTGAGACTGGGTCATCACTACATGACGTAAGTATGCTCCTTCTGGGACCGGTAATATCCCATTAAACCTCAAAACCCCATCAGAACTAACAGAATCGGACTCAGCACCCTCAACTAAAAGTCGTACAATCTGTCCAGGAAAAATGGGTCTGCGGTCTGAGCCTATATCACCCTCGTAACAATCTCGGGTGTCACTATCATGACAGATATGAAGGAACGGGATACTGCGTCCTGGTGACCCAACTCTTTCCACTTTGCTTTTCAGAAGTCCGCTACATCATCTACCTCTCTACGGCTCAACGCATCATCAACTACGTTGGCCTTCCCCGGATGGTACTGTGTGTCGAACTGATAGTCCTTCACAAACTCTAACCACCTGCGCTGACGCATATTCAGCTCTCGCTGAGTGAACATGTACTGCAGTTACTTGTGGTCTGTGAATAAGCGAAATTTCTCCCCCAATAAATAGTTCCTCCATATTCTCAATGAAAAAATGACCGCTGCTAACTCTAGGTCATGTGTGGGGTAATTCTTCTCGTGCGGCTTAAGCTTGAGGGAGGCAAAAGCTATAGCCTTCTCCTCCTGCTGAAGTACTCCCCCAAGTCCTGGTAAAGAGGCATCGGTGTAAACCAGATAGTCCACGCCCGACTTAGATAAATCAAGGACCAGTGCTGAAGTAAGCTTGTCTTTAAGCTCATCGAAAGCCAATTGACAAGCACCGTCCCAAACATATGGTACCCCCTTGCGAGCCAGGTTCGTCAATGGACCCGCTATTTTGGAGAACCCACGAATGACTCTCCTGTAGTATTCGGCTAATCCCAAGAAACTACCTACTTCCGTCGGTGTCGTGGGATGTCCCCACTCCCTCACCACTGACACTTTACTCGGGTAAACTGCTATTCCTTGTTCAGAAACAACATGTCCCAAGAACTGCACTTCACGTAACCAAAACCCGCACTTCTCGTACTTAGCATATAGCTGATGCTCTCCTAAAGTCTGAAGAACCTGCCTCAAGTTCTCGGCATGCTCCTCCTCGGAGTGTGAATATATCAGGATGTCATCTATGAAGACGATGACAAACTGATCTAAGAACTCTCTGAACACTCGGTTCATCAAGTCCATGAATACGGCTGGAACATTTGTGAGTCCAAATGGCATCACTCTGAACTCATAGGACCCATATCTCGTCAAGAAAGCAGTCTTTGAAACATCATGCTCCCTAATACGTAGCTGATGGTACCCTGACCTCAGATCTATCTTCGAAAAGAATGTTGCTCCCGTGACCTGGTCGAACAGATCATCGATTCGAGGCAACGAATACTTGTTTCGTATCGTTACCTTATTCATCTCCCGGTAGTCCACACATAGCCTCAGTGAACCATCTCTCTTTTTTACAAACAAAACTGGAGCGCCCCAAGGTGAGGTACTCCTGCGAATGAAGCCCTGACCAAACAGATGCTCTATCTGATCTCGTAACTCTCGCATCTCTATCGGAGCCATACGGTATGGAGCGCGTGATATAGGTCGAGTATCCGGTAATAAATCTATGACAAAATCTATCTCTCGACTGGGGGGTAGGCCTGGTATCTCCTGAAATACATTGGAATACTCACGAACAATTGGGATCGAGTCTAACGGAATCACAACCTCCTTAGAGGTATCCTCCTCTATGTAATACAAATGAGAGTTCGAGCCTCCCTCTGGGTGAGGCATCGCCACTATAAACATCTCTTACCCCGGAATGACAAAGACAATACTCCCACCGAAACAATCTATCATGGCTCCATAAGCTGCGAGCCAATCCATACTGATAATAACGTCGTGGTCATGCATATTTAAGACTAACATGTATGCTGCTAATTCCAAGCTACCAATATCTACTCCCACATCCCATCATATAAAGAAAATTAGCGATCCATTTCCCAGTGGTGAGTCTACACACGTTACAGCGCTCTCTCATGTGGCTAATAACCCTAAGGCCTTCGCAAAATGGGTAGCTATAAAATAGTGCGTCTCCCCAATATCAAATAAAACCTGACCCATAGTACTAAGGATAGGAAACATACCCTCAATCGCGGGTGGTTCTTGTGGAGCTGCTACCTGGCGGACGTTATAGACACGCCCGTACTGTAACTACCCCTGCTGCACTGGAGCGGCTGGAATGGCTGGTAGGGCTAGTACCTGAGCTGGCGCTGGGAGGGAAGCTGGAAGAAGTGGCCTCTGTGGATCATTACGAGCACCCTGTTGTTGCGGGGCCCTATCACCCTTTGGACAATCTTAGCACTTATGCCCATTATTGCTGCACCCGAAACATAGGTCCCTGAAATTACCTCCCCTCTAACCCTACTGACCACGGCCCTGTTGGCCGTTACGACCCCGCCTGTTGGCCCTACTGCTGACCCTGTTGCTGGCGGTGTTGGCCTTGCTGGCCCTGCTGATTAGGCAGGCCCTGCTGACCCTGCCTAAATCCCCCGAATCCCTGCCTAGAATCACCTGATCGGAACCGCTTGGCAGGGTCCCCCTGATGGGAACTCTGCTCATGCTGACGAGTCTGCCCCTGAGGTGTCGGTTCTCCACTAGCGCCACTACCCCCTATCCTGCCATGCTGGCCGGACTCTCCTACTCGCTTGCTTCCCTGAAGATGGAAGCAGTGATCCTGGCAGTGTAGCAAAGAAGCATTGAGTACATCTGTGTAGGTACTCAGAGACAGATTCCCTATAAGGTGCTGACGGATCCTCCAAGCTAACCCGTCCACAAATAATAGTATCTTCTTGCCCTCAGTGGGTGCCTCATCTCGCACTATAGTGAGAAGTCTTGTGAACTCCTCTTTATACTCAGCAACAACAGTAGAATTCTCCTGTTTCAAGTTCAGTAACTTTCGCCTCATCTCAGTTTACACGGCGGATGGAAAATACTTATGGTCAAACCGCTCCCACAAAGACTGAATCGGGATAATATCTCTCTCCTCCAAGGTCATGGTGGACTCCCACCACTGCAAAGAGGCCCCCACTAGCTTAAAGGAAGCCAACAACTGTTTATGTACGTCTGTGCACTCATACATACGCAGATGCCTTTGGATATCTTTCTTCCATTGGCTGACAATGATGATATCTGAACTACCCGAGAACTCAGGGGGATGTGCCTTCTGAAAGGCATCCCTAACCCGATCCCATGCCGATGGAAGCTGTCCAGGTACTGGCGCCACTGCCTGAACTTGGGGTGGAGCCTACTGTACTACCACTAGCGCGGCATTCACCGCCTGAGCAATGATAGCGGCTACCTCATTTGCATTCATCGTTCCCAGAGCCGGAGCTACTGGTTGTTCGGCTTGGGCATGCCTATCCTTTGGTGCACGTCTCGGAGGCATCTGAAACGTGAAGAAATTTATTAGTGTATAGTTATTATCAAATCTCAAATAGCTGAAAACATAATCGTAAAAGCAAGAATACAACAATCCTAAAATAGGGCTCTATAACAAAAATGCTAAACTGAAAGCGAAATAAGCCGTACAGATCCTAAGGACACTAGAGCCTGATGCTCTGATACCACCTGTGACACCCTGCCTAATTAAATACCGGGTGATAAGTCCTTTATTAAAATTATAATTAAGGTGAACGGTCGGTTCATTCTTAGCATCACTGTCGTAAAAATAACTTTTCCAATTTAAACACCCTAAATAATTAAGCTAAGTGTCAAAACCATTTTAGACATTACTTTCCAAATTTTAATTTGTAAATTAACATTTAAAACTCAAAGGAAAAACATCCTGACAATAATAAATCCCAAAGTGTAAATACTGGAAATAAACGAATCACAATATCCAATAAAACAACTGAATAATGGAAAGGGACGACACATGCAAAACTGGATAAAATAATACTAGGAGTGGAATAAAAAAATGAGGTCATCTAAGTAAGAGGCCTGCAACTCCCACCTAAGCTGCAACGCGTTTCTTCCAAAGGATCCTATGCAAGACGCCCCTCTAACTGGGCACCTGTAATATATACATATATACAAGAGAGAAAAGAAAATGAAAATGGGTCAGAGCCCGATTCTAAAAACAGTTTAAAATTAGTTTAGCAAATATTTAAAATGTTTACTGGCTAATGCAACAACATATTAGAGCGGCACTCTCTTGAGAAATTCTCACCTCTCTTCTAATGTGCACGCCTATCGCACTAACCTTCCCAACGGTTTAACTTATCTTATCTTAGGTTGATCGTAAGATTTTAAACGAACAAATTCAATTGTTTAAGAGATTAATTTTATTTAACAACAAAGTTCTCATTTAAACCTTATTTGATAATAAAGTTTCTCAGTAATATATTATACTTTTCAAACACTCATTTCCAAGTTGAAATAATTATTCATTTCTTACTTACCATAGACACAGTAGGTAGTCCGCAAATTCCAGATTTAAATATATATATATATTAAATTCTCATATAATATATATATTCTAACAGCACCCCACATAACAATTATGGTGCGGGCATACTCTGCTATCCAGTCCCCGTATCACTCGTACTAAGGGAAATACAAGTTCGGAATCACTCTCGAACTGTATTGACACAAAACACAAACAATATTGAGGCGAAGCATAGTTCCATGTCTCTAAGAGGTCAGCACATACCCTCACGTCTCTTAGGACCGTCTGACTATCGATCCGATAGCCTATACCAAGCAGTTCTATCTTCTAGGGTACGAGTCAATATCCCCAATAAAGGTCCCATCGAGATAAGACTGTCCCAGCGCGGTAACCTCAGGGATAGCAAGTAGCGCGGGCATGATTTTTACACGTATGTAGTATATGCATCAACACTGCCATATAAATATACTACTTTTACCATATCAATTTAGGTACACTCTCACGACCCATTATTATGATATTTATCCTTATTACTCGTTATTTAGTTATCACGTATAACGGTTTGTCTCTTATTATAATTTGTGGGATTATTCAAACTTACTACGTAACACTCATGGGTTCCTATCTCTCCAAGTGTAATTTCAGTAGGTACTCATTTATTTTAAAACATATCTTCCTTACGAGTCTCACCTTTTAACACAAGTTCACATTGTCCTTTATGTGTAAAACAACCCCCCCGTGATATGTTAATCTTGTATTACATTAACGGGTTCATACATTTCTAAGGTCCTACTGGTCTTCTTTATCTCCAAAAATGTATTAACATTAATATCCAAGAATGTCTAATCATTTAAGTTGGAATGAACTATAAAAAAAGGAATATGAGTTATACAGGAGGGGTCGATCGATCGATCGAACCATCGATCGATCGATGCTCTATGGTCGATCGATCGATCAAGCTGGTATGGCGAATCTACAGAATACCAGTTACGAGAATTATCATCCAAAATCATCCAAATCCTAGTTTTTAACTCCCAAACTCACATAAATTTATACCACAAACTTTCTAAAACCAAATGAACAATATTCTACGTAAGGCATGCGAGTTTTCATCAAGAATCATGGATTGAAAGGGCCAAAATCAATACAATTCCCATGAACCCTATAAACTTCTTTAACTTAATTCTTCTCATTCTTTTTCCAGAATTTCTACTTCTAATCCAACGTAAATTCGTTCTTCAACCTCTACATGTGAAGGGGATTTCCAGAATAATTTTTATATCTCTACAACATGCGATTTCTAATCTCCAACATGGGTTTTCTTTCATAAAAACTCATCCTAATCAACCCTAAACTACTATGAATGAAGCATTAACTAAATTAGTCAAGATAAATACTTGCCTAGGGATTTTTGTTTCTAATTTGTGGATGAAATCAGTGTGGTGGTGATCCTCGTTACGTGATCTATCGTTTGGCGGTGACGGCGGTGCAAACGGAGGAGTTCTTGGCCTAAAACTCCTTGGTAATATTTTCCTTTCCTTCTCCAATGGCCGTCTCTTGTTTTTGGTTGTGTTTACCCTAAAAGGCAACCCTAAGCATATTTTATAACCTTAGAATTTTCGTGGGTTTTCAGGCCCAAAAATGTAAAATGTCCAAAACGCCCTCCCGGGGTGTTAATTAGGCCTAAAAAAATCCCGAGACCCAAACTAAACTCCCGGGTACTTTATTTTGACTATCTCGACCCTTCCGGACACTTTGGCGCACTCGAAATGACCATATGAGTGAGTTATAATTTATTCACTTTTATTAGTCAACATTTAGTCCCGACACAACACGGGCGCGTCCCGAATTAAATTTTTAAAATTGTCATTTTATTCACTCGTGACATTTAATAGAACCAATATTATATATTACTTTGCTCAGTAGTAATATTCAACAAGTTTCCAATGATTACTAACTCTCGTCACGTTAGTAATTATAAAAATAACTAATTTCCAGATTTATATTAAATTAATAACTCACATTAAATTTAATAAATCTCCAAATTTAGAAAGCATAAAACTACGGGGTATTATAATGTAGTTTTAAATTTATTTAGGATGCTTTTGAATTATACTAAGTTATTAGGGAATACGAGGTCATATATATAATTAGGGGTGGGAATTTGCGACACGACCCGTTAACCTGACACGAAATCGACACTCTTTAAGCGGGTTCGGGTCATAAACGGGTGGACCCGCCAGACCCATTAAGAAAACGAATCGGGTTCATATATATTCACAAAACTCGTTAGTGACCCATCACCTGCTTAGAACCGGTGTGACCCGCTACCCATTTACAACCCGCCACCCATTTATTACCCTTCACTCGTTTTGAACCCGTGACCCGTTTGGAACCCGTGACCCGTTTGTAACCCGTTAACTCGTTTATAATCCGTTAACCCGTTAACAACCTGTAATCTAAACATCCCACATCGATTTGTTATGAAAATTCTCCATTCTTAACTAAGTATAAGTAAGTTGTTTCATCTCTAGTTTTTTAAAGTAATCGGGTTACCGGGTTAAACGGGTGAACCGAGTTAAACGAATGAACCGGGTTAAACGGGTGAACCGGGCTAAACCATTCGTTTATTTAACGGGTGTAAACGGGTCGTGTCGTGTCATTCGTTAAGTAAACGAATCGTGTATGAATTTCATTTTTCGACCCGTTTAGTAAACGAATCGAGTTTGAATGGATGAATCCGACCCGACACGAATCCGACTCGACATGACCCGTTGCCACACCTATATATAATTATCGGATGGTAGTCTATTATTCTCGGGTTATGTACTACATGAGTATTACATTATGTACGTGAATTTTTAATTGCATGATGTCATCAACTCGCATTCTTATCGACTTAGGAGGACCTCGGCTCATCTATGGCCGAGCAGAATGACTTTTGAAGTTTTAAAATTATATATGGGCTTGTGGTTTTCACGTGTCTAGTGTAGGTAGTGGCGGCATGCAACTTTAATGTGCGTGCACCTAGGGCAACTCGTACTCAATTTCTTTCTTTTTTTGGTTAATACCACGGGGTGTCCGGGCCAGCTATACGCGCAACTCGTACTCAATTTCAAAGTGTCTGTTTTCTTTTCTAGGTACAGTGTCACGCCTGTTTTCAAAAAGAGTAATTATGATAACATTAAATCTATAAAAATATCATTTCAAGTCATTTTAACTTTTCTCAAGCCACATTATTTTAGATGCAATCTACAGAAAGAAAATCCATCCATGTTCAAATTTCCTTATTCTCCAACCATTCTCTTACCACCTTCCGCCATCTCCGACTGCGTTCTTCCTTAAAACACTTGCCGCGAGTGAGAGCTTTTTTTTTCTAGATTTTTTAGTTCATTTTTTGGTTGTTTTTGAGTCATTCTCTACCACTTGGAGTTCTAGGTACCATCTTCGGCCTTTCTCTCCAATTTCTATTTTTTTCATTTTTCTCTCATTTAGTATGCTATTTTCTGAATATTGTTGCATTTATTGTTGACTAGGTGTTTGGCAGGTGGACTTGCACCGTAGGTGGCCATTGAGTTAGTTGGATCATGTTTCTTATTTCGTTAGTGGTTTCCTATATTTCTTTGGGTTTTGCTACCCAAATTCCTTGCTTCGAACTACTACGAGTCCCCAAATTATTTTCTTTCTTGATATCAACCCTTTATGAGTGAATCCTCATGGGCTAAGACGAAATTGGCATGACTCAAAGAGTTTAATAAGGTTTGCTCGGGTTTCTCAAGGTGTGAAGTCTAGTTCATCTACAAACCATTCAGCAAGAAGACGATCGAAGTTTTCCCCATTTATTATCTCATGTCCATTCTTTCGTTGGGTTCGCTGCCCCAAACCCAAGTGTTCAATACAGTCAATTTGAGTTTTTAGTGTCTACTAGTTCTGACATTTTTAATCATCAATAAAGGTAGAAAATGTAATTTGGCACAATCTCCGAGATATCTTCAGTTCACCTTAGCACTTCTACTAAAGAGGCTATGGCATCTAGAATTCCCCACAAGCCTACTAGTTCTCCCATGTTTGTCCCATCAGACAAAGAGAGCACCTCTGGCTTTGGGAGTTCATGTAATGCTTCTTCCAGAGAAGCTCAGGACTATGCCTGTGATATATTTGACGATGAGATCCTACAGTTGGAGGATCTTTACAACATACCATTAGATATAATCAGTAGACTGCCTAATACTGAGGAAAAAGTTCATGATCGACATTCAAATGATAAGATTTATTTTTCTATATGGGACCTGCAGGTCGGTCTTATTACCATTTCCCATCAAATAATAAGAGGAATTATAAGGGGGTATGTAGTGGCTCCCATCCAACTTCCCCCTAACACGTATAAGATGATCATAGGAACAATGATTTACATAAGACAATTTTTTGGGGACAACATGACTGAGGAGATGTCCACGTTCATATATGGGATAAAGGATATTGCGAAGGCTTTTTGATACTATACCTTTTCTCCAAGGAAATAACATCTAAAGTTGATGAAGGTATTCCAAATGAGCAATCATAGATGGAAAACCAAATTTATCTTTTGTTAGAATAATTGTGAGTTAGACCTAATAGAAAGGGATCCGATTATTATTGTTCCTCACGAATGGGATGGGTAAAAAAAAATTTGTATACACATTTACTATTCTTATTTTCTTGTCTTAGATGACTTGATTAATAACGTTCATTTGTTCCTTTATGCAGAAAGATGCCCCAAATTGTCCAACGCATTGAAGAGTTTGGTAAACAATGTCTATGTGGATGATCCTTTTATTCTTTGAGGAAATTTTCATCTTAAACAAGTTCATTGAACTTAAATATTACAGAGCTCTAGGGTCAGCCCAAGTTCGAGAGGTAACCTAAGTGCTAGCTGTAATTGAGGCTGAGGAAAATTCTGCATGGGTAGTCAAAGAAGGTAAGATAATTTTCTTCAAGTGTTAGGTCATTTTTTTTAACTAATACTGTTTTGTTAATCATAAATTCGAATATGAATCACAAGGTTGTATTATGAATAAAACAGTTTTGACATGAATTCAGGATGTTTATCTTCATGTAATTACAAAACCGAAAATTCCTTATAACTATGATTTAAAAACTGACATTTGTCCATCGTTGTTGAACGGATTAAAAGGACTTGAATGCTCCTTTCTCGAATTACCCAGAATATGAGAAAAATGAATTTCGAATTTTCTCTCCCTCCTTAGCAATAGTTTGTATTGAGATGACTCTAGATGGTGTAGAGGTCTCTATTTATAAGGGGAAGATGGCCAGAATCCTAGTAGTGGTGGGACTCTTTCCATGTCTCTCACGAATGCTACTAGCCATCATGTGACTAACGGATAAGGTTTACTCATATCTTTTAATATCTTTATTTATCACATTCCTAATTAATTATCGGACATTTATTAAAACCACATAAATGGGAAATTCGGAATTTAATACAATTGAAATTAAATAATTAATTTCATCAGTAACATTAATTTCCAACAGTCTCCCACTTGGTTTTAATAATTCGTATAATTAAATTAGGTATCATAAGGTGCACAATCATTGATAAGTTTTGCTAAATCAAATGATTCACGGATGTGAGTCATGGTGGTTCCATGCTATTCAAGAGCATGGTTCCTTCCATGTACCACAACACCAATGTTTCATTCAACTAGCCTTTAATATTGGATATCATAATGACCTCATAAAGTCCTTTTGAATAAGAACTATTTTTGTCAACAATAATTCATAATTATATGCATGCATTCACAAAAGATAGAAATAATAGAAATCAGGAAAACTTTTATTGAATTCAAGTAATAGTGTCAAACAACTAAGCCAAAATAGCAATCATAATCCAACTAATCGAGACACATCTCTTTGACATGTTCCATAAAGGTCTTCGGAGATAGTCCTTTCGTAAGAGGATCTGCTATATTATCACGCGTACTAATGCGATCAATTGACACTTTTTGGTTTTGAACTTCTTCTTTAACCGATAGGTATTTCATCTCAATATGCTTAGCATCCTTAGTATACCTATCGTTCTTCGAGAAGAAGACTACTGCGACATTATCACAATAAATTTTCAGCGGCTTAGATATTGAGCCCATAATTCTAAGTTCTGAAATAAATTTTCGCAGCCATAATCCATGATTTCTAGCTTCGAAGCAAGCTACGTACTCAGCCTCCATAGTAGATGATGCAATGACGCTTTGCTAAGAACTTTTTCATGAAACGGATCCTCCAGCCATAAGGAAGACATAACCCGAAGTGCTCTTCCTACCGTCAAGGCATCCCCCAAAATCTGAGTCTGAATAACCAATCACCTCAAGGTGATCAGTCTTCCGATATGTGAGCATGTAATCCTTGGTCCCTTGCAGGTACCTCGGAACTTTCTTTGCAGCTTTCCAATGGTGAATCTTTGAATTGCTTTGATATCTGCCTAGCATCCCAACGAAAAAACTGATATCCGGTCTAGTGCATACTTGTGCATACAACAAGCTCCCTACGAGCGAAGCATAAGGCATGCCTTTCATGTTCTCCCTTTCTAAATCACTTCTGGGGCATTGACTTAAGCTGAACTTGTCCCCTTTCTGAAGTGGAACATTAATGGGATTGCAACTTTGCATGCTAAATCTTTCTAAATCTTTGTTAATGTAATCTTTTTGAGACAATCCTAACATTCCTCGTTATCTATCCCGAGATATTTCTATCCCGATCACGAAGGATGCCTCACCTAAATCTTTCATTTCAAAGTTTTTAGAAAGGTACTTCTTGGTTTCACTTAATAAACCAAGATCACTGCTGGCGATAAGTAAGTCATCAACATATAGTACTAAAAATAGAAACTTACTCCCACTGATCTTCAGGTATATGCAACGATCAACAGTGTTTTCCTTAAACCCAAAGGATGTAATGGTACCGTGAAACTTAATGTACCATTGATGAGAATCTTGTTTTAGACCATATATTGACTTCTTCAACATACAGACAATGTTTTCCTTTTCTTCCTTTATGAAGCCTTGTGGATGTGCCATGTAGACTTCTTTTTCTAAACTCCCATTTAGAAAAGTTGTTTTTACGTCCATTTGGTGCAACTCCAAATCATAATGAGCCACCAACGCTAATATGATTCTCAATGAGTCCTTATTTGAAACTGGAGAGAAAGTATCATTATAATCAATGCCTTCTCGTTGATTAAAACCTTTGGCAACAAGTCTAGCTTTATGTCGTTCGATATTGCCTTTTGAGTGAAGTTTGGTCTTAAAGATCCACTTGCACCCAACTCGTTTTTGTCCTTCTGGCAATTCGACCAACTCTCAAACTTTATTATCATTCATAGATTTTATTTCTTCATTCGTAGCATCAATCCATTTATCGAAATCATCACTATTTATAGATTTTTCATAAGAAACTGGATCATTAATATTCCCTATGTTAAATTCGGTCTCTTGAAGGTATACCACATAATCATCTGAAATTGCCGATCTCCTTTCTCTTTGACATCTTCTTAATGGCACTTCTTGTGGTGCTTCAAAAGGTTCATCGATTATAGTCTCATTATGTGGTTGTTCAGTTAGTTGATCATTCACTTGTTGTTCATTGTTATTGATTGGGTCAATAACCGGTTCAACAACTACATTAGGAACAACAGGTATGTTATGAACTCTGGGTATAGGAATTTGTACCCTGACTTCTTTAATGATTACCTCCCTTTCTTTTATACTCCCATTTACTTCACCTTCTTCAATGAATTTAGCATTTCCAGTTTCTATGATTCTAGTTGTATGATTTGGACCGTAGAATATATATCCCTTCGACTTTTCTGGATACCCTATGAAATGACTAGATAATGTCCTAGGATCCAATTTCTTTTCATGAGGGTTATAGATTCTAGCTTCCGCTGGGCAGCCCCACACACGTAAATACCTAAAATCGGGTTTCCATCCTTTCCAAAGTTCAAAAGGGGTTTTTGAAACTGACTTACTAGGAACCCTATTTAAGATGTGTACATCGGTTTTTAATGCATGTGTCCACAAAAATATAGGCAATTGGGTCCTACTTATCATACTTCTTACCATTTATATAAGGATCCGATTACGTCTTTCAGCTACACCATTCTGCCAAGGTGATCCAGGCATTGTGTATTGGGCGCAAATACCTAATTTTTCAAGGAGTTTAGCAAATGGGCCAGGGCGTTGCCCTGACTTGTCATATCTACCATAATATTCGCCACCTCTATCAGACCTAATAATTTCCACCTTTTTTCCTAGTTGCCTCTCAACCTCATTAATGTATATTTCAACGATGTTCACAGACTGAGATTTATCATGCAACATGTACAAAATGCAATAACATGAAAAATCATTTATAAAGGTGATGAAGTAGTTTTCTCCACCAATGGATGGAATATCAAAAGATCTACATATGTCTGTATGTTTCAAGTAGTTGGGGGCTTCTTGTGGCTCCTTTTTTTTGTATGTTTGGTCTGTTTTCCTTTAATACAGTCCACACATACATCATAATTGGCCCAATCCAGGTTATGGAGTATTCCATCTTTAATGAGCCATTCAATTCTCGGCCTGTATATGTGCGCTACTCTTTTATGCCACAAATAAGCATATTTTTCATCATTAAGTGTACGTTTCATACCAACATTAGGATGCAAGGTCACAAGGGTTTCAAAAAAATTCTTTTCAAGATTCAATTGATATAAACCATCTAATAAAAAACCAGAACCAACATTATTAGAATTTTTAATCAAACCCAAACCATTGTTCTTAAATTCAATTGTTAAACCATCTAAGGCGAGTTTAGAAACATAAATTAAATTCCTAGAAACTGTGGGAATTTAAAAAGTTTCTTGCAAATCTAAAATAAATCCAGTGCTTAAAATTAGGCTAACCACTCCAACAGCTTCTATTTTAGCCTTTGCGTTATTGCCCATGTAGAGAAAATGCTCATTTGGATTTGTTTTACGGATCAAAATGAATCCCTGCATCGAATTAGAAACATGACACATAGAACCAGAATCAATCCACCAAGTGTTAGAAGGAGCGTTAATAAAGTTTGATTCGAAACAAACATAAATAAAGGGCTTACCCTTTTTCTTGAACCAGGCTTTTCGTTTATGACAATCCCTCTGGAAATGACCCTTCTTTTTACAGAAGTGACACTTGTCGTTCTTTTCCTTCTTCATAGTAGCAGTTGATGGTTTAGCTTGATGAGATGGCCCAGGACTTTTCTTAATGCCTTTGCTGAACTTCTTCTTAAAATTAGCTCCTTTGACTGTAAGGTTTGCCACTTGTCCCTTAGTCACATGGCCATTCTGTTGCTTGAGCCTTCCTTCCTCTTGTACCAACATGCTTTGAAAATCATTTCCATACCACTTGTCTTTTATAGTATTGTAATTGATTTGGAAAGGCCCATACTCAGGACGTACGGAGTTCAGGACGAATTGGACGAGAAAAGACTAATCTACTGTCATGCCCAAAAATCTAAGTCTAGTAGCCGGATTGGTCATTTCTATAATGTGATCATTCATGGTTCGAGTACCATCGAACCTTATAGTGGTTAGGTCAGCCATCAGTTTCCCAGCAAGGGATTTATCAGCAGTGCGAAAGCGTTCCTTAATGTTGTTCAAATACTCTTTCGCTTTCGTAGTTTCAGGTAGGGAGGTCTTAATGTTAGCAGCAACACACATTCGCATAAACATTAGGGCCAACCTATTGGATTGAGACCATGCTTCATAGACAATAATTGCATCCTCGCTACTAGTATCAGTAATAGCAGCGGGTTTATCACACATAATTGCCATGTCCAGGTCAAGAACCCCTATGATGAACTCAATTTGCTCATTCCATTCAGAAAAATTAGTTCTATCAAATTTGGAATAGGACTGAGCTTGCGAATACAGGTTAAGGGGAACTGCAATTAATAACAATGTTCACAAATTAAATTTTCACACAAAACAAAAATTGCAAGGGTCGAATATTGAATTATTGACTAAAGATTTTGGCATATTTCATTTACAATCTGAATATCACGGAATTTGTGTTAATCATCACATAATGTTCAGATTTGTAAAGATATATTACCATATAATTCATTTATCATGGTCCCATAATTTTGGCATCTGTGTTTGTTGCCTAAACATTTAATACCATGATTAATGGACTTAATGTCAACTATTCTGTTTTTACAAAAACTAGTTCTAATGTTGTTCAATTCAAATATTAGCATGTGTTGCGCTTCAATCCAATTTTATAACTGACATTAGAATAAGTCTTTAATGAATGTAAGTATATTATTCGTACATGCAGTCTCAGCCTGTATTTGGCCTTTGACTTAACTCAAATGAATAATTGTTTACATGTCTCAACTTAAATATAGTTAATCATGCCTTAATATTAACTATAATACGTAATCTATCAATAATTACAAAGATACCAATAGTACCTTAAATGCCTGAAAAACAAAATTGCCCAGGTATAGTAAAAACATAAAATACATGAATTTTTCCAAAAATGACAAAAATGAGTTTTCACCACAGAATCGAAGTAAAAGATGCGAGAAAACCAAAACTTTTTGCGGAACGTTAATATCAATTTTCTGCAAAGATTTATAAGCCCCAAGATTATTTGCTAAAATGGAAAAAATAGGGTTTTTAGGGCCTTAACGACGTTAAAACGGAAAAGTAAGGTGGTGCCCATTGTTTACAATGGGTTTTGTTTATTTCGACGTTTTTCGTCGACCATGTCAGTTTCCTAAAATTCCGAGCAAGTTTTGACCCTCCATTCTCACCAGTGAGTATTGGCGACAGAAGAAAAACGTCACAGAAAATCTTAGAAACACTTTAAGAGCAGTTTTAATGACAGAAATAAGACGTCGCAGAAGGTCTCAGGCACAAAAGCAATTTCGTTCTTAATATCATAACACAAATTCGAATTACCATATGTACGATTATCACATTGCTTAAAAATTTCTAGAAAAACAAAATTTTCAAATTTCTAGAAAAACAAAATTTCCATATTTTCAATTTTTTTTTCCAGATTTCCAGATTTAACAAAAATTCCAGATTTACAAAAAATTCCAGATTTCCAGATTTTTAATAGATCATAAATCAGAATGTTATAAAGGAGTTTCAATTAACGGAAAACATGAGATTATAAACCGCAAGCTCTGATACCACATGTTAATTAATACTATTTTGTTAATCATAAATTCGAATATGAATCATAAGGTTGTATCATGAATAAAACAGTTTTGACATGAATCCAGGATGTTTATCTTCATGTAATCACAGAACCGAAAATTCCTTATAACTATGATTTAACAACTGACCTTTGTCCATCGTTGTTGAACGGATTTAAATGACTTGAATGCTCCTTTCTTGAATTGCCCGGAATATGAGAAAAATGAATTTCGGATTTTATCTCCCTCCTTAGAAAAATAGTGTGTATTGAGATGACTCTAGATGGTGTAGAGGTCTCTATTTATAAGGGGAAGAGGGCCGAAATCCTAGTGATGGTGGGACTCTTTCCAAGTCTCCCACTAGTGCCACTAACCATCATGCGACTAACGGATAAGGTTTACCCAAATATTTTAATATCTTTATTTATCACATTCCTAATTAATTATCTGACATTTATTAAAACCACATAAATGGAAAATTCGAAATTTAATACAATTGAAATTAAATAATTAATTTCGTCACTAACATTAATTTCCAACAATTTTTGAATAGTTGTTTAATTAATTGTTTGAGTATTTTGTGAAGCTTCCACCCCTTCAGCCTACGATTTCATCTTCATCCTTTCTTTGGAATTGCACCTAAACAAATTGACTATGCAACCCTCGATCCTATTCGGCAGGAAAAATATAAGAAAGAGGCCAAGAAAAAGGTTGATGCTGAAGCGAGAAAAGAAGGAAAAGGTCGAGTTTTAAAAAAAGGATGACATCAAAGAAAATAAAAATTCACATGTTGATACTAAGAAAAAAATTGATGCTGAAGCCAAGAGGAAGGGGAAAGGTGTTGCTAATCCCACTAGTGCCACTTATCCTTCAGCTATTAATGGAAAACAAAGGCCAGTGCAGACCTCCAACCCCAAACATGGTTCAAAGCATTTAAGGCTAGGCTAGTTGAGTCCTTTGAGGCCTGGGCTAACTCATGTAATGATCGATGGGGATCTTGCTTGGTGACTGGCAAGGGAAATTAAAATCAACAATCAATATACTATGATGGCGGAGTTTACGTTTGATGCCACAAATTCCATCAGTATCGAGAAGCTGAAGAAGGACCCAAAGCTCATTATTCATTACTTAGGAAACACATTGAAAGTTCTAGGCTACCACATGTACACCATTAACTTTGAGTATCTCACGAGTTCAAATGATGATGCTCTTGGAAATGTGCCCATCACTAAGCATACATGGTATGTTTCTCGAAGCTTTAATGTCTTTGTGAGTTTTTTTTTATTATTGGGTGATATAACTCATTTCATTATTTTTTAGAGCCGTACGACACCGACCATTCTTTGAGAGAAGGCTCATGCTTCTATAAACCATGTTCGCAACTTTGATCAAGAGAAGAAGGAGATCTAAGGGCTTCAAGATCAGTGCAACACTTGGAGATAAAAAGTGATCAAGTTAGAGGAAGAGTCTAACAAGGCTAAAGAGGATGTCAATAAGACTTGTGATGAACTGAAAAAGAGAGATAACCAACTTGTGGGGAAGACCCTGACTCGTAGTTCGTCTAAGGCCAATAAAGCGCTTCCTTAAGACCAAGAGAATGCCATTGAGACATCCTCTAATGACTTTTTAATGGAGACATTCACATTCTTCACTGATGGCTATGTTGAACTCAAAAAGAAAGTTATGAAACATTACATGTATACAAATGAGGTCAACATTAAATAGGAAGGGGACGATGAGGAAGCCCTAGCCTTAGACAATGCTAAAGTTATCAAGGAGGACGAGAAGATGCCATAAGATCCAAATCTAATACCAACTAAGAAATCAACCTTCATTGAGTCGATTCCTCTTGTTTATCTTAATGGAACCTAGGAAAACCTACAGGACATTCCTATAGCTGATTCAACGTCTAGCTATATGTCTCAAGACCCTCAATTATGGTTGTAAACATATATTCAAAAATACGCATCCGTCTGTATTTATCTGAAAAAATGGAAATGTTTACAAATATGGATACTCTATAAAAATATTCGAGAAAATGGACACGGATCCGGATAGTACTAGTATCCGACACGGATAATCCGTATCCGATGCGGAGTATCCATTTTATCGGATATCCGTTTTACCGGATATCCGTATCCGTCTAACATTAGTTTAAAATATTACTTATATAATATTTTAGGTATAAACTAACACCTAAAATAAAAGTTTGGGTATAACTTTAATTCTGAAAACTTTAAAATCTAACCTAATAAATAAGAAACACAAAACGTTCTTCCTCATTTTGTCCAAAACACACAAATCGGCCAAAACCCCAAATCGGCTCAAATCAAACCCTTCATTCCTTCCTTGCAGGCCCAGACAGAGGACGACGAAACCCCAAACAGAGGATGACGAACCAGAGGCTCAAATCCTTCCTTCCTTGCAAGCTTAGGTTTGATATATAGATTTCATATACAGATTTTTGTCGTCCGCTGTTTGTTAGATTTGCAAATCTAACATAATCTCTATATGAATTATGTCGTCCACTGTTTGTTAGATTTTATATACAAGCTTAGGTGTTCTTTATGTTAGATTTGCAAGCTTAGGTTTGTCCATTAGCTGCTGCTACTCTTTATATTTTAAATCTGTATATGTTGTTCTTTAAATATTTTTGGTTTTGTATATCTGTATATGTTATTCTTTAAATCTGTATATAAAATATGTATATGTTATTCAAACAGTCATAATTCATATACAGATTGTGGTATAGATCTTTAAATCTTATTCAAACTTTAAAAAACAACTAACGAGTGTTTGTTAATGACTGTTGTTAAATCTGTTTGTTAATGACTATTGTTAAATTGTTAATGAATTATGATTGTTAAATTTTCTGGATTTATGAATGTTAATGAATTATGACTGTTTTTATTTATGATTTTGACAGTTTTTTGGTTCTTTAATTTTGTATATGAATTATGATTGTTTTTTATTTATGATTATCAATTTAATTCTATACTGAAATTGTATAGAAATTTCTTGAGGATGTGAAATTTCTTTAAATCTGTACTGAAATTACACTGAAATTGTACTGAAATTTTTTGTACTGAAATTTTTTGTATTGAAATTATTTTTGTACTGAATTTTTTTAGATTTTATTAATAAACTGTCTTTGTACTGAAATTGTTAAATTTGTTATTCGTGATTATAGGATTATGTCGGAAGAAGAGGCAAGCCGAACAAATAATTCAACCAATGCATCTATGAGTATGGATATTAAAGGTTAGTACTTCATTTATTACCAATTTTCTATAGAGATTATATTGTAGCTTTTTTAATAGTTATTTTTTGCAATGGCTAAACAATGTAAACGGATACAGATATTATCCTAATCCGAGGTATCCGAACGGATACGAATACGGATAGTTGTTTTAACTATCCGAGCGGATACGGATATGCATATGGATAGTGCATCCAGATAGCGGATACGGATATGGAAAACCTGGTATCCGATTCGTATTCGTTCGCTTACCACCCCTACCCTCATTCTAATCAAGATACATGAGCTCTTTGTCTTTCATTTGGTGAATCTTTGTTGTAATTATTTCTCATTAACTTTCAATCAACGTGTATTTGTAATATTTTTGAGTCTTGTGTAACACCCCATGTTTTTAAAACATATAATCTTTTAGGAATTTAAATTTTTGGGTGGAAATAAATTTTTTGAAATTAACTATTTTCATATTTAAAAATGTTGGTTTTGATTTATGTAAATTAAAATTTTAATCAGAATTGAAATCGGCTTTTAATTCAAGAAATTTTAGCCTTGTAGTTAAAAAAAGAGATTTATGGATTTGCCAGAAATTTGAACCGATTTGGTTTTAGAGTAGAACCCGTTCGATTTGTTACTTTTATAAAAATAAAACTCTTCCTCTTACAAGTATATAAACTTAAAGGGACGGGTTTAGGACTTTTAAAACACATTCTAGTATAATTTTCACCCTCTCTTTTCTTCCAAACCTAAAGCTTTAAACTGAAGTTTCAACCAAAGTTTTGAAGCCTGAAATCACGTTTTTTCTAGACCGTTCAAGAGTGAGTCCTTACTATTTTCTCTAGAAGAACGCAAAAGTCTAATCAAAATTTTGACAATTTTTTATAAGTTTTCAAGTGATGACTTTAAGGTATAAGGTTTACACAATATGCTCCTTTAAATCTTTCAAGATTATTTTCTTATTTCTCAATTATTTTTATTCTTCTTAAAATGTTGTGGTATTCATTAGAATACTAGGTGTTATTAGGCGTAGATATGGTGTATTTGCTTATGTAGGCAGAGTGCCATGAAATTTTAATATGGCACGGAGAATGGTCACCCGCCAAAAGTCCAAAAGTCCAATATTCGGAATGAGGATTTAGGAAGTTTAGGTGAGGTGAGGTGAGACCCAGTGATCTATTGATGTGTTATTGAGAAATAAATTGATACAATGCTCGAGTGTCTCATTGGAATCGTATACATTTTCGTATTATTGCATTTTTTCAACGTTATTGTATAGATCATCTATTCTTGCCATCTTGTGTACTTTCTCGCTATTTTTCAGAGTGGCGGCTAAGAGTGGATTTGGACGTTATTGATTTTTGAAGGATATTAAGAGCATTACGTTTTAAGAATATTGTTTCTCTATAAATTGGTCGTGTAAATATTTGGGGTCTTAGCATTGTTTTGAGTTAAATTTAAACTATAATTATTTGAAGGTGTATTTTACCTAGCCGTGTTGTTAGGAGACAATTTAGATTGACTTGTAAATTTTGGATTGGACATTATGTATTTTAATGATCTGTCATGTTTATTTGTTCGGAATATAGATCCTTTAAATTAATTGTTGAGGATTTAGTTTTGTTGTCAACGTAGTGTAATACCCCTTATTTTTAAGGCTTTTAAATTGGGAATTTATTAAATTTAATTGGGATAAATGAATTTAATATTAATCCGGATATTTATTTAAATATTTACTAGCGTGACGAGAGTTAGTACTTATTTGGAATTTGTTGAATATTATTTAATGAGTAAAGTAATATATAGAATTGAATTTATTAAAATTGTCACGAGTGATTAATATGACAATTATGGAAATCAAGTCGTGGCGCGCCTGCATCGTGTCGGGACTAAAGTATTATAATAAAAAGTGAATAAATTATAAGTCACCCATATGGTCATTTCGAGTGCGCCAACGTGTCCGAAAGGGTCGAGATAGTTAGAAAAGTTTACCCGGGGGTTTAGTTTAGGTCTCGTGGCATTCCGTTGAATGAAATGACTAAAGGGCGATTTAGTCATTTCCAAATTAGGCCTTAGTTAAATGAAGAAAATTGGGAATTAATATCAGATATGAGGAGAGTCCTCTAGGGTTAACATTCTCAAACGTCTAGAATGACAATGAGAGGAAGAAAGGGGAAAAACCTTGCAAGAATCCAAGGCAAGAACCAACCCAATTATACCACCACCACCACCAAAACGTAGATTGGAGCGAGGGGATCAAGCCTATACCTATCAAACTCGTGGAATCAGACCTAATATCTTAAGGAATGTATCTATCTTGCTATTTTTCTAGTTGATATTTCTCCCATCTTAGAAGAGGATTGATAAATATATGTTTTATTGAAGAATTTCAAGAACTAGGAGAGGTAAATCACATGCTTTAGAAGAAATAAGTATATTCTGGAAATATCATCATATGTAGAGGATTACCCATGAAATCATAATGTTTTAGAATAAGTAAATCTGGCAAAAGAGTTAGAATGGTGGAAATTATGATGAAACTAGGGTTCTTGACAAATATGGTGAATTGGCCCTTTAATCCTATGTCTTTTATGAAATTCGTACATGCTTTATGTAAAAAATCATGTAGATAGGTATATATAATCATTGGTTTAATTGGTTAGGAGTTTGGGACTCGTTTATGGAGTTTTAGTTGAGTTTTAATAAGGAAACCCGTAGTTAACAATGGTAGAATCTGGGCTATACCTGATCGATCGATCGATCGACCCAAGAATGTCGATCGATCGACTGATCAATCGATCGACCCCTTCTGGAAACTGCATGTTTTTCCTCTTTTTGCTTAATTTGGATAAAATACGTATGAACCCTTGAATATCATTTAAAGAGTGTAATGGATCACGAAGAGGACCAGTAGGGTCTAAGTAGATTCCATTGAATGAAATTTTATATGGGATGCAACTGTAGGTTAACGGGGGTTTGATACATATTTTAAATCGTGTGTGCGTTAACTACGGAATTGAGTGATTCGTGAATGACTTAGAATAGTATGTTTAAGAGGGTGTAACTACTGAATTGACCTTTAGGAAGAGAGAATACTTTGAGGGACGAGGAGAAATTATGAAATGATTGTAATTGAGAATAAAACGAGATGACTTCTTTATGCGTAAAGATTGGGTAAAATTGTATTACGTACGATTAAAATATTATTACGGGTCATGGGTGAACCTAATTGGAAAATGAGAATATTTATATATATGACTGAGTGCATGTGAGAATATTTATATATATGACTTATCTCGATGGGACCTTTATGGGGGATATTGACTTGTCCCCTAGAACATAGGATTCCTTGGTATAAGCTATCTGAGAATGATAGTCAGACGGTCCTAAGAGACGTGAGGGGTATGTACTGACCTCTTAGTGACTTGGAACTATGCTTCGCCTCCATTTTGTGTGTATTGTGTTAATACAGTTCGAGCCTAATTCTTAATTAGTATTTCTCTTAGTACGAGAGATACAGGGAGTTGATAGCTGAGTATGCCAGCACCATAGATTTTATGTGGGGTGCCGATAGTATATATATTATATGAGTGATTAATATATATATATATATACATGAAATTCTTCTACTATGCGTATAAGCAGATAAATATTGTATAAATGCTCCATAATTATAGTAAGTGTTCGGGAACGTTACAAGAGTATCGCGAAATACATAATAGACGTAAGTAATCGTTAAGTTACTAATCTCTAAACTAAAATCATAGCCTTGTGACTTCTCGAAATAGAATTTATAGGAGATGAATTAGATAGACTTATTAGGTATTTTAGTAGTACGATAGGCGTAAACACTAGATGAGAGGTGAGAATTCTCAAGAGAGTGTCACATACTAACATGGTTGTTATATTATCCAGTAAGCATTTTAA
This sequence comes from Sambucus nigra, assembly GCA_949130495.1. Lineage (NCBI taxonomy): Eukaryota > Viridiplantae > Streptophyta > Magnoliopsida > Dipsacales > Adoxaceae > Sambucus > Sambucus nigra. The sequence continues at coordinate 644,828,888 of OX422215.1, read as the reverse complement.
ATACTTACTAAACTATTTTTAAAATTGTTTTACACTCGAGCTTTGACCTGTTTCCTGTCAATTTTCCCCTTTTGTATTTATATGTATATATTACAGGTGCCTAGTCATAGAGGCGCCAGGAGTAGGTTACTTGGATTGGACGTGCTGCAGCTTATGTGAGAGTTGCAGGCCTTTGCAGTAGATGACCTCACCTTTGATTCCGTCCATGTTTTAGTTCATCAATACACAAGGCATGTGTCGCCCATTTCCTATTTTTCTGTTTAGACTTATTAGAGATTCAATATTCATTTATGATTCCATTATTCAACATTATTGTGGGATTTATTTCTTTGTCATGTAGACTTACAATGTGGATATTGGCTTGGTTTGAGTAATCTAGTTGAGATTCTTATGCATGGTTGTTTTAAATTATCTCTTGTATTATTCATGTTGGCTTATATTCCAAGAATGTTTTCGATATGAAATTTAATATATAAAAATAATTATAAATTGTTTTGACGCATAACTTAATTATTTAAGGTGTTTAAATTTGGGAAAATTTATTTTACGACAGTGATGCTAAGAATCAACCAACTGTTCACCTAGATTTAATTTAATAAAGGACTGAGCACCCGAAATTTAATTAGGCGGAGTGTCACAGGTGGTATCAGAGCATCAGGTTCTTGGGTCCTTTAGGATCTGTACGACATATTTCACTTTCAGCGTAGTGTCTTTGATACAGAGCCCTATGTTTAGGACTGTTGTATTCTTGTGTTTACGCTTACGTCTTAAGCTATTTGGGATTTAATAATAACAGTAGACTAATAAACTTCCTTCTCATTTCTTATGCCTCTGAGACGCATACCCGAAGACAAGAATACCCAGCTCGAGCAGCCAGTAACTCCGGCTCAGGGAATGATGAATGCAACTGAAGTAGCCACCATTATTGCTCAAGGGGTGAATGTCGCATTAGCGGTGATGCAGCAGGCTCCACCCCAGGTTTAGGCAGTAGAGCTAGTACCAACACAACTTCCTACTGTATGGGAGCAGGTCAGGGATGCCTTTCAGAAGGCACATCCCCCGGAGTTCTCAGGTAGTTCGGACATCGTGATCGCCAACTAATGAAAGAAGGATATCCAGGGGCATCTGCACATGTATGAGCGCACTGAAGTCCAGACATAGTTACTGGCTTCCTTCAAGCTAGTGGGGGCCGCTTTGCAGTGGTGGGAGTCCACGACCACCTTGGAGGAGATGGACAACATATCGATTCAGTCATTTTGGATGCGATTTGATGGTAAATATTTCCCATCCACCATGCAAACTGAGATGAGGCGAAGGTTACTGAATCTTAAGTAAGAGAGTATGACCGTTGTTGAGTATGAGGAGGAGTTCATGAGACTTCTCACTATATTTTCGGATGAGGCACCCACTGAGGAGAAGAGGATATTGTTGTTTTTAGATGGATTGGCCTGGAGGATTCGTTATCACCTCATAAGCAACCTATCGTTAAGTACTTACACTGACGTATTCAATGCCACTCTATTGCACTGTCAGGTTCACCGCTTCAATCAGCAGGGGAGGAAACGAGCAGGGGAGTCAAGCCAACATGGACGGACTGGAGGTACTAGTGCCGGTGGAGCACTATCATGGCAGGGGAAGACCCGTCATACTGAGCAGAGTTTCCATCAAGGGGACCCTTCCAAGAAATTCCGATCTGGTGACTCTAGACAAATATTTGGGGGATTTATACAGGGCCAGCAGGGCCACTTCATTCATCATGGCCAATAGGGCCAACACCGTCAGATGCAAGGTCAACAGTAGGGCCACTAGGGCCAACAACATTTTTAGCAGGGCCAGTGGCGGGGTGGTATGGCCAACTGGGCCGTAGTCAATAGGGACAGAGGGGAGGAAGCTTCAGGGGCACGTGTTTTGGATGTGGAAAGAATACCCATAGGAATCAGGATTTCCCAGAGGGAGATATGTCCCCATAGCATCAGGGTGCCCGTAATAAGCCGTAGAGGCCACTCTTTCCAGCCGCCCTCCCAGTGCCAACTCAGATGCCAGCCCTACTACCCATCCCAGCAGCCCCAATTCAGCAGGGGCAATTACAGTATGGACGTGTCTATAATCTCCATCAGGCCGCAGCCCCTCAGGCGTCACCCACGATTGAGTGTACGTTTCCTATCCATGGCACTATGGGTGAAGTTTTATTTGATACTAGGGCGTCACACTATTTTATATCTACTCACTTTGCACGGGACTTAGGGTTATTAGACACGGCAGAGAGTATAGTGACATGTGTAGACTCACCACTGGAGAATGGGTTTTTGATTTTCTCTATATGTCGGGGTGTAGGTATAGATATTGGTAGCTTGATTTTACCTGCGGACATGCTAGTTTTAGCTATGCATGAGGACGACGCCATTATTAACATGAATTGGCTCGCAGTGTACAGATCCATGATAGATTATTTCGATAGAAGTATTATCGTTTCCATTATGGGTCAAGAGATGTTTTTGGTGGTGATTCCTCGCCAAGAAGGAGGATCTTTTACCCCTTTGTATTATATAGAAGAGGAGACCTATAAGGAGATTGTGATTCCCTTGGATTCGATTCCAGTTGTTCATGAGTTTTCAGATGTATTATAGGATATACAGAGCCTAACTCCCAGTCGAGAGATATATTTTATCACAGACTTGATGTCGGCCACTCGGCCGATAGCACGTGCACCATACCATATGGCTCCAGCGAAAATGAGAGAGTTAAGGGATCAGATAGAGGAGCTATTAGGCTAGGGATTCATTCGTAGGAGCACCTCGCCTTGGGCCGCTTCAGTGTTGTTTGTGAAGAAGAGATATGGTTCATTGAGGTTGTGCGTGGACTACAAAGAGTTGAACAAGGCCACGATACGGAATAAGTATTCGTTGCCTCGAATCGATGACCTAGTCGACTAACTGAGAGGAGCAGCCTTCTTTTGGAAGATAGATTTGAGATCGGGATACCATCAGGTACGGATTAGGGAGCAGGATCTGTCGAATATTTCTTTCTGGACGAGATATGTATCCTATGAGTTTAGGGTCATGCCGTTTTGGCTGAAAAATGCCCCAATCGTATTCATGGACTTGATGAACCGAGTATTGAGAGAGTTATTGGATACATTTGTCATCGTCTTCATAGATGACATCCTGATTTATTCACAGACCGAGGAGGAGCAGCCGAGACAAGTTCTTCAGACTCTACGAGAGCATCAACTGTATGTTAAGTATGAGAAGTGCGGATTCTGGTTACGAGAGGTATATGTTTTGGGGCACATTGTGTCGAAATTGTGGATATCGATTGACCCGAGCAAAGTTTTGGCGGTGAAGGAGTGCGGACATCCCATAATAGTGACAGAGGTGCGTAGTTCCTTGGTGCGTAATTATTTTCATAGATATGCATAGTTAATATATGTATATATAATGTATCTTTATTCATGGGGTATGTGCACATATGATTAGGCATATGGTGTCCCAATCTAACATTCTACGGGTAGGCATATGTGAGCCTTATTTTATTTTGCGCATTTACGCTTCGTCAAATTTCGAGGATGAAATTCCTGTGCTAGTGGGGAAGTATGTAACAACCCATGTTTTTAAAACACATAATCTTGTGGGAATTTAATATTTTGGATAAAAATGAATTTTTGGAAATGAACTATTTTCATATTTAAAAATGTTGGTTTTGATTTATATAAAATGAAATTTAAATCGGAATTGAAATCGGGTTTTAATTAGAGAAATTTTAGCCTTGTAGTTAAAAATAGAGATTTCTGGTTTTGCCCAAAAATTGAACCGGTTCGATTTGTTAGTTTTATAAAAATAAAACTCTTCCTCTTAGAAGTTGTGTAGGACTTAAATTCCTTTTGGTACATAAACTTGAATGAACGAGTTTAGGACTTTTAAAACACATTTTAGCGTTCTCCAAAAGCAAGAACCTCCTATAGTTTTCATCCTCTCTTTTCTTCCAAACCTAAACCCTTTATACTCAACTTTCAACCCAAGTTTTGAAGGCTCAAACCATGTTTTCTCTATAAGATTCAAGAGCGCGTCTTTACTATTTTCACGAGAAGAACGCAACTATGTAATCAGAATTCTGACGAAGAGTTTTTATGTGTTTTCAAGTGATGATTTTTAGGTACACGGTTTATACAATATGCTCCTCTAAATCTCTCGAATGTATTTTCATATTTCTCAATTATTTGTATTCTTCCTTGAAATTTTGGTGTATTCATTTAAATCCTATGTGTTATTCAATTGAGATATGGTGTATTTGTTTACGTAAATGATGTCCCCTTCCTAACAGTTGTACCTTGTCTTGGGACATCTTTGGCTTTACAAGAGAAAGCTAGTTGGAGAAAAAAGCCTTTCTCTTCCAGTTCAAGACCTAAGATGAGAACCTCCATGTTCTGGAGGATAATCTATTGAAGGTAAGATCAGAGCCCAATGGGATTCCTTTTAATAATATAAGACCTTTATCCATATTCCGCTCCGTTAGCAAGAAAAAATAAGCATTTTGCCATGAAATTTAATATGGCACTGAGAATGGTCACCCGACAAAAGTACAAAAGTCCAATAGACGAAATGAGGATTTAAGAAGTCTAGGTGAGGTGAGGGGAGGCACGGTGACCTATTGATGTGTTATTCAGACATAAATTGGTACAATGTTCGGGTGTCTCATTGGACTCGTATACATTTTCGTATTATCGCATTTTTTCACCGTTATTGTATTGAGCATCTATTCTTGTCATATTGTGTATTTCCCTGCTCTTTTTTAGTGGCAGGTAAGCGTGGATTTGTACAATACTAATTTTTTAAGGATATTAGGAGCACGCCATTTCGAGAATAATATTTTGGTATAAATTGGTCGTGTAAATATTTGGGGTCCTAGCGTTATTTTGAGTGAAATTAAAATTTTAATTATATGGAGGTGTATTTTACCTAGCCTTGTTGTTAGTAGACAATTTAGATTGACATGTAAATTTTGAATTGGACGTTATGTATTTTGATGACCTATCATGTTTATTTTGGCTGAGTATAGATGCTCTATATGGATTGTTGAGTATTTAGTTTAGTTTTAAACGTAGTAGCTCCTAAATTTTTCCTTGGGATGTTACAAATGGTATAAGAGAATGTTCTTAGGTCTCGTAGGTTGTGAGTCCATTTAGATTCTGCGTCACCAATCTTTTAACCCCTTTGTTGATGTGTACTCCTTAAGGTATTGGGTCTAGCATACGTGTTAGTTGTGTTTTTTGGAGATTGGGAGTTTTGTATTAAGGACATTTGTGGGCATTGAGATTAGAAGTAGTAATCTTGATGTGAGTATCCTGAGACTTGATTTTGGAGACAATATTTATTTGGATATCGTTAGTGCCGATGTTAGGTATCGTAAGTATCAATTTGCTGATGTGATTTTATTTGAGGACTTAAATGTGGCGAAGACTCTTGGAGATAGAATCGAGTGGTGAATCCTGTGCGACCATATGCATAGTTAAGATATGTATATATATTGTATCTTCGTTCGTGGGTTATGTCCATGTAGGATTTAGTGTATGGGAACCTAATCGTAAGATTCTATGGGTAGGCATATGTGATCCTTATTATATATTACGCATTTACGCTTTGTCAAATTTCGAGGATGAAATTCATGTGCTAGTGGGGAAGTATCTAACACCCATTGTTTTTAAAACATATTTTGGGTAAAAATCAATTGTTGTAAATTAACTAGTTTCATATTTAAAAATGTTGGTTTTGATTTATAAAAAATAAAATTTTCATCAGAATTGAAATCAGGTTTGAATTCGAGAAATTTTAGCATTGTAGTTAAAAATTGAGATTTTCAGTTTTGCCAGAAAATAGAACCAATTTTGGTTTTAGAGTAGAACTGGTTCGGTTTGTCAGTTTTATAAAAATAAAACTCTTTCTTTTAGAAGTTGTGCAAGACTCAAATTATTTTTTCTATATAAACTTAAAGGGGAGGGTTTTGGAGTTTTAAAACACATTTTAGCCTTCTCCAAAAGCTATAACATCCCATAATTTTCATCCTCTCTTTTCATCCAAACGTAAACCCTTTATACTCAACTTTCGTCCCAAGTGTAGAAGGTTGTGCGTCTTTACTGTTATCGCGAGAAGAACGCAACAGCATAATGAGAATTTCGAAGAAGATTTTTTATGTGTTTTCAAGTAATGATTTTAAGGTACGGGGTTTACACAATATGCTCCCGTAAATCTCTTAAGATTATTTCTTATTAGTCAATTATTTGTGTTCTTCTTGAAATGTTGTGGTATTCATTGGCATCATATGTGTTGTGTGATTGAGATATGGTGTATTTATTTATGTGGGAATGGTTCCATGAAATTTTAATATGGCACTGAGAATGGTTACTCGTCAAAAGTTCGAAAGTCCAATAGCCGACATGAGGCTTTAAGAAGTCTGGGTGAGGTGAGTTAAGGCTCGGTGACCTATTGATGTGTTATTGAGAAATAAATTGGTACAATGCTCGGATGTCGCATAATACTCGTATATAGTTTTGTATTGTTGCATTTTTTCACCGTTATTGTATTGAGCATCTATTCTTATCATATTGTGTGCTTCCCCGCTTTTATTTAGTAGCAGGTAAGCGTGTATTTGGACGTTACTGATTTTTGAAGGATATTAAGAGCACGATGCTTTGAGAATATTATTTTTGTATAAACTGACCCTGTAAATATTTGGGGTCTTAGCATTATTTTGAGTGAAATTAAAACTGTAATTATTTGGAGGTGTATTCTACCTAGCCTTGTTGTTAGTAGACAATATGGATTTCCTTGTAAATTTTGGATTGGACGTTATGTATTTTTATGATCAGTGATGTTTGTTTTGTGGACTATATATGCTCTATATGGATTTTTAAGGATTTAGTTTAATTTTAAACGTATTAGCGTCTTTATTTTTTCTCGGGGTGTTACATCTCTCCTCGAATAAACATTTTACTTGAATGATAATTATTTCCACTCTTCTTTGTCTCTATCCTTGTATCTAAATGTTTGCCTTATTTAAATCCCTGTTAAGATTAATTTTATCAACTAAATTTTTATCCCCCAATGGTAATCAAGTGTTTTTATATGCAAAATATTTCTCATACATTTATTAAGTTTGGATCTAGTCGATCTGTGATCTTTTTTAGTATTCTGTTATATGGTCGGATCTTGTCAACCTGTTACTATTTCTAATCTTATGGCCTTATGGACGGATCTTATACACCTGACCTGACTTACTATCTTTTAAAATTAAAATAGGGATGCCAATATTTTTAGTCTTATGGTCTTGTGGTTAGATATAGTCGACGGGCATGACTTACTATCTAGTTGTAGAGACCCCATCCTAGTACCCGCTAAATACCTTCTTAGGTTCCTAACACATCCCTCCCAACATTAGACCCTAGGTCCTAAGACAAACCCTGATTTAAAGGCCATCGAGTGCTTCCGAGCCCCATTTGACCCCGGTGAATCCTCCAACTTTTACCAAAGATAATTTAACTCTCACCGGGATCTGAATTCCCTTTCCAATGGTTCATAATGTGTTCCAATCATCTTCACAGTTTGTGCGTATAGATCTTTCTGCTCCGAACCCTGATCTAGAGTTCGTCGAGGACTTCTGAGCCCCATTTGACCTCGGTCAACCCTTAAAATTGAGTGAATATCATGAAATCTTATAGGTATCTAATTTACCTTTCCAATGATCCATGCCGTGAGCAAATTGACCTCACAATTGAAGCATACTTTCCATTTTACTCCAAGAACCCCCCGTCTAGAGGTCGTTGGGTGCATCCGAGCCCTGTTTAATTTCGTTCAACTCCCAAACTTGAGAGTGGCTCTTGGATTCTTTTAGGTCTCTGAATACCCTTTCCAATAGTCCTAGACATGTGCGATATGAACTTACGGTTTGCATTTTCTACCCATTTTTCTAAAAAAAGTCCGTTCTGGACTGCCTATAGGCAATCTAGACCCCCTTCCTATCAACAATGTATACTTTTCATCGCCAACAAGGTAGGGGTATGTCGATAGGCAGTCCAGGGGATTTGCCAATCATCACCCCCTAAAACATTAATTTTTTTCTATTTAAGGAGACCATTACCTCATTCCCAGGGATCCTTTTCTGAAGCCAGAACATTCTCCTCGAAATCAGTGCCCCAAAATTTCATTTTTCCAAATATTCTCTCCTTTTTCTTACATCATTCTCATCCATCTTTCACCACACTTTTTACTAATAGCCCACCATCATCTAACCACCTAAAATCAACCTCTAATACTACGAAATCATAACTAAATTCTTAAAAAGTTATACTTTTATCAATTCACAACTCATTAGCTTAGTAGTAGTTATTTACTTCTCTTTCCACTTTTGATATATATTTTATTTCATTTCTTAACTTCAAAACTAATCCCTATTTTATTATTTAGTACACACAAAGGTTATCTTCATAAAATATTTTTAAAAAAGAGGGTTTTCCTATAAACCCTTAATTATAATTTTCTTATTTTCCACACTCCATACAGTTGTGTACATTTTCTAAAAAATAGACGAAGGGAAATTCTATTTTAGCGTTTATGGTTTAAACCCCACTCATGTGCACTTTACAACTACCTAGACTTGGATTGCTTTTAGTCTACATAGGTGTCTTGAGCCAATCTTAGGATTCAAGTCCTATTTTCTCATTTAGTCACTTTATTTCTTCTTGCATTTAGTAGTATTGCAAATACTCATACCTCCACCTATTAGTGTTCCCACTCAATATAAACATTCACTCCTTCATAGTGATTTATGATTTGGAAGACACTCAGATTATTTTCTTATGTTATTCTTTTTCACACTACTTACAATAATTCTTCTCCATCCTTCCCATAACATTAGTTGGATGATTTCTTTATCTCATTATTAGCACCACACAGATGTACACACGTATCACAATTTGGAGAAAAAGAGAACATTAAAATATCCCTTGAGGGACCAAAAGGGTGGAATGGGTTCTTAACATCTTCTCATTCTGTAACTTAGTCTCCGAACCCCCGACTCATTTGGTTTCATACGGATTAGTATGTCTTTTGACGTTGTTCTGTCAGGATGACTACATTCTTTTGTCTACATTGAGCAAAATAGCCTGGTGACTCCATTTCTACATTTTTCTCGCGTTTTAACAATAGTCAATTTATATCCATGCAGCCAGCGAAGACCAGTGCGAGTGGTGGATATAGGGTTCCATTATCCTCAAATCCCCACAAAATCAAAGAGAGAGATTTCTCCTATTTTCTCTCCCTTCCAATTTTGGGGCCAGCCTGTGCCGAAGGAATTCGACCCGGATGGTCATAGTGACGACTCCGTTGGGGACTATTTTTAGAGTACGAGACTCTATTTCACATGGGTTTTATTTCCTTTGTTGCTCTCTCTACTTTTCTGCATGTGTATGTATGCCCCCACTTATATGTTCTTCTTACTCTCATACTTACATGTTGTATATATGCCTTGTTCGTATCATGATATTTATACCATTCTCTCTGCCATCGTATTTTGTCGTCATATGTAATATCATTTTTTTATCACTTATTTTACCTTTTACTTACTTATATATTTTCACCATGTTTCACCCTTTACTCATTTGTGTATATTCACCCTGATTAAATCCACACACTCTCATTTGCACATGATTCACTCCACTTGTAGATATCAATGTTTAGTTTACACTAGGACATACTTTACATTTTTCTCACTCATATATAGCTCCACGCTCACTCATATGTTTCATATACCACTTCTAAATATCCATGCTTAGTCACACTAGAACAAACTTCCACATTTCTCGCATTCTATATTTCCAAATACTTTCTCCACTCACACATATTCACATGTCACTCTCCCACTTTGCACATATTTCTCCATCATTTGCGTATATTTTCATGCCTCTTATTTTGTGTTTATCACCATGCTTTATGTACATACCTGCTAGTTTTATTCTCCATTTTTATCCCCCTTATCCCATGCTACTTGTATATTCTCCCTCATATTGGTAGTATTTCTCTTATTTAGCATACATAAAACTCTCCATAAGATGTTAATTAAAGACTCGTACATTTTTGGACACTACATCACTTGGGCATTGCAATATTGACAAAAAAATTATCCCACATTGGGTGGTCACTTCATGAAGGGTGTCGGCCTACGAGGCACGGTAAATATAAGTGATATGATTCCAGCCTTCCATTGGACACGTACCTTCGATGTACATCGAATAGTTCCCACACATCGTACCACTTAACTCAACTCACGACGGGAGGTACAGAGCAGGGAACTCATTCACGTATACCGAGTATATGAAATTATATCTCACACATATCGTCTCCACGAAGTATACCGTGAGGCAATTCACGTAACTCGTGTATATAAAATAGCTTGTCCACATGTACCGATGAACAATTGACCTTATAGGCAAGATTTATATCATGTAAGTCATGCAAAATGGGGGAACCTTTACAGTAACACACCAAATTGCATCAACGTCATATAGAAATCTACCCTAGGACACTCATATCTAGTTTGTCGATTCCAATGTGAAACTTTAATGAAAATATGGGTCGCCTTACCACCTAAATTTTCTTACTATTTCACCCATTTTTAAAACAGGATCCTATCCGCGAGTCTAGAAACATGTATAACCATGTCTTGCATCATGTACCTTATTTTTTTCCCTGACTCAGGTCATGTTCGAAATTTTTATTGCATCCTAGGCAAAACATAATATGAGTGGAGCCTAATAATTTAATCACTTTAAGTATTTTCCTTTTTCCCCCTTTTCAAAAAGAAAAACATAAATACCAAAATTATTCCTCTTTCTCTCAAAATAAACTGAAAAATCATTTTCCCCTCAAACGTGATGGCATACCCCAATTTTTAGCCTGGCTCCAATCTACTATCAAATCACCCCAAAGATCCATTGCGTCCTTTGGTATTTCTACAGATTTTGAGTTATCCCTCCAAAAATATTCATAGAGAACATTGACCAGGATGTTTCCAACTAGATTTGATGGCCATCACTGTCCAAATCAGCGCTAAGATTAACAACCTCTAGCCAAAAGCTGAGGAAATGCAAAAACACCAAGTTCAGACTCCCGAGTCTCTTAAGCCTGAAATGCTCTTTCCCCATGCCATGGGATCATCGGATATTGACCACTATTGGTTCTAGAGGAGTATCAACATGCCCCGCGTGCCCAACCTCCCAATGGGCCGCCACTAGATTAGCTGCTGATATCGAATCTTACCCATCCCGGGGCTCATATACTAGGGATAGTTGATCCTAAGGAGGGTGAACTGAACAAGGTCAAATAAGAACTTTGATTATTGTCTAAAATATTCGACCAAGTTATGATCTTAAGGAACGACATTGACTGCACCCATATATCTCCCTATCATAAGGCCTGATTACTGAAGAAATTCAAAAATCCAGACATTGAGAAGTTCCGAGGTAGCGGGAATCTAATTGTAAACCTACGCAGTTATCATCGTTCGATGACTCTTCTTAGGGTATCATAGGAAGTAATGGACGAAATGATCTAGTAAACCCTCAAGCAAGGTCCCCTTAGGTGGCTCCTATCTGGCTAAGAGTCTAGAATTTACACTTAGGAAGATTTATCTAGAGATTTCATGGCAAGATATAAGTATAATGAGGAGTTAGAAGTCACCCTTTATGACTTTGAACTACTCAAATAGAATCGAGGGGAATCAATTATTAGCTTCATCGAAAGGTGGAGAGATAAAGCAACTACTATGACAAATAACCTGTTAGAGGAAAAACATGTGAACATAGTGAAGAAGAACAATTGCCCCATATCCAATCTTCAATGAGATTTCAGTACTACCCCAACTTCAGAACTTTCTGGGAGGCTAGGGTAAAAATTAAAGAAGGGGTCGCAAGTCATAAATTAGAATTTAAACTAAAAAGGTTGACTGAGCAGTTTACGCGATAAAAGTATGACAAATCGTCCAGCACCATAATCTCAAGCATTAATAACATACCTCAACCTGTGACTTCTTGGATATCGAAAGTCATCCTAACCCTAAAAGGAGTATACTAAAATTAATGATCCTCTGTCAAAAAAATATCAAGACTTTATTGCTCAAAACCTCATTAAATAATTTGAACCTTGACTGTTGCAATATCATCTTCATAGTAACATCAAACATGAAGCCCATTACGATTTCCACTAAATAACTAGACATACCATTAATCAATGATTCCATCTAAAGAATGTTATCCAGAGTCTAATAGATAGGGGATCATTACCTAATAAGCCAATCCTAAGCACAATACCACTCAAAACCCTCTCCCAACACAAAGAACTGAAGTGAATGCTATCCTTTCATAAGGAGATATAGAATTTGACCCCTTAATCATAATCAAACTCATTGAAACACCCAATCTACTTACCATGTAACCCAAACCCTTTAAAATTTGTCCTTCATTTCTCCTTCATCCTACAAACCTTGACGATTATGCTCTATCACTCCATATCAGAGCCTATATTATTATTTTTACCCACTCAGAAAGGGGAGTCAAGGAACTACCTACGATTCAAGATGAACTTTAGATGTTAGGGCTGAAATTATCCTCAACGAAGATCATCGACGGTAAAAAGACCAGCGACCTATTTATGGAAACAAGAAAGTGGAAACGACAATCTAACGAATGGACTATACCCAATGAAGATTTTAGCCTAAATGACATTGTGCAGGAAATATTATACATGTTTGTCCAAAAGAGAGAAATATGCACTGCCTATGAATTGATCAGGAATTTGAAACTCCAAGGGTGCTTAGTTCCTTCATTACATCGCTTCCCCACTAAGTGGGAATACCTTCATGATAAAGCAGTAGAGGTTGTTAAGTGCATCGATCTTTCATGGAAAGATAATATCATTTCCACAATATGGGGGATGATTTTGATAGTTCAGATGATGAATTAAACTATAGGGAAGTTAACTCGATCACTTATTTGTGTGGGATACTTTCCTTTAAGGAATGTACAGGAGTGGTCAACAAGGTATCCATTACCCTAAATTAGATGAAAATACAGTTTCTTATTTTTTTCATTCTATCGTTAACCACATGACTTGATCCAAAATGCTAAAGATCAAATTCCTCCATAATTCAGAATTAATAAGGGAAAAGGAGTCCCTGAGGAGAACCCGATGCCATAGATGAAATTTAAAGAAAACAGGGTCCTTCACGAGCTCAAAAATCCTTAATAAATCTCCTTGCGAAACCCACAGTTCCTCCCACTACTACTCCTAAAAAAGAAATGCATATGGTCAGATCCCTGACCTCTACCATAGCCCTCTACTTATCGTAAAAGTTAATTCCTAAGATCGATCCTAATCACAGCTATTCCCTCAACATCTTTGTTGAAGTCATAGGGAAGACGGTTCCATTGGTACGTATAGAAAACGAGTCCACCCTCAATTTTTTCCCACTCATAACCTTTAATTGCCTGGGGATAAAGTTCAGTGACCTCGCTCCAACACAGTCCACTCTACTTTCTTACAATAATCGTCGAGAGTTGAGGCCAACGGGGAATTCGCACGCCAATAATCTTGAAGGAAGCCTTTCCCCCATGCATCCTAGGCTACCAACCTTCACCAACTAAACTCAAGGCACTCCATTGGCCATATCAAAAGAAAAGCTTAGAAAAGAGAAAATAATCTCATGAGACTCCCTGAACAGGAGGTTTTTCAAGGAAGGTGAGGATTTCCCTTTTTGCAGATTCCCTGAACCATGGTATAACACCGTATAGAAAAAGATAAAATCGTGGATGGTGATATTCCTTGAAGGTGAAGTCGCTTTGGATAAAGGGCATAAGCATGAGGTGGAGCCTCAAACAGACAGAGTTGTGGAAGGCATTGAAAATGTCAGGTACAGTGATACTGAAGAATCTTTTGAACTTCTTACACTGGGGCTAGATTTTTGCATGGCCCACCTGAAAGTCGAACTCTTTGACTGTTCTGAATAGATCACAGCTCCTGATGCATCCTCCTCAACTGGCATGCCATTTATGTCCACCCTGCACAAGTCAACCTGAACCCTGTTGTTCATACTCTCCAAGAATGAGGCCTCCTTTGATGAGGTCCTCACTATTGTATTCCCTGGAAAAATTAATTTATATCTGTAATGTAGTCATATGCAATTATAACCAAAATGAAAGTCAAATAGTTAACATGTGGTAAACAAATAATGGGATGATCCTTAACAAAATAAACAAATCAGATAGTCAAAACAAACTCAAAGCATAAAATATGAACTAAATGTGATACCAAACAAAAAAAATTAACAGAAACTCTTAACTGCATATAAAGTTCTTTATGATTTTATGGAAATGACAAGATTTTGAATTTAGGTACTAAGAAATCCATTAATGTGGAAAAAACACTTTAGTTTGTGTGGGCACCAGATTTTTTTTAAAGCCCACAATAATGGACGACATGGCCCAACAAATGCAAAGAGAAGCCTGACCTTATATCCAATGACGAAGAAATATGCGTGTGGACTCGACATTGCCCTTAAACCAAGTCAATCCCCTACAATTTTGTGGAGATATTCAAGGGATTCATGGATCATCATGTGCATCATGGAGTTACTTAAACAATTAGGATTCTACATCTATAAATTGTAACACATGACCGGGGGCATAAGGGCATGTAACCAAGAATATTGAGAGATACTTAATAAAATATTAGACCTCTCCATGGACGTAGGCAAGTTGTCGAACCACGTACATAGTTGTGTTATGTGTGCAATTTTCCACTTTCCCTATTGATTGTTATTGTTGTTCATGTAATATCTATTGTGATATTTTTTTTAATACCACAATTGGTTCCAAATGTGGGAATGACTTTTATTCCTACGAGAACACTCAGTAATTGAAAGCCCTAGATGTCTAACCACAACAGTAACATCCCTCAAGCCGACGATGTTCAGGAAGAACTTGCCCCTCCCAAGGTAAGGTCAGATGTTCGCCAACCAAATCCAAGGCTTTGACAACAAAAGGCAGGCTTTTGAAGAGACTCATGGACAACCAAGTTCCAAAAAGATTTATAGTTTGGTCGACCCCTATGAGGCTAGACTTTGAGAACAAGATAAAGACACTCGTCGCCAAGAAGAGGGGAAAGCTCTCTTAAAGAGGCGACTAGAAAGTATGTAGAGGCATCTCCACAAAAATACAAGATGATGCTATGATCAGACTCCTAGTCCTTAGGTAAGTGAGTCACACAGTTGAGGAAGGATCCCCAATCACGACCAAGGAAGAATTGAGAGGAATAGGTCGGAGGATGGTCGATAAGAAATACTACAGCCAGCTCGATGTCGTGGCAGTCCTGGTCGACAAAATGATTATATTAAGAGTTTGGTTCATATGGAGATGGATCAGCACCCATCCCACCGAGGGGCCAGCTCCACACGAGAGCTAGCCAGAAAAGATCTTAACACCAAAATGAAATCCCTTTTTTTAAGGGCGATAGAAAAAGAAGATCCATCTAAGAAGTTCGCGATCCCTTGATTCAAGATCTATGATGGGAAACTTACCATATCGATCATGTCCCACAGTATAGGCAGGCTATGACCATATGGAGCCATAACAATCCATTGATGTGTCGCATCTTCCCTTCCAGCCTGCACGACGAAGTCCAGAAGTGGTTCGAGAGGCTACCATATAGATCTGTCAACATCTTTAATGCTCTAGTTGAATTATTTACTTCTTTATTCATAACCAGTAGCTCCCATACCTAGCGGATGGATTTATTACTCACCATGAAGAAAAAGACACAGGAAAACCTCAAGGAATGCGACAAGAGGTACTAGGAGATTTTCAAAGAGATTGAAGACTGCTCGGAGAAGGTTTTCATAGCATCCTTTAAGAATAACTTGCCAAGCACTTCCTTATTGCACTAATCCTTAACTAAGAAGGAGGCCAACTCCATCGATGACCTAATGGCACATATTGAAAAGTATGCTAAAGTTGAAGATGTAATCTATCTTAATGCAGGGGATAATGGTCACGCAAAGACGAACAAAGCCACAGAGAAGAACGATTCCCAAAGGAAGGGAAACGAGAATGGGGGCAAGAAGGTGCAAAAAAAAGTAACAATAATGACCCCTCGAAAGTGTTCTAGACTGTTAACAAAGTCTTCAAGGAACCAATATACAAAATCCTCACGAAGATCAAGGAAGAGCCATTTGTTAAGTGGCCCAAGTATATGGGAGGAGATTCAACGAAGCGCAACAACCCATTGAGGTGTGCATTCCATAAAGAGGGCAGTAACAGGACTGAACACTACAAAGCACTCAAATCTCATCTCGAGGAGCTGTACCAGGCCGGACATCTCAACGAATTCATAAACAATAAGGCAAACAAAGTTATAACCAATAGAGACCAGAAGCCAGACAACATCCTCGGGTAAGAGATAGGCCATGAGTTTAGGCTTATTCTTAGGGCATCAGACCTCCAATAAGTATAGGGGAATGTTGTTCGGATGGAAGTTAAGAAGTTAACTCCCATCATGCAAGATTTTTAAATAAACCCCACCAAGACTCGAGATGAAAAGCGTTGTTGACCATAAGAGGTTGACTACAACAAACACATTGTGTTTACTGAAGATGAGCTAGTTAAGGTAAGAACCCCTCATCATGACGCATTATTCATCACACTCAGGATAGCTAATTAGGACATCGATAGGATGCTCATCGACCAAGTTTGATCTTCTGAAGTGATGTACCTTGACTTATTACACAAGTTAAAGTTGAATATCTCCGATCATAAAGAGGCCACGATACTGCTGGTCGACTTTGTAGGAAAGATAACCATGCCTCTGGTAAAGATAGGCCTGCCCATCGGGGAAGGACGTATTTCAAACATGATTGAATTTTTTGTAATAGATATTGAATCCCCCTATCACGATATGTTATCCAGGGGCTAGCTCCATTCCGTGAAGGCCATTCCATCCTCATATCATCAGAAACTCAAGTGCATAACAAATCGGGGGGTCATAGAGATCCGTAGCGACCAAGCTTTGGCTAGAAAATGCTTTATATCAAGTATCTTCCCCAAGCATGAGAAGAAGAAAGACGAGAAAAAAGCCGAGGAGGATGCCCAGGAAGGTGTGTTGCCTTCAAAATAGCAATTACGGTACGGACTACCAGGGGTAGAAGAAACTAGGTTCCGCCCCACAGATAGGTACATCCAAGACTTGGAAGAAGTTGAAGCTGGTGCCAACTTACCTAAAAGGAGGTTTTTGATAGGAACCTCTCTCACCGACCAAGAAAAGAGGGAGATCAACGCATTCCTATGGAATAATCTTGATATTTTTTCTTGGGAACCATACGATCTTCCTGGGATAGATCCCACAATTACATGCCATCCATTGCACATTGACCCAGCGTCCAAACTAGTAACTCTAAAGGCTCGCTGAAGAGCCCCAGGAAAGGCAAAGGCAGTAGGGAAAGATGTAGGAAAGTTGTTCGAAGAAAGTTCTATTCAAGAAGTTCAATTCACCACATAGCTATCCAACCCAGTCGTAGTTACCAAAATTAATGAAAGCTAGAGAGTATGTATTGACTTTACCGATCTCAACAGGCCCTGTTCAGAAGGTAATTTTCCTCTCCTAAAGATAAATTAGGTGGTCGATGCCACTACAATGCATGAAAGAATGAGATATCTGGATGCTTACTCCGGATACCACTAAATCCCACTTCATGAGGCACAAGATAAGAAATCCTTCATAACTCCTATTGGGTTATACTGTAATAACGTCATGTCATTCAACCTAAAAAATGAAGGACTGAATTATCTGGGACTGGTCACGAGGATATTCAACAAGAAAATGGGAGAAATAATGGAGGTATACATCGATGACATGCTCATCAAAAGTAAACTCAAAGGCGACCATCTCTCAGACCTAGAAGAAAGTTTTGAGATACTTAGGAAGTACCGGATGAAACTTAATGCTAGTAAGAGTTCATTCGGTGTCCAGTGAGGAAAGTTCCTAGGGTATCTGGTTAGCAAGAGAGGAATTGAAGTAAACCCTGATCAGATTGATACCATAAAAAAAGTCCAGCCACCTCAGATGATAAGAGATATACAGAAGCTTACTAGCTTGCTCGCCGCACTTAATCGCTTTATCTTTAAATATTCCAAGCCTTGGAAGAACTCAAGTCTTACTTAAGCAAACCACCCCTGCTGGTGATCCAAATTCAAGTTGATAACTTATACCTTTATCTAGACGTTCCAGACCACGTTGTGAGGTATGCCTTAGTCCGCGAAAAGGAAGGATCTGACACCTAGTTTACTATGAAATCGAAATGCTTCTTGATGTCGAGAAATGCTATTTTCCCCTGGAGAAGCTCGCCTTCGTGTTAGTGGAAGCCTCGAGGAAGATGAAGCACTACTTTGAGTCTAATACCATCATCGTGATCACCTCACACTCTCTCAAAGTTTCTTTAAGGAAAGTTGATCTCTTCGCCAACTATCAAAGTGGTCAATAAACACTTAAAGATTCGATATCCACTATAAACCAAGAAAAACAATTAAGGGGAAAATTCTAGCCAATTATATTGCTAAATTCATGGGGAATCAACCTACAGTCCAGTTAGAAATTGAGCAACCAGTAGGAAAGGAAGCAAAAACTTTCGATTGGACCCTTTATGTCGATAGATCCTCTAACTCCAGGCGGCAGTAGTGGGGATTGTACTGATCACCCCAGAGAAGACTGTGCTCGAACAAGGGATCAGGCTAGGATTTGAGGCCTCCAAAAATGAAGCAAAATATGAAGCATATATCGCCAGCCCGTGCAAAGCATAATTGCTAAGATCAAAACACCTTAGGGTATTTGGCGAATCAGAGAAAGTGTCCAAATGGATAAGTGGAGACTTTATCACCAAGGATGAAAGGATGCCAGCTTATCTCGTTGTTGTAAGAAGACTTATGGAGAAGTTTGATAGAATTGATGTCCATTAGTTGCCCATGGGACAAAATAGTCGAGTCGATGCCCTAGGATCTCTAAACTCCTCCATTGACCCCGATTTAAGTAGGACCATTCAGATAGAATTCCCCACGGAACCAAGCATCAACCAAGCAGTCACAGAGAGAATCCTCCGCGTAGAGAAGGAACCTAATTGGATGGATGCCATCATGACTTACCTACAGAGCGATGCACTACTAAGCAACAAGAGGTCAGTGCATCAGATATGAGTCAACTCTGCTGGCTTTCACTTTTCTCCTGAAGGAAAACTCTACAGATTTTGTTATAAGCCCACAACAACGGCCGACCTGGACCAATAGATGCAAAGAGAAGCCTGACCTCATATCAAGTGATGATGTTATATGCCTGTGCAGTCCAAACTGACCTTAAACAAATTTCACCACCTACAATCTCGTGGAGATATTCACGGGATTTATGGATCATTATGGGCATCATAGACTTACTACAACAATTAGGATTCTACATCTATAAATTGTAACCCCTGACCCGGGGCATAAGGGCATGTAATTAAGCATATTGAGAGATACTTAATAAGACAATAGACCTATGTGTGGATGTAGGCAAGTTGCCGAACCACGTACATAGTTGTGTTATGTGTGCAATTTTTTGCTTTCCCTGTTGATTGTGATTGTTCTTCTTATAATCTCTATTGTGATACTTTTTTGATACCATAATTTGTATTTAGAGCAATAAAGCACTAGTTATAGTGTTCGGCGAGCTAAGAAATGTATTACATATGGTGTAGATATCATTTACATAGATGTCAAACATTACTTTTTTGTTCAAAACATTTTTATTGACTACATTAAAAATCAGTAACCATAACTATCATTCCACTACACCAAAACTTTCCTTTTAGTAAAAATATTTGATGGTCTCCATAAAAAGATTTAACTAGACGATGATGGACCTTATTTTCACAATACAAGGATACCTTTGCAATTGTAAAATGACTCAAATGTATAATTGGAGATTCCTATTTGTAAGAGTTCTACGTCATACTTAAGGACAATCTCCTTACATCCAATTAGTTGTGGGCATTCAATATAATGTCACGATAATGTATCCCCTTTTACATCCAATTGCAAGGCCTAATTTCATAATTTCTTTACCTCTTCATTTGCACATGTAAGAGCCCCTAGGAGATGCTTTTTTCTCATATGCTTATTAAAACATGAATTTATTGCAAAAAAAAATTGCAAGGCCTATGGAATGAAAAGAAGTGCTGAGATTATGCCTATAGCTTGAAATCAGTAATAAGTTTCTCATTTTATCCCTTGCACTTATACGAATTAAAAGGGAGATCAAAGTATAATAACCCAATTCTGATCCTTACAACTAATAAAAAAATAAATCCATTAACATAGTTTACCGGTGTCGTCTCCTCCATTAAGATAAATTCCTTTACAGATGCATACAAATACTGAGGCATCAAATGGGACCATAATCATCTACTCATGTAGATGAACAAGAAAGTGAATGCCTTTCTTAACTTATTTTTAAAAAGGAAACTCTAACCCTTAACAACTCGAGGGTTGGTTAAAAATTGTATAAATCAATCGAACAAATGGAACATCACTTCCCATATAGTTAAGGGTGTGTTTGGGATCCTTTTTATATTGCTTGCTTTTGAACTGAAGTTAAAGAAAAAAATAATTCAAATTTTAATTAATATGAAATTAATTTTAAATGATGGAATTGAATTTGTCATGCACATACTAAGGAGTTCCAAAATTAAAATTTTACCTCCCTGCTTTCTCGGAAGAAGCATGAGAATCCAAATGGCAAGCATTAGGGAAATGAACAAGCTAATTATAGAGTCTCTGTATTCTGTTAAGGTTCTTACCTCAAAAATCACTTCCATAATATAGTTTGATAGAGGATAACCACACATATAAGACCATGGCATGGTAAATTCTAACAAAGACATACGTGCTTACAACTTATAGTTACTTATATTTCTTTATAGAATTAAACAAGCTCTAATTACGGACCATAGAAGCAATATATGTCCTTCAAATATGACCAAGCAACTATGAGCATATGGTATGAAAGCAAATAGTGCATTCAATTAAAACTAAATCTATAATAGAAAAACTACAAGGTATACAACAACAATTTTCAATGTATTAGAAATCTAAAAATGATTAAAGATAATAAATTTGTCTAACTATGTTTAAAGAAACATAATAAACATTTATCAATTTGTTAATTTCCAAAACATGAATGCCTATAACAAGTTATCCACAATAATACAATCGCTGGCATTCAAGACACTCCACTAACTATTAAAATCTATTTGATTGGTTTATTTAAAAATTAAACATTATACTTTTGCCCAATATTTCTTTTCTGATCTTGATTTTTGTGGTGGAAGATCATGTGATTATTAGTATTCCATAAGTTAAGCCAAAAAAAAATTGTGTGGGGTGGGGGGGAGACAAAATCAAGAAAATTGTGTTACCGAAGACTAGAAATAGTTGGAGAATATAAAATCCTGGGTGTTTCCTTTGGAAATTGTATTCTATCAACACACTCTGAAATTTCCATTCAAAACTTACATCCAACCACACGAGGCATTATTGACTGTCATACCTGTCAACTACCACCACTCAATTCAGCCGCAACAATTCTTTGTTCATACTGCACAAGAGGTCTTGTCTTTTGTATTGCTATGACAGAATCAATAAAACCCAAAATAAATAAATATGATAACTTCATAATGAATACTATCAAAACTAATCAAAAAGCCAAATAGTTGAACCTCCATTAGTAACTTTAGCAGCATTGGAAGATAGAGTTCTTGATTTCATATTGCAATCGTGTCAATATTTACACATATCTACATTGTATGCCAATTTTTACAAAGACTGAATATTTGATTACACCAAAATATTTGGCCTTTTCCTTTTCTCGATATATATATACTAACATAGGCCCGTAGGTGAAGGCACAATTCCAAAATTTTCCAATGTACGTAATCGAAAAGTGATAAAATTTTCAAAGTGCATAGTTACAAAATGGTGAAAATTTTCAAAGAGACCGTTACCGTGCACATTTCTTGAATCTTGTTGTGATGTTGTTGCAGAATTGGCTAAACATACAGGTTCCTGCTTCTTCTATAATTGCTTTTCCATAACTATGGTATGTGTTTAATAGAGGATCGTAGGTCAGGGTTTGAAAGTACAATGAATGGCATATAAAAAACCTAGAGTTCAGATCGTTACAGTTTAATAATTAAACTTATGGTTTAGATTTTTGGTTCCGTCTCTGTCTAATGGTGTTAATATAAGTGTGGCATAACATTATGGGATCGTTGAGGTGTGAAACCATATCAATAAACTCACACTCAATAAGCATGTGGAGAACAATATCAATAAACTCCAACTCTACCAAAAGTTTTAAGACTATGAAAACTATTCCTATTCATTGTTTGCATTCATAGTTTTCATAGAGTTTGAGACCTGATATTTCATAGTTTTCATAGTCTACCAAGAGTTTTCATAGTCTACCAGGAGTATAGAGGGCTCTACCAAGAGGGATTTATGACCTAATATTTCTTAAACATTCATATTAGTATTATTGGATGTTGTTATGTATGACGGACTTTAAGAATGTTCTGAGTATGACATACCCCAACAAAAAAGGCATGTATTTGTTAAGACCTGCTACCAAAAGTGGTGGATATTCTGATTCAAAAGCCATTTACATAGAACATAACAATAATATACACAAAACATGTCTTTTTTGCAAAAAAAAAGGCATGTATTGGTTAAGACCTGCTACCAAGAGTTTTGAATCAGAGAATTAAGGCCGGCAATACTCTTGAAGATTGATATTAGACCTTATAAATCAAAAACCCAGTGACCCATATTCGCAAAAGATCAGAAATCCAAACTAAAGTTAACAGAGAAAATTAAATCTACGGATCAAATGGATATGTTTAGAAAACATATAATAAAAAATCTAGGTCTATTATTTGAACTCATATTAACAGAGAAAATTACCTAGAATAAATCTAGGTGAAGATTTTGGGATTCGGCTTTTATTTTGAAAACTTTTATCTTTGGGTCACCGGCCTGAGTAGTTCTGGCACCAGTTTTGAACAAAAAAGTTGGCAAAAAATGTGTACGATTTAGAGGTAAGGCAGTGGGAAACTCTGCGTACTCAAGCCTATTTCAGACCTGTTGTGATAGCAGACCCACGACCTGTAGCAGTCTCCGTATCTAGGCATATTATCATAAATTCAAACTAAGGTTAACATAGAAAATTACCTGGATTTGTTAAAAAAATAGCATTGTATCAACGAACACATTAGTACCTAAAAAAATAGCATTGCACCCAAAAAAATAGCATTATGAGAAATGAAGACCCCAAGTCCCCCATATAATGGCTCAAAAACCTCTCATCTACATCATCCTCATAAGCCTCATTCCCCAAGCTGCCCCATCATACATATTGGTTCTATTAGTGCCCCTATCACCCCTCCCTTGAGCTCTGCAACTGACCAAATCCCTAGAATTCTTTGTCATTTACTGCCAGGAAGAGCTGCTTGTTCTTTATCAAAGGACATTAGGGTATAGAGAGAAGGCAGTATGGATAATAGGTGGGGCCCTTGCAGTCATTTTATCTACACCATAGCATATACTTACCACCAACATATATGGTATGGCAGCAACTGCTGTGAGTGTGTATTGCTATAGGCGATATGATAAGTGATGCACTGAAGGTGTCAGTAGAAGATTTGTCCCGTAGTTTAATTTGCTTATTTATTGAACCGTCTCTCCCAGCATTGGTCCCTCCAGCCCAAAAGTTTCATTTTCTTATTTCATGCCACATAATAATCATCTACTTCAGCATGGAAAAAAAGATATCATGCCACATAATTTAATTTTCTTATTTTATTCCACATAAAATCAACATCAAGGCATGTTTAATAATAAGTAAAATAGCACAATGCAACTACCTAAATTCTCGGAGAGTGATTAAGCTTACACAGTCCCTTTATATGGACATAATGAGTTTCATCCACAAAATTATAATCCTTTTATCCCAATCCAGTTGATTAAGAGTAGTGTTGAAGATGGTTCTAGATCCATTTTAATCCAATGATGCCAACCATTGAGGCTACCTGCCACCTCTCGTTAAAAAAATTTCAGTCCTTAAGGTGCCGTGTTCTGAAGTTGAAGGCATGAACTGCGAGGATAATAATGTAGTAGAAAGCACCTGCTCTTTTTTCTTTTCATTAAAGGTTATTCATTCTAGTTCTGTATAATTATTTGATTCAACGAATCTCTTGTGGTCATCAATTAGAGCCACCAATGCATATAATCTGTACAATAATTAGAGCCATCAATTTGAGCCACCAATGCATATAATCTATAATGCATATAATCTGTGGTCATCAGTTATTGTACTATACATAATGCTACATCAAATTACAATACATAAAATTGGGAATAAACATGGATGGTAGATTTTATCCACTTGATCTAAACTATAATGAACCAAGTACACCTGTTCATTATAGTACAATAACTCAACTTTACAAACTTTCAATTACTTCACTTTTTGAAGATAATCAGCATAGATATTTCTGTTATATGTGAGTGTTCCGTGAACTATCTAAGTTTTTGTTCAAACTTGAAATACTTATATATGTGAAATTCAGCCATAAAACCATCCGAGGTAATTATACATTTTCTATATGTTACCACTCAGAAGTTCACACTCCAACATGCATGTCTAATGACCCAAATGTAAAGCTTAAGAGAAATACAATAACTTTTAGAAAATTGAACATAAATACCCCGACATTATTCTTTCCTCAATGCCTTTAAGGCTTGACAACCTACAAGAAATATGAATTCAAAATTAGTCCAAAAACTGAGAATATGCAGGAAAGCAGTTTGTAAAAGGTTACAATTAAAAAAGGGCCCCAAATCAAACCACGAATACCTTATTTAAAATCCTTATTGTTAACTTAAAGAACATATAATTGAAATACCACACAAACATGCCACATGAAATCAACATTGAGACATGTTTAATAATAAGTAAAATAGCGCAATGAAACTACCTGAATTCCCGGAGAGTGATTAAGCTTACACAGTCCCTTTGTATGGACAGAATGAGTTTCATCCACGAAATTATAATCCTTTTGTCCCAATCTAGTTGATTAGGAGAAGTGTTGATGATGGTTCTGGATCTATTTTAATCCAGTGATGCCAACTATTGAAGCTACCTGCCACCGCTCGTTAAAAAAATGTCATTCCTTGAGGTGCCATGTTCGGAAGTTGAAGGCATGAACTGCGAGGGTGATAGTGTAGTAGAAAGCACGTGATCTTTTTGCTTTTCATTAAAGGTTCTTGATTCTAGTTCTGTAGAATTCTTTGATTCAATGACTATGTCGTGGTCATCAATTACAGCCACCAATCCATATAATATGTATAGTAATTAGAGCCATCAATTTGAGCCAATGAATTCTTTGGTCATCAATTAGAGCCATCAATTTGAGCCACCAATGCATATAATATGTAATGCATATAATCTGTGGTCATCAATTATTGTACTATACATAACGCTGATCAAATTACTATACATAAAATTGTTAATAAACATGGAGGGTAGATTTTATCCACTTTATCTAAACTACAACGAACCAAGTACACCAGTTCGTTATAGTACAAAAACTCAACTTTACAAACTTTCAATTACTTCACTTTTTGAAGATAATCAGGATAGATATTTCTGTTATATGTGAGTGTTCCGTGAACTATCTAAGTTTTTGTTCAAACTTGAAATACTTATATATATGCAATTCAACCATAAAACCATCCAAGGTAATTATACATTTTCTATATGTTACCACTCAGAAGTTTACACTCCAACATGCATGTCTAACGACACCAAATGTAAAGCTTAAGAGAAATACAATAACTTTTAGAAAACTGAACATAAATACCCCGACATTATTCTTTCCTCAACGCCTTTGAGGCTTGACAACCTATAGGAAATATGAATTCAAAAGTAGTCGAAAAACTGAGAATATGCAGGAAAGCAGTTTGTAAAAGGTTACAAATAAAAAAGGGCCCCAAATCAAACCACATATACCTTATTTAAAATCTTTATTGTCAACTTAAAGAACATATAATTGAAATACCACACTAACATGCCACATAAAATCAACATGGAGGCATGTTTAATAATAACTAAAATAGCACAATGCAACTACTTGAATTCCCGGAGAGTGATTAAGCTTATACAGTCCCTTTGTATGGACATAATGAGTTTCATCCACGAAATTATAATCCTTTTGTCCCAATCCAGTTGATTAGGAGTAGTGTTGATGATGGTTCTGGATCTTTTTTGATCCAGTGATGCCAACTATTGAAGCTACCTGCCACCTCTCATTAAAAAATTGTCATTCCTTAAGGTGCCATGTTCGGATGTTGAAGGCATGAACTGCGAGGATGATAATGTAGTAGAAAGCACGTGCTCTTTTTGCTTTTCATTAAAGGTTCTTGATTCTAGTTCTATAGAATTCTTTGATTCAATGAATATCTCGTGGTCATCAATTAGAGCCACCAATGCATATAATATGTATAGTAATTAGAGCCAGCAATTTGAGACATCAATTTGATTCAATGAATTCTTTGGTCATCAATTAGAGCCATCAATTTGAGCCACCAATGCATATAATCTGTAATGCATATAATCTGTGATCATCAGTTATTGTACTATACATAACGCTACATCAAATTACTATACATAAAATTGGGAATAAACATGGATGGTAGATTTTATCCACTTGATCTAAACTATAATGAACCAAGTACACATGTTCGTTATAGTACAACAACTCAACTTTACCAACTTTTAATTACTTCACTCTTTGAAGATAATCAGCATAGATATTCTGTTATATGTGAGTGTTCCATGAACTATCTAAGTTTTTGTTCAAACTTGAAATACTTATATATATGCAATTCAGCCATAAAACCATCCAAGATAATTATACATTTTCTATATGTTACCACTCAGAAATTCACACTCCAACATGCATGTCTAACGACACCAAATGTAAAGCTTAAGAGAAGTACAATAACTTTTAGAAAATTGAACATAAATAACCCGACATTATTCTTTCCTCAATGCCTTTAAGGCTTGACAACCTATAGGAAATATGAATTCAAAAGTAGTCCAAAAACTGAGAATATGCAGGAAAGCAGTTAGTAAAAGGTTACAATTAAAAAAGGGCCCCAAATCAAACCACGGATACCTTATTTAAAATCCTTATTGTCAACTTAAAGAACATATAGTTGAAATACCACACAAACATACCACATAAAATCAACATTGATGGATGTTTAATAATAAGTAAAATTGCACAATGCAACTACCTGAATTCCTGGAGAGTGATTAAGCTTACACAGTCCCTTTGTATGGACATAAATAGTTTCATCCATGAAATTATAATCCTTTTGTCCCAATCTAGTTGATTAGGAGTAGTGTTGATGATGGTTCTGGATCTATTTCAATCCAGTGATGCCAACTATTGAAGCTACCTGCCACCTCTCGTTAAAAAATTATCATTCCTTGAGGTGCCATGTTCGGAAGTTGAAGGCATGAACTGCGAGGATGATATTATAGTAGAAAGCACGTGATCGTTTTGCTTTTCATTAAAGGTTCTAGATTCTAGTTCTGTAGAATTCTTTGACTCAATAAATATCTCGTGGTCATCAATTAGAGCCACCAATCCATATAATATGTATAGTAATTAGAGCCATCAATTTGATTCAATTAATTCTTCAATCATCAAATAGAGCCATCAATTTGAACCACCAATGCATGTAATATTTAATGCATATAATATGTGGTCATCAGTTATTATACTATACATAACGCTGATCAAATTACTATACATAAAATTGGTAATAAATATGGAGGGTAGATTTTATCCAGTTTATCTAAACTACAACGAACCAAGTACACCAGTTCGTTATAGTACAATAACTCAACTTTACAAACTTTCAATTACTTCACTTTTTGAAGATAATCAGGATAGATATTTCTGTTATATGTGAGTGTTCCGTGAACTATCTAAGTTTTTGTTCAAACTTGAAATACTTATATATATGCAATTCAGCCATAAAACCATCCGAGGTAATTATACATTTTGTATATGTTACCACTCAGAAGTTTACACTCCAACATGCATGTCTAATGACACCAAATGTAAAGCTTAAGAGAAATACAATAACTTTTAGAAAGTTGGACATAAATACCCCGACATTATTCTTACTTCAAAGCCTTTAAGGCTTGACAACCTATAAGAAATATGAATTCAAAAGTAGTCGAAAAACTGAGAATATGCAGGAAAGAAGTTTGTAAAAGGTTACAATTAAAAAAGGACCCCAAATCAAACCACGGATACATTAATTAAATTCCTTATTGTCAACTTAAAGAACATATAATTGAAATACCACAAAAACATGCCACATAAAATCAACATTGAGGCATGTTTAATAATAAGTAAAATAGCACAATGCAACTACCTGAATTCCCGGAGAGTGATTAAGCTTACACAGTCCCTTTGTATGGACATAATGAGTTTCATCCACGAAATTATAATCCTTTTGTCCCAATCTAGTTGACTAGGAGTAGTGTTGTTGATGGTTCTGGATCTATTTTAATCCAGTGATGCCAAATATTGAAGCTACCTACCACCGCTCGTTAAAAAATTGTAATTCCTTGAGGTGCCATGTTCGGAAGTTGAAGGCATGAACTGCGAGGGTGATAGTGTAGTAGAAAGCACGTGATCATTTTAATTTTCATTAAAGGTTCTTGATTCTAGTTCTTTAGAATTCTTTGATTCAATGAATATCTCGTGGTCATCAGTTAGAGCCACCAATCCATATAATATGTATAGTAATTAGTGCCATCAATTTGATTCAATGAATTCTTTGGTCATCAATTAGAGCCATCAATTTTAATCACCAATGCATATAATATGTAATGCATATAATCTGTGGTCATCAGTTATTGTACTATACATAACGCTGATCAAATTACTATACATAAAATTGGTAATAAATATGGGGGTAGATTTTATCCACTTTATCTAAACTACAACGAACCAAGTACACCAGTTCGTTATAGTACAATAACTCAACTTTACAAACTTTCACTTACTTCACTTTTTGAAGATAATCAGGATAGATATTTCTATTATATGTGAGTGTTCCGTGAACTATCTAAGTTTTTGTTCAAACTTGAAATACTTATATATATCCAATTCAACCATAAAACCATCCGAGGTAATTATACATTTTGTATATGTTACCACAAGAAGTTTACACTCCAACATGCATGTCTAACGACACCAAATGTAAAGCTTAAGAGAAATACAATAACTTTTAGAAAGTTGAACATAAATATCCCGACATTATTCTTTCCTCAATGCCTTTTAGGCTTGACAACCTATAGGAAATATGAATTCAAAAGTATTCCAAAAACTGAGAATATCCCGGAAAGCAGTTTGTAAAAGGTTACAATTAAATAAGGGTCCCAAATCAAACCACGGATACCTTATTTCAAATCCTTATTGTCAACTTAAAGAACATATAATTGAAATACCACACAAACATGCCACATAAAATCAACATTGAGGCATGTTTAATAATAAGTAAAATAGCACAATGCAACTACCTGAATTCCCGGAGAGTGATTAAGCTTACACAGTCCCTTTGTACGGACATAATGAGTTTCATCCATGAAATTATAATCCTTTTGTCCCAATTTATTTGATTAGGAGTAGTGTTGATGAAGGTTCGGGATCTATTTTAATCCAGTGATGCCAACTATTGAAGCTACCTGCCACCTCTCGTTAAAAAAATTTCATTCCTTGAGGTGCCATGTTCGAAAGTTGAAGGCATGAACTGCGAGGATGATATTATAGTAGAAAGCACGTGATCTTTTTGCTTTTCATTAAATGTTCTTGATTCTAGTTCTGCAGAATTCTTTGATTCAATGAATATCTCGTGGTCATCAATTAGAGCCACCAATCCATATAATATGTATAGTAATTAGAGCCATCAATTTGATTCAATGAATTCTTTGGTCATCAATTAGGGCCATCAATTTGAACCACCAATGCATATAATATGTAATGCATATAATATGTGGTCATCAGTTATTGTACTATACATAACGCTGATCAAATTACTATACATAAAATTGGTAATAAATATGGAGGGAAGATTTTATCCACTTTATCTAAACTACAAAGAACCAAGTACACCAGTTCGTTATAGTACAATAACTCAACTATACAAACTTTCAATTACTTCACTTTTTGAAGATAATCAGGATAGATATTTCTGTTATATGTGAGTGTTCCGTGAACTATCTAAGTTTTTGTTCAAACATGAAATACTTATATATATCCAATTCAACCATCAAACCATTTGAGGTAATTATACATTTTGTATATGTTACCACAAGAAGTTTACACTCCAACATGCATGTCTAACGACACCAAATGTAAAGCTTAACAGAAATACAATAACTTTTAGAAAGTTGAACATAAATATCCCGACATTATTCTTTCCTCAATGCCTTTTAGGCTTGACAACCTATAGGAAATATGAAATCAAAAGTAGTCCAAAAACTGAGAATATGCCGGAAAGCAGTTTGTAAAAGGTTACAATTAAAAAAGGGCCCCAAATCAACCACGGATACCTTATTTAAAATCCTTATTGTCAACTTAAAGAACATATAATTGAAATACCACACAAACATGCCACATAAAATCAACATTGAGGCATGTTTAATAATAAGTAAAATAGCACAATGCAACTACCTGAATTCCTGGAGTGTGATTAAGCTTACACAGTCCCTTTGTATGGACATAATGAGTTTCATCCATGAAATTATAATACTTTTGTCCCAATCTACTTGATTAGGAGTAGTGTTGATGATGGTTCTGGATATATTTTAATCCAGTGATGCCAACTATTGAAGCTACCTGCCACCTCTCGTTAAAAATTTATCATTCCTTGAGGCGCCAAGTTCGGTAGTTAAAGGAATGAACTGAGAGGATGATATTATAGTAGAAAGCACGTGATCTTTTTGCTTTACATTAAATGTTCTTGATTCTAGTTCTACAGAATTCTTTGATTCAATGAATATCTCGTGGTCATCAATTAGAGCCACCAATCCATATAATATGTATAGTAATTAGAGCCATCAATTTGATTCATTGAATTCTTTGGTCATCAATTAGAGCCATCAATTTGAACCACCAATACATATAATATGTAATGCATATAATCTGTGGTCATCAGTTATTATACTATACATAACGCTGATCAAATTACTATACATAAAATTGGTAATAAATATGGAGGGTAGATTTTATCCACTTTATCTAAACTACAATGAACCAAGTACACCAGTTCGTTATAGTACAATAACTCAACTTTACAAACTTTCAATTACTTCACTTCTTGAAGATACTAAGGATAGATATTTCTGTTATATGTGAGTGTTCCGTGAACTATCTAAGTTTTTGTTCAAACTTGAAATACTTATGTATATGCAATTCAACCATAAAACCATCCGAGGTAATTTTACATTTTGTATATGTTACCACTCAGAAGTTTACACTCTAACATGCATGTCTAACGACACACAATGTAAAGCTTAAGGGAAATACAATAACTTATAGAAAGTTGAAAATAAATACCCCGATATTATTATTTCCTCAATGCCTTTAAGGCTTGACAACCTATAGGAAATATGAATTCAAAAGTAGTCGAAAAACTGAGAATATGCAGGAAAGCAGTTTGTAAAAGGTTTCAATTAAAAAAGGGCCCCAAATCAAACCACGGATAACTTATATAAAATCTTTATTGTCAACTTAAAGAACATATAATTGAAATACCACACAAACATGCCACATAAAATCAACATTGAGGCATGTTTAATAATAAGTAAAATAGCACAATGCAACTACCTGAATTCCCGGAGAGTGATTAAGCTTACACAGTCCCTTTGTATGGACATAATGAGTTTCATCCATGAAATTATAATCCTTTTGTCGCAATCTAGTTGATTAGGAGTAGTGTTAATGATGGTTCTGGATCTATTTTAATCCAGTGATGCCAACTATTGAAGCTACCTGCCACCTCTCGTTAAAAGATTATAATTCCTTGAGGTGCCATGTTCGGAAGTTGAAGGCATGAACTGCGAGGATGATATTATATTAGAAAGCACGTGATCTTTTTTCTTTTCATTAAAGGTTCTTGATTCTAGTTCTGTAGAATTCTTTGATTCAATGAATATCTCGTGGTCATCAATTAGAGCCACCAATCCATATAATATGTATAGCAATTAGAGCCATCAATTTGATTCAATGAATTCTTTGGTCATCAATTAGAGCCATCAATTTGAACCACCAATGCATATAATATGTAATGCATATAATCTGTGGTCATCAGTTATTGTACTATACATAACGCTGATCAAATTTCTATACATAAAATTGTTAATAAACGTGGAGGATAGATTTTATCCACTTAATCCAAACTACAACGAACCAAGTACACCAGTTCGTTATAGTACAATAACTCAACTTCACAAACTTTCAATTACTTCACTTTTTGAAGATAATCAGGATAGATATTTCTGTTATATGTGAGTGTTACGTGAACTATCTAAGTTTTTGTTCAAACTTGAAATACTTATATATATGCAATTCAACCATAAAACCATCCGAGGTAATTATATATTTTCTTTATGTTACCACTCAGAAGTTTACACTCCAACATGCATGTCTAACGACACCAAATTTAAGTTTAAGAGAAATACAATGACTTTTAGAAAACTGAACATAAATACCCCGACATTATTCTTTCCTCAACGCGTTTAAGGCTTGACAACCTATAGGAAATATGAATTCAAAAGTTATCAAAAAACTGAGAATATGCATGAAAGCAGTTTGTAAAAGGCTACAATTAAAAAAGGGCCCCAAATCAAACCACGGATACCTTATTTAAAATCTTTATTGTCAACTTAACGAACATATAATTGAAATACCACACAATCATGCCACATAAAATCAACATGGAGGCATGTTTAATAATAAGTAAAATAGCACAATGTAACTACCTGAATTCCCGGGGAGTGATTAAGATTATACAGTCCCATTGTATGGACATAATGAATTTCATCCACGAAATTGTAATCCTTTTGTCCTAATCCAGTTGACTAGGAGTAGTGTTGATGATGGTTCTGGATCTTTTTTAATCCAGTGATGCCAACAATTGAAGTTACCTGCCACCTCTCGGTAAAAAATTATCATTCCTTAAGGTTCCATGTTCGGAAGTTGAAGGCATGAACTGCGAGGATGATAATGTAGTAGAAAGCACGTGCACTTTTTGCTTTTCATTAAAGGATCTTGATTCTAGTTCTGTAGAATTCTTTGATACAATGAATATCTAGTGGTCATCAATTAGATCCACCAATGCATATAATATGTATAGTAATTAGAGCCATCAATTTGAGACATCAATTTGATTCAATGAATTCTTTGGTCATCAATTAGAGCCATCAATTTGATCCACCAATGCATATAATCTGTGGTCACCAGTTATTGTACTATACATAACGCTACATCAAATTACTATACATAAAATTGGGAATAAACATGGATGGTAGATTTTATCCACTTGATCTAAACTATAATGAACCAAGTACACCTGTTCGTTATAGTACAATAACTCAACTTTACAAACTTTCAATTACTTCACTCTTTGAAGATAATCAGCATAAATATTCTGTAATATATGAGTGTTCCGTGAACTATCTAAGTTTTTGTTCAAACTTGAAATACTTATATATATGCAATTCAGCCATAAAACCATCCAAGGTAATTATACATTTTGTATATGTTACCACTCAGAAGTTTACACTCCAACATGCGTGTCTAACGACCCCAAATGTAAAGCTTAAGAGAAATACAATAACTTTTAGAAAGTTGAACATAAATATCCCGACATTATTCTTTCCTCAATGCCTTTAAGGCTTGACAACCTATAGGAAATATGAAATCAAAAGTAGTCCAAAAACTGAGAATATGCCGGAAAGCAGTTTGTAAAAGGTTACAATTAAAAAAGGGCCCCAAATCAACCACGAATACCTTATTTAAAATCCTTATTGTCAACTTAAAGAACATATAATTGAAATACCACACAAACATGCCACATAAAATCAACATTGAGGCATGTTTAATACTAAGTAAAATAGCACAATACAACTACCTGAATTCCCGGAGAGTGATTAATCTTATACAGTCCCTTTGTATGGACATAATGAGTTTCATCCACGAAATTATAATCCTTTAGTACCAATCTAGTTGATTAGGAGTGGTGTTGATGATGGTTCTGGATCTTTTTTAATCCAGTGATGCCAACTATTGAAGCTACCTTCCACCTCTGGTTAAAAAATTGTCATTACTTGAGGTGCCATGTTCGGAAGTTGAAGGCATGAACTGCGAGGATGATAATGTAGTAGAAAGCACGTGCTCTTTTTTCTTTTCATTAAAGGTTCTTAATTCTAGTTTTGTAGAATTCTTTGATTCAATGAATATCTCGTGGTCATCAATTAGAGCCACCAATGCATATAATATGTATTTTAATTAGAGCCATTAATTTGAGACATCAATTTGATTCAATGAATTCTTTGGTCATCAATTAGAGCCATCAATTTGAGCCACCAATGCATATAATCTGTAATGCATATAATCTGTGGTCATCAAATATTGTACTATACATAACGCTACATTAAATTACTATACATAAAATTGGGAATAAACATGGATTGTAGATTTTATCCACTTGATCTAAACTATAATTAACCAAGTACACCTATTCGTTATAGTACAATAACTCAACTTTACAAACTTTCAATTGCTTCACTGTTTTAAGATAATCGGCATAGATATTCTGTTATATGTGAGTGTTCCGTGAACTATCTAAGTTTTTGTTCAAACTTGAAATACTTATATATATGCAATTCAGCCATAAAACCATCCACGGTAATTATACATTTTCTATATGTTAACACTCAGAAATTCACACTCCAACATGCATGTCTAACGACACCAATGTAAAGCTTAGGAGAAATACAATAACTTTTAGAAAATTGAACATAAATACCCCGACATTATTCTTTCCTCAATGCCTTTAACGCTTGAAAACCTATAGGAAATATGAATTCAAAAGTAGTCCAAAAACTGAGAATATGCAGGAAAGCAGTTTGTAAAAGGTTACAATTAAAAAAGGGCCCCAAATCAAACCAAGAATACCTTATTTAAAATCCATATTGTCAACTTAAAGAACATATAATTGAAATACCACCCAAACATGCCACATAAAATCAACATTGAGGCATGTTTAATAATAAGTAAAATAGCACAATGCAACTACCTGAATTCCCGGAGAGCGATTAAGCTTACACAGTCCCTTTGTATGGACATAATGAGTTTCACATGAAATTATAATCCTTTTGTCCCAATCTAGTTGATTCAGAGTAGTGTTGATGATTGTTCTGGATCTATTTTAAACCAGTGATGCCAACTATTGAAGCTACCTGCCACCTCTCGTTAAAAAATTATCATTCCTCGAGGTGCCAGGTTCAGAAGTTGAAGGCCTGAACTGTGAAGATGATATTATAGTAGAAAGCACGTGATCTTTTTGCTTTTCATTAAAGGTTCTTGATTCTAGTTCTGTAGAATTCTTTGATTCAATGAATATCTCGTGGTCATCAATTAGAGCCACCAATCCATATAATATGTATAGTAATTAGTGCCATCAATTTGATTCAATAAATTCTTTGGTCATCAATTAGAGCCATCAATTTTAACCACCAATGCATATAATATGTAATGCATATAATCTGTGGTCATCAATTATTGTACTATACATAATGCTGATCAAACTACTATGCATAAAATTGGTAATAAATATGGAGGGTAGATTTTATCAACTTTATCTAAACTACAACGAACCAAGTACACCAGTTCGTTATAGTACAATAACTCAACTTTACAAACTTTCAATTACTTCACTTTTTGAAGATAATCAGGATAGATATTTATGTTATATGTGAGTGTTCCGTGAACTATCTAAGTTTTTGTTCAAACTTGAAATACTTATATATATGCAATTCAACCATAAAACCATCCGAGGTAATTATACATTTTGTATATGTTACCACTCAGAAGTTTACACTCCAACATGCATGTCTAACGACACCAAATGTAAAGCTTAAGAGAAATACAATAACTTTTAGAAAGTTGAACATAAATACCCCGACATTATTCTTTCCTCAATGCCTTTAAGGCTTGACAACCTATAGGAAATATGAATTCAAAAGTAGTCCAAAAACTGAGAATATCCCGGAAAGCAGTTTGTAAAAGGTTACAATTAAAAAAGGGCCCCAAATCAAACCACGGATACCTTATTTAAAATCCTTATTGTCAACTTAAAGAACATATAATTGAAATACCACACAAACATGCCACATAAAATCAACATTGATGCATGTTTAATAATAAGTAAAATAGCACAATGCAACTACCTGAATTCTCGGAGAGTGATTAAGCTTACCCCGTCCCTTTGTATGTACATAATGAGTTTCATCCGTGAAATTACAATCCTTTTGTCATAATCTAGTTAATTAGGAGTAGTGTTGATGATGGTTCTGGATCTATTTTAATCCAGTGATGCCAACTATTGAAGCTACCTGCCACCTCTCGTTAAAAAATTATCATTCCTTGAGGTGCCATGTTCAAAAGTTGAAGGCATGAACTGCGAAGATGATATTATAGTAGAAAGCACGTGATCTTTTTGCTTTTCATTAAAGGTTCTTGATTCAAGTTCTGTAGAATTCTTTGATTCAATGAATATCTCGTGGTCATCAATTAGAGCCACCAATCCATATAATATGTATAGTAATTAGAGCCATCAATTTGATTCAATGAATTCTTTGGTCATCAATTAGAGCCATCAATTTGAACCACCAATGCATATAATATGTAATGCATATAGTCTGTGGTCATCAGTAATTGTACTATACATAACGCTGATCAAATTACTATACATAAAATTGGTAATAAATATGGAGGGTAGATTTTATCAACTTTATCTAAACTACAACGAACCAAGTACACCAGTTCGTTATAGTACAATAACTCAACTTTAAAAACTTTTAATTACTTCACTTTTTGAAGATAATCAGGATAGATATTTCTGTTATATGTGAGTGTTCCGTGAATAATCTAAGTTTTTGTTCAAACTTGAAATACTTATATATATGCAATTCAACGATAAAACAATTTGAGGTAATTATACATTTTCTATATGTTACCACTAAGAAGATTACACTCCAACATGCATGTCTAACGACACCAAATGTACAGCTTAAGAGAAATACAATAACTTTTAGAAATTTGAACAGAAAATACCAGGACATTATTCTTTCCTCAACGCCTTTAAGGCTTGATAACCTATAGGAAATATGAATTCAAAAGTAGTCAAAAACTGAGAATATGCAGGAAGCAGTTTGTAAAAGGTTACAATTAAAAAAGGGCCCCAAATCAAACCACGGATACCTTATTTAAAATCCTTATTGTCAACTTAAAGAACATATAATTGAAATACCACACAAACATGCCACATAAAATCAACTTTGAGGCATGTTTAATAATAAGTAAAATAGCACAATGCAACTACCTGAATTCTCGGAGAGTGATTAAGCTTACCCAGTCCCTTTGTATGGACATAATGAGTTTCATCCATGAAATTATAATCCTTTTGTCCCTATCTAGATGATTAGGAGTAGTGTTGATGATGGTTCTGGATATATTTTAATCCAGTGATGCCAACTATTGAAACTACCTGCCACCGCTCGTTAAAAAATTATGATTCCTTGAGGTGCCCTGTTTGGAAGTTGAAGGCATGAACTGCGAGGATGATATTATAGTAGAAAGCACGTGATCTTTTTGCTTTTCATTAGAGGTTCTTGATTCAAGTTCTGGAGAATTCTTTGATTCAATGAATATCTCGTGGTCATCAATTAGAGCCACCAATCCATATAATATGTATAGTAATTAGATCCGTCATTTTGATTCAATGAATTCTTTGGTCATCAATTAGAGCCATCAATTTGAACCACCAATGCATATAATATGTAATGCATATAATCTGTGGTCATCAGTTATTGTACTATACATAACGCTGATCAAATTACTATACCTAAAATTTGTAATAAATATGGAGGGTAGATTTTATCAACTTTATCTAAACTACAACGAACCAAGTACACCAGTTCATTATAGTACAATAACTCAACTTTACAAACTTTCAATTACTTCACTTTTTGAAGATAATCAGGATAGATATTTATGTTATATGTGAGTGTTCCGTGAACTATCTAAGTTTTTGTTCAAACTTGAAATACTTATATATATGCAATTCAACCATAAAACCATCCGAGGTAATTATACATTTTGTATATGTTACCACTCAGTAGTTTACACTCCAACATGCATGTCTAACGACACCAAATGTAAAGCTTAAGAGAAATACAATAACTTTTAGAAAGTTGAACATAAATACCCTGACATTATTCTTTCCTCAATGCCTTTAAGGCTTGACAACCTATAGGAAATATGAATTCAAAAGTAGTCCAAAAACTGAGAATATCCCGGAAAGCAGTTTGTAAAAGGTTACAATTAAAAAAGGGCCCCAAATCAAACCACGGATACCTTATTTAAAATCCTTATTGTCAACTTAAAGAACATATAATTGAAATACCACACAAACATGCCACATAAAATCAACATTGATGCATGTTTAATAATAAGTAAAATAGCACAATGCAACTACCTGAATTCTCGGAGAGTGATTAAGCTTACCCCGTCCCTTTGTATGTACATAATGAGTTTCATCCGTGAAATTACAATCCTTTTGTCATAATCTAGTTAATTAGGAGTAGTGTTGATGATGGTTCTGGATCTATTTTAATCCAGTGATGCCAACTATTGAAGCTACCTGCCACCTCTCGTTAAAAAATTATCATTCCTTGAGGTGCCATGTTCGAAAGTTGAAGGCATGAACTGCGAAGATGATATTATAGTAGAAAGCACGTGATCTTTTTGGTTTTCATTAAAGGTTCTGGATTCAAGTTCTGTAGAATTCTTTGATTCAATGAATATCTCGTGGTCATCAATTAGAGCCACCAATCCATATAATATGTATAGTAATTAGAGCCATCAATTTGATTCAATGAATTCTTTGGTCATCAATTAGAGCCATCAATTTGAACCACCAATGCATATAATATGTAATGCATATAGTCTGTGGTCATCAGTAATTGTACTATACATAACGCTGATCAAATTACTATACATAAAATTGGTAATAAATATGGAGGGTAGATTTTATCAACTTTATCTAAACTACAACGAACCAAGTACACCAGTTCGTTATAGTACAATAACTCAACTTTAAAAACTTTTAATTACTTCACTTTTTGAAGATAATCAGGATATATATTTCTGTTATATGTGAGTGTTCCGTGAATAATCTAAGTTTTTGTTCAAACTTGAAATACTTATATATATGCAATTCAACGATAAAACAATTTGAGGTAATTATACATTTTCTATATGTTACCACTAAGAAGATTACACTCCAACATGCATGTCTAACGACACCAAATGTACAGCGTAAGAGAAATACAATAACTTTTAGAAATTTGAACAGAAAATACCAGGACATTATTCTTTCCTCAACGCCTTTAAGGCTTGATAACCTATAGGAAATATGAATTCAAAAGTAGTCAAAAACTGAGAATATGCAGGAAGCAGTTTGTAAAAGGTTACAATTAAAAAAGGGCCCCAAATCAAACCACGGATACCTTATTTAAAATCCTTATTGTCAACTTAAAGAACATATAATTGAAATACCACACAAACATGCCACATAAAATCAACTTTGAGGCATGTTTAATAATAAGTAAAATAGCACAATGCAACTACCTGAATTCTCGGAGAGTGATTAAGCTTACCCAGTCCCTTTGTATGGACATAATGAGTTTCATCCATGAAATTATAATCCTTTTGTCCCAATCTAGATGATTAGGAGTAGTGTTGATGATGGTTCTGGATATATTTTAATCCAGTGATGCCAACTATTGAAACTACCTGCCACCGCTCGTTAAAAAATTGTCATTCCTTGAGGTGCCCTGTTCGGAAGTTGAAGGCATGAACTGCGAGGATGATATTATAGTAGAAAGCACGTGATCTTTTTGCTTTTCATTAGAGGTTCTTGATTCAAGTTCTGGAGAATTCTTTGATTCAATGAATATCTCGTGGTCATCAATTAGAGCCACCAATCCATATAATATGTATAGTAATTAGATCCGTCATTTTGATTCAATGAATTCTTTGGTCATCAATTAGAGCCATCAATTTGAACCACCAATGCATATAATATGTAATGCATATAATCTGTGGTCATCAGTTATTGTACTATACATAACGCTGATCAAATTACTATACCTAAAATTTGTAATAAATATGGAGGGTAGATTTTATCAACTTTATCTAAACTACAACGAACCAAGTACACCAGTTCATTATAGTACAATAACTCAACTTTACAAACTTTCAATTACTTCACTTTTTGAAGATAATCAGGATAGATATTTCTGTTATATGTGAGTGTTCCGTGAACTATCTAAGTTTTTGTTCAAACTTGAAATACTTATATATATGCAATTCAACCATAAAATAATCTGAGGTAATTATACATTTTCTATATGTTACCACTAAGAAGATTACACTCCAACATGCATGTCTAACGACACCAAATGTACAGCTTAAGAGAAATACAATAACTTTTAAAAATTTGAACATAAATACCACGACATTATTCTTTCCTCAACGCCTTTAAGGCTTAATAACCTATAGGAAATATGAATTCGAAAGTAGTCGAAAACTGAGAATATGCAGGAAGCAGTTTGTAAAAGGTTACAATTAAAAAAGGGCCCCAAATCAAACCACGGATACCTTATTTAAAATCCTTATTGTCAACTTAAAGAACACATAATTGAAATACCACACAAACATGCCACAAAAATCAACATTGAGGCATGTTTAATACTAAGTAAAATAGCACAATACAACTACCTGAATTCCCGGAGAGTGATTAAGCTTATACAGTCCCTTTGTATGGACATAATGAGTTTCATCCACGAAATTATAATCCATTTGTCCCAATCTAGTTGATTAGGAGTAGTGTTGATGATGGTTCTGGATCTTTTTTAATCCAGTGATGCCAACTATTGAAGCTACCTTCCACCTCTCATTAAAAAATTGTCATTCCTTGGGGTGCTATGTTCGGAAGTTGAAGGCACGAGGATGATAATGTAGTAGACAGCACGTGCCCTTTTTTCTTTTCATTAAAAGTTCTTGATTCTAGTGCTGTAGAATTCTTTGATTCAATGAATATCTCGTGGTCATCAATTAGAGCAACCAATGCATATAATATGTATTGTAATTAGAGCCATCAATTTGAGACATCAATTTGATTCAATGAATTCTTTGGTCATCAACTAGAGCCATCAATTTGAGCCACCAATGCATATAATCTGTAATGCATATAATCTGTGGTCATCAATTATTGTATTATGCATAACGCTACATTAAATTACTATGCATAAAATTGCTAATAAATACGAAGGGTAGATTTTATCTACTTTATCTAAACTACAACAAACCAAGTACACCAGTTCGTTGTAGTTCAATAACTCAACTTTACAAACTTTCAATTACTTCACTTTTTGAAGATAATCAGGATAGATATTTATGTTATATGTGAGTGTTCCGTGAACTATCTAAGTTTTTGTTCAAACTTGAAATACTTATATATATGCAATTCAACCATAAAACCATCCGAGGTAATTATACATTTTGTATATGTTACCACTCAGAAGTTTTCAATCCAACATGCATTTCTAACGACACCAAATGTAAAGCTTAAGAGAAATACAATAACTTTTAGAAAGTTGAACATAAATACCCCGACATTATTCTTTCCTCAATGCCTTTAAGGCTTGACAACCTATAGGAAATATGAATTCAAAAGTAGTCCAAAAACTGAGAATATCCCGGAAA
This sequence comes from Sambucus nigra, assembly GCA_949130495.1. Taxonomy (NCBI): domain Eukaryota; kingdom Viridiplantae; phylum Streptophyta; class Magnoliopsida; order Dipsacales; family Adoxaceae; genus Sambucus; species Sambucus nigra. Next base: position 644,786,573 of record OX422215.1, on the reverse strand, counting down.
GCAGTTTGTAAAAGGTTGCAATTAAAAAAGGGCCCCAAATCAAACCACGGATACCTTATTTAAAATCCTTATTGTCAACTTAAAGAACATATAATTGAAATACCACACACACATGCCACATAAAATCAACATTGATGCATGTTTAATAATAAGTAAAATAGCACAATGCAACTACCTGAATTCTCGGAGAGTGATTAAGCTTACCCCGTCCCTTTGTATGTACATAATGAGTTTCATCCATGAAATTACAATCCTTTTGTCATAATCTAGTTAATTAGGAGTAGTGTTGATGATGGTTCTGGATCTATTTTAATCCAGTGATGCCAACTATTGAAGCTACCTGCTACCTGTCGTTAAAAAATTATCATTCCTTGAGGTGCCATGTTCGAAAGTTGAAGGCATGAACTACGAAGATGATATTATAGTAGAAAGCACGTGATCTTTTTGGTTTTCATTAAAGGTTCTGGATTCAAGTTCTGTAGAATTCTTTGATTCAATGAATATCTCGTGGTCATCAATTAGAGCCACCAATCCATATAATATGTATAGTAATTAGAGCCATTAATTTGATTCAATGAATTCTTTGGTCATCAATTAGAGCCATCAATTTGAACCACCAATGCATATAATATGTAATGCATATAATCTGTGGTCATCAGTTATTGTACTATACATAACGCTGATCAAATTACTATACATAAAATTGGTAATAAATATGGAGGGTAGATTTTATCAACTTTATCTAAACTACAACGAACCAAGTACACCAGTTCGTTATAGTACAATAACTCAACTTTAAAAACTTTTAATTACTTCACTTTTTGAAGATAATCAGGATAGATATTTCTGTTATATGTGAGTGTTCCGTGAACTATCTAAGTTTTTGTTCAAACTTGAAATACTTATATATATGCAATTCAACGATAAAACAATTTGAGGTAATTATACATTTTCTATATGTTACCACTATGAAGATTACACTCCAACATGCATGTCTAACGACACCAAATGTACAGCTTAAGAGAAATACAATAACTTTTAGAAATTTGAACAGAAAATACCAGGACATTATTCTTTCCTCAACGCCTTTAAGGCTTGATAACCTATAGGAAATATGAATTCAAAAGTAGTCAAAAACTGAGAATATGCAGGAAGCAGTTTGTAAAAGGTTACAATTAAAAAAGGGCCCCAAATCAAACCACGGATACCTTATTTAAAATCCTTATTGTCAACTTAAAGAACATATAATTGAAATACCACACAAACATGCCACATAAAATCAACTTTGAGGCATGTTTAATAATAAGTAAAATAGCACAATGCAACTACCTGAATTCTCGGAGAGTGATTAAGCTTACCCAGTCCCTTTGTATGGACATAATGAGTTTCATCCATGAAATTATAATCCTTTTGTCCCAATCTAGATGATTAGGAGTAGTGTTGATGATGGTTCTGGATATATTTTAATCCAGTGATGCCAACTATTGAAACTACCTGATACGGCTCGTTAAAAATTTGTCATTCCTTGAGGTGCCCTGTTCGGAAGTTGAAGGCATGAACTGCGAGGATGATATTATAGTAGAAAGCACGTGATCTTTTTGCTTTTCATTAGAGGTTCTTGATTCAAGTTCTGGAGAATTCTTTGATTCAATGAATATCTCGTGGTCATCAATTAGAGCCACCAATCCATATAATATGTATAGTAATTAGATCCGTCATTTTGATTCAATGAATTCTTTGGTCATCAATTAGAGCCATCAATTTGAACCACCAATGCATATAATATGTAATGCATATAATCTGTGGTCATCAGTTATTGTACTATACATAACGCTGATCAAATTACTATACCTAAAATTTGTAATAAATATGGAGGGTAGATTTTATCAACTTTATCTAAACTACAACGAACCAAGTACACCAGTTCATTATAGTACAATAACTCAACTTTACAAACTTTCAATTACTTCACTTTTTGAAGATAATAAGGATAGATATTTCTGTTATATGTGAGTGTTCCGTGAACTATCTAAGTTTTTGTTCAAACTTGAAATACTTATATATATGCAATTCAACCATAAAATAATCTGAGGTAATTATACATTTTCTATATGTTACCACTAAGAAGATTACACTCCAACATGCATGTCTAACAACACCAAATGTACAGCTTAAGAGAAATACAATAACTTTTAAAAATTTGAACATAAATACCACGACATTATTCTTTCCTCAACGCCTTTAAGGCTTAATAACCTATAGGAAATATGAATTCAAAAGTAGTCGAAAACTGAGAATATGCAGGAAGCAGTTTGTAAAAGGTTACAATTAAAAAAGGGCCCCAAATCAAACCACGGATACCTTATTTAAAATCCTTATTGTCAACTTAAAGAACACATAATTGAAATACCACACAAACATGCCACAAAAATCAACATTGAGGCATGTTTAATACTAAGTAAAATAGCACAATACAACTACCTGAATTCCCGGAGAGTGATTAAGCTTATACAGTCCCTTTGTATGGACATAATGAGTTTCATCCACGAAATTATAATCCATTTGTCCCAATCTAGTTGATTAGGAGTAGTGTTGATGATGGTTCTGGATCTTTTTTAATCCAGTGATGCCAACTATTGAAGCTACCTTCCACCTCTCATTAAAAAATTGTCATTCCTTGGGGTGCTATGTTCGGAAGTTGAAGGCACGAGGATGATAATGTAGTAGACAGCACGTGCCCTTTTTTCTTTTCATTAAAAGTTCTTGATTCCAGTGCTGTAGAATTCTTTGATTCAATGAATATCTCGTGGTCATCAATTAGAGCCACCAATGCATATAATATGTATTGTAATTAGAGCCATCAATTTGAGACATCAATTTGATTCAATGAATTCTTTGGTCATCAATTAGAGCCATCAATTTGAGCCACCAATGCATATAATCTGTAATGCATATAATCCGTGGTCATCAATTATTGTACTATGCATAACGCTACATTAAATTACTATACATAAAATTGCTAATAAATACGGAGGGTAGATTTTATCCACTTTATCTAAACTACAACAAACCAAGTACACCAGTTCGTTGTAGTTCAATAACTCAACTTTACAAACTTTCAATTACTTCACTTTTTGAAGATAATCAGGATAGATATTTCTGTTATATGTGAGTGTTCCGTGAACTATCTATGTTTTTGTTCATACTTGAAATACTTATATATATGTAATTCAGCCATAAAACCATCCAAGGTAATTTTACATTTTCTATATGTTAACACTCAGAAATTCACACTCCAACATGCATGTCTAACGACACCAAATGTAAAGCTTAAGAGAAATACAATAACTTTTAGAAAATTGAACATAAATACCCCGACATTATTCTTTCCTCAATGCCTTTAAGGCTTGACAACCTATAGGAAATATGAATTCAAAAGTAGTCCAAAAACTGAGAATATGCAGGAAAGCAGTTTGTAAAAGGTTACAATTAAAAAAGGGCCCCAAATCAAACCACGGATACCTTATTTAAAATCTTTATTGTCAACTTAAAGAACATATAATTGAAATACCACACAAACATGCCACATAAAATCAACATTGAGGCATGTTTAATAATAAGTAAAATAGCACAATGCAACTACCTGAATTCTCGGAGAGTGATTAAGCTTACACAGTCCCTTTGTATGGACATAATGAGATTCATCCATGAAATTATAATCCTTTTGTCCCAATCTAGTTGACTATGAGTAGTGTTGATGATGGTTCTGGATCTATTTTAATCCAGTGATGCCAACAATTGAAGCTACCTGCCACCTCTCGTTAAAAAATTATCATTCCTTGAGGTGCCATGTTCGGAAGTTGAAGGCATGAACTGCGAGGATGATATTATAGTAGAAAGCACGTGATAATTTTGCTTTTCATTAAAGGTGCTTTATTCTAGTTCTGTAGAATTCTTTGATTCAATGAATCTCTCGTGGTCATCAATTAGAGCCACCAATCGATATAATATGTATAGCAATTAGAGCCATCAATTTGATTCAATGAATTCTTTGGTCATCAATTAGAGCCATCAATTTGAACCACCAATGTATATAATATGTAACGCATATAATCTGTGGTCATCAGTTATTGTACTATACATAACGCTGATCAAATTACTATACATAAAATTGGTAATAAATATGGAGGGTAGATTTTATCCACTTTATCTAAACTGCAACGAACCAAGTACACCACTTCGTTATAGTACAATAACTCAACTTTACAAACTTTCAATTACTTTACTTTTTGAAGATAATCAGGAGAGATATTTATGTTATATGTGAGTGTTCCGTGAACTATCTAAGTTTTTCTTCAAACATGAAATAATTGTATATATGCAATTCAGCCATTAAAGCATCCGAGGTCATTATACATTTCGTATATGTTACCACTCAGAAGTTTACACTCCAACATGCTTGTCTAACGACACCAAATGTAAAGCTTAAGAGAAATACAATAACTTTTAGAAAGTTGAACATAAATACCCCGACATTATTCTTTCATCAATGCCTTTAAGGCTTGACAACCTATAGGAAATATGAATTCAAAAGTAGTCCAAAAACTGAGAATATGCCGGAAAGAATTTTGTAAAAGGTTACAACTAAAAAAGGGCCCCAAATCAAACCACGGATACCTTATTTAAAATCCTTATTGTCAACTTAAAGAACATATAATTGAAATACCACACAAACATGCCACATAAAATCAACATTGAGGCATGTTTAATACTAAGTAAAATAGCACAATACAACTACCTGAATTCCCGGAGAGTGATTAAGCTTATACAGTCCCTTTGTATGGACATAATGAGGTTCATCCATGAAATTATAATCCTTTTGTCCCAATCTAGTTGATTAGGAGTAGCGTTGATGATGGTTCTGGATCTATTTTAATCCAGTGATGCCAACTATTGAAGCTACCTGCCACCTCTAGTTAAAAAATTATCATTCCTTGAGGTGCCATGTTCGGAAGTTGAAGGCATGAACTGCGAGGATGATATTGTAGTAGAAAGCACGTGATATTTTTGCTTTTCATTAAAGGTTCTTGATTCTAGTTCTGTAGAATTCTTTGATTCAATGAATCTCTCGTGGTCATCAATTAGAGCCACCAATCCATATAATATGTATAGCAATTAGAGCCATCAATTTGATTCAATGAATTCTTTGGTCATCAATTAGAGACATCAATTTGAACCACCAATGCATATAATATATAATGCATATAATCTGTGGCCATCAGTTATTGTACTATACATAACGCTGATCAAATTACTATACATAAAATTGGTAATAAATATGGAGGGTAGATTTTATCCACTTTATCTAAACTACAACGAACCAAGTACACCAGTTCGTTATAGTACAATAACTCTACTTTACAAACTTTCAATTACTTCACTTTTTGAAGATAATCAGGATAGATATTTCTGTTATATGTGAGCGTTCCGTGAACTATCTAAGTTTTTGTTCAAACTTGAAATACTTATATATATGCAATTTAACCATAAAACAATCTGTGGTAATTATACATTTTCCATATGTTACCACTAAGAAGATTACACTCCAACATGCATGTCTAACGACACCAAATGTACAGCTTAAGAGAAATACAATAACTTTTAGAAATTTGAACATAAATACCACGACATTATTCTTTCCTCAACGCCTTTCAGGCTTGAAAACCTATAGGAAATATGAATTCAAAAGTAGTCGAAAACTGAGAATATGCAGGAAGCAGTTTGTAAAAGGTTACAACTAAAAAAGGGCCCCAAATCAAACCACGGATACCTTATTTAAAATCCTTATTGTCAACTTAAAGAACATATAATTGAAATACCACACAAACATGCCACGTAAAATCAACATTGAGGCATGTTTAATACTAAGTAAAATAGCACAATACAACTACCTGAATTCCCGGAGAGTGATTAAGCTTATACAGTCCCTTTGTATGGACATAATGAGTTTCATCCAAGAAATTACAATCCTTTTTTCATAATCTAGTTGATTAGGAGTAGTGTTGATGCTGGTTCTGGATCTATTTTAATCCAGTGATGCCAACTATTGAAGCTACTTGCCACCTCTCGTTAAAAATTTATCATTCCTTGAGGTGCCATGTTCGGAAGTTGAAGGCATGAACTGCGAGGATGATATTACAGTAGAAAGCACGTGATCTTTTTGCTTTTCATTTAATGTTCTGGATTCTAGTTCTGCAGAATTCTTTGATTCAATGAATATCTCGTGGTCATCAATTAGAGCCACCAATCCATATAATATGTATAGTAATTAGAGCCATCAATTCGATTCAATGAATTCTTTGGTCATCAATTAGGGCCATTAATTTAAACCACCAATTCATATAATATGTAATGCATATAATCTGTGGTCATTAGTTATTGTACTATACATAACGCTGATCAAATTACTATACATAAAATTGGTAATAAATATGGATGGTAGATTTTATCCACTTTATCTAAACTATAACGAACCAAGTACACCAGTTCGTTATAGTACAATAACTCAACTTTATAAACTTTCAATTACTTCACTTCTTGAAGATACTCAGGATAGATATTTTTGTTATATGTGAGTGTTCCGTGAACTATCTAAGTTTTTGTTCAAACTTGAAATACTTATGTATTTGCAATTCAACCATTAAACCATCCGAGGTAATTATACATTTTGTATATGTTACCACTCAGAAGTTTACACTCTAACATGCATGTCTAACGACACCAAATGTAAAGCTTAAGAGAAATACAATAACTTTTAGAAATTTGAACATAAATACCCCGACATTATTCTTTCCTCAATGCTTTTAAGGCTTGACAACCTATAGGAAATATGAATTCAAAAGTAGTCGAAAAACTGAGAATCTGCAGGAAAGCAGTTTGTAAAAGGTTACAATTAAAAAAGGGCCGCAAATCAAACCACGGATACCTTATTTAAAATCCTTATTGTCAACTTAAAGAACATATAATTGAAATACCACACAAACATGCCACATAAAATCAACATTGAGGCATGTTTAATACTAAGTAAAATTGCACAATACAACTACCTGAATTCCCCGAGAGTGATTAAGCTTATACAGTCCCTTTGTATGGACATAATGAGTTTCATCCAAGAAATTATAATCCATTTGTCCCAATCTAGTTGATTAGGAGTAGTGTTGATGATGGTTCTGGATCTTTTTTAATCCTATGATGCCCACTATTGAAGCTACCTTCCACCTCTCGTTAAAAAATTGTCATTCCTTGAGGTGCCATGTTCGGAAGTTGAAGGCATGAACTGCGAGGATGATAATGTAGTAGAAAGAACGTGCGCTTTTTTCTTTTCATTAAAGGTTCTTTATTCTAGTTCTGTAGAATTCTTTGATTCAATGAATATGTCGTGGTCATCAATTAGAGCCACCAATGCATATAATATGTATTGTAATTAGAGCCATCAATTTGAGACATCAATTTGATTCAATGAATTCTTTGGTCATCAATTAGAGCCATCAATTTGAGCCACCAATGCATATAATCTGTAATGCATATAATCTGTGGTCATCAGTTATTGTACTATACATAACGCTACATTAAATTACGATACATAAAATTGAGAATAAACATGGATTGTAGATTTTATACACTTGATCTAAACTATAATTAACCAAGTACCCCTATTCGTTATAGTACAATAACTCAACTTTACAAACTTTCAATTGCTTCACAGTTTGAAGATAATCAGCATAGATATTCTGTTATATGTGAGTGTTCCGTGAAATATCTAAGTTTTTGTTCAAACTTGAAATACTTATATATATGCAATTCAGCCATAAAACCATCCAAGGTAATTATACATTTTCTATATGTTAACACTCAGAAATTCACACTCCAACATGCATGCCTAACGACACCAAATGTAAAGCTTAAGAGAAATACAATAACTTTTAGAAAATTGAACATAAATACCCCGACATTATTCTTTCCTCAATGCCTTTAAGGCTTGACAACCCATAGGAAATATGAATTCAAAAGTAGTCCAAAAACTGAGAATATGCCGGAAAGCAGTTTGTAAAAGGTTACAATTAAAAAAGGGCCCCAAATCAAACCAAGAATACCTTATTTAAAATCCATATTGTCAACTTAAAGAACATATAATTGAAATACCACACAAACATGCCACATAAAATCAACATTGAGGCATGTTTAATAATAAGTAAAATAGCACAATGCAACTACCTGAATTCCCGGAGAGCGATTAAGCTTACACAGTCCCTTTGTATGGACATAATGAGTTTCACATGAAATTATAATCCTTTTGTCCCAATCTAGTTGATTCGGAGTAGTTTGATGATTGTTCTGGATCTATTTTAAACCATTGATGCCAACTATTGAAGCTACCTGCCACCTCTCGTTAAAAAATTATCATTCCTCGAGGTGCCAGGTTCGGAAGTTGAAGGCATGAACTAGGAAGATGATATTATAGTAGAAAGCATGTGATCTTTCTGCTTTTCAGTAAAGGTTCTTGATTCTAGTTCTGTAGAATTCTTTGATTCAATGAATATCTCGTGGTCATCAATTGGAGCCACCAATCCATATAATATGTATAGTAATTAGTGCCATCAATTTGATTCAATAAATTCTTTGGTCATCAATTAGAGCCATCAATTTTAACCACCAATGCATATAATATGTAATGCATATAATCTGTGGTCATCAGTTATTGTACTATACATAACGCTGATAAAACTACTATACATAAAATTGGTAATAAATATGGAGGGTAGATTTTATCAACTTTATCTAAACTACAACGAACCAAGTACACCAGTTCGTCATAGTACAATAACTCAACTTTACAAACCTTCAATTACTTCACTTTTTGAAGATAATCAGGATAGATATTTATGTTATATGTGAGTGTTCCGTGAACTATCTAAGTTTTTGTTCAAACTTGAAATACTTATATATATGCAATTCAGCCATAAAACCATCCGAGGTAATTATACATTTTGTATATGTTACCACTCAGAAGTTTACACTCCAACATGCATGTGTAACGACACCAAATGTAAAGCTTAAGAGAAATACAATAACTTTTAGAAAGTTGAACATATATACCCTGACATTATTCTTTCCTCAATGCCTATAAGGCTTGACAACCTATAGGAAATATGAATTCAAAAGTAGTCGAAAAACTGAGAATATTCAGGAAAGTAGTTTGTAAAAGGTTACAATTAAAAAAGGGCCTCAAATCAGACCACGACTACCTTATTTAAAATCCATATTGTCAGCTTAAAGAACATATAATTGAAATACCACACAAACATGCCACATAAAATCAACATTGATGCATGTTTAATAATAAGTAAAATAGCACAATGCAACTACCTGAATTCCCGGAGAGTGATTAAGCTTAAACAGTCCCTTTGTAAGTACATAATGAGTTTCATCCATGAAATTACAATCCTTTTGTCATAATCTAGTTGATTAGGAGTAGTGTTGATGATGGTTCTGGATCTATTTTAATCCAGTGATGCCAACTACTGAAGCTACCTGCCACCATTCTTCAAAAATTATCATTCCCTGAGGTGCCATGTTCGAAAGTTAAAGGCATGATCTGCGAAGATGATATTATAGTAGAAAGCACGTGAACTTTTTGCTTTCCATTAACGGTTCTTGATTCAAGTTATGTAGAATTCTTTGATTCAATGAATATCTCGTGGTCATCAATTAGAGCCACCAATCCATATAATATGTATAGTAATTAGAGCCATCAATTTGATTCAATGAATTCTTTGGTCATCAATTAGAGCCATCAGTTTGAACCACCAATGCATATAATATGTAATGCATATAATCTGTGGTCATCAGTTATTGTACTATACATAACGCTGATCAAATTACTATACATAAAATTGGTAATAAATATGGAAGGTAGATTTTATCAACTTTATCTAAACTACAACGATGCAAGTACACCAGTTCGTTATAGTACAATAACTCAACTCTACAAACTTTCAAATACTTCACTTTTTGAAGATAATCAGGATATATATTTCTGTTATACGTGAGTGTTGCGTGAACTATCTAAGTTTTTGTTCAAACTTGAAAAAATTATATATATGCAATTCAGTCATAAAACCATCCAAGGTAATTATACATTTTGTATATGTTACCACTCAGAAGTTTACACTCCAACATGCATGTCTAACGACACCAAATGTAAAGCTTAAGAGAAATACAATAACTTTTAGAAAGTTGAACACAAATACCCCGACATTATTCTTTCCTCAATGCCTTTAAGGATTGACAACCTATAGGAAATATGAATTCAAAAGTAGTCGAAAAACTGAGAATATTCAGGAAAGTAGTTTGTAAAAGGCTACAATTAAAAAAGGGCCCCAAATCAAACCACGGATACCTTATTTAAAATCCTTATTGTCAACTTAAAGAACATATAATTTAAATACCACACAAACATGCCATATAAAATCAACATTGAGGCATGTTTAATAATAAGTAAAATAGCACAATGCAACTACCTGAATTCCCGGAGAGTGATTAAGCTTAAACAGTCCCTTTGTATGGACATAATGAGTTTCATCCACGAAATTATAATCCTTTTGTCCCAATCCAGTTGATTAGGAGTAGTGTTGATGATGGTTCTGGATCTATTTTAATCTAGTGATGCGAACTATTGAAGCTACCTGCCACCGCTCGTTAAAAAATTATCATTCCTTGAGGTGCCATGTTCGGAAGTTGAAGCCATGAACTGCGAGGGTGATAGTGTAGTAGAAAGCACGTGATCTTTTTGCTTAAAGGTTCTTGATTCTAGTTCTGTAGAATTCTTTGATTCAATGAATATCTCGTGGTCATCAGTTAGAGCCACCAATCCATATAATATGTATAGTAATTTGACCTATCAATTTGATTCAATGAATTCTTTGGTCATCAATTTGGGCCATCAATTTGAACCACCAATGCATATAATATGTAATGCATATAATCTGTGGTCATCAATTATTGTACTATACATAACGCTGATCAAATTACTATACATAAAATTAGTAATAAATATGGTGGGTAGATTTTATCCACTTTATCTAAACTACAACGAACCAAGTACACCAGTTCGTTATAGTACAATAACCCAACTTTGCAAACTTTCAATTACCTCACTTTTTGAAGAAAATCAGGATAGATATTTCTGTTATACGTGAGTGTTCCATGAACTATCTAAGTTTTTGTTCAAACTTGAAATACTTATATATATGCAATTCAGCCATAAAACCATCCAAGGTAATTATACATTTTGTATATGTTACCACTCAGAAGTTTACACTCCAACATGCATGTCTAACGACACCAAATGTAAAGCTTAAGAGAAATACAATAACTTTTAGAAAGTTGAACATAAATACCCCGACATTATTCTTTCCTCAATGCCTTTAAGGCTTGACAACCTATAGGAAATATGAATTCAAAAGTAGTCCAAAAATTGAGAATATGCCGGAAAGAAGTTTGTAAAAGGTTACAATTAAAAAAGGGCCCCAAATCAAACCACGGATACCTTATTTAAAATCCTTATTGTCAACTTAAAGAACATATAATTGAAATACCTCACAAACATGCCACATAAAATCAACATTGAGGCATTTATAATAATAAGTAAAATAGCACAATGCAACTACTTGAATTGCCGGAGAGTGATTAAGCTTACACAGTCCCTTTGTATGGACATAATGAGTTTCATCCATGAAATTGTAATCCTTTTGTCCCAATCTAGTTGATTAGGAGTAGTGTTGATGATGGTTCTGGATCTATTTTAATCCAGTGATGCCAACTATTGAAGCAACCTGCCACCTCTCGTTAAAAAATTATCATTCCATGAGGTGCCATGTTCGGAAGTTGAAGGCATGAACTGCGAGGATGATATTATAGTAGAAAGCACGTGATATTTTTGCTTTTCATTAAAGGTTCTTGATTCTAGTTCTGCAGAATTCTTTGATTCAATGAATATCTCGTGGTCATCAATTAGAGCCACCAATCCATATAATATGTATAGTAATTAGAGCCATCAATTTGATTCAATGAATTCTTTGGTCATCAATTAGAGCCATCAATTTGAACCACCAATGCATATAATATGTAATGCATATAATCTGTGGCCATCAGTTACTGTACTATTCATAACGCTGATCAAATTACTATACATAAAATTGGTAATAAATATGGAGGGTAGATTTTATCCACTTTATCTAAACTACAACGAACCAAGTACACCAGTTCGTTATAGTACAATAACTCAACTTTACAAACTTTCAATTACTTCACTTTTTGAAGATAATCAGGATAGATATTTCTGTTATATGTGAGTGTTCCGTGAACTATCTAAGTTTTTGTTCAAACTTGAAATACTTATATATATGCAATTCAGCCATAAAACCATCCGAGGTAATTATACATTTTGTATATGTTACCACTCATAAGTTTACACTCCAACATGCATGTCTAATGACACCAAATGCAAAGCTTAAGAGAAATACAATAACTTTTAGAAAGTTGAACATAAATACCCCGAAATTATTCTTTCCTCAATGCCTATAAGGCTTGACAACCTATAGGAAATATGAATTCAAAAGTAGTCGAAAAACTGAGAATATTCAGGAAAGGAGTTTGTAAAAGGTTACAATTAAAAAAGGGCCTCAAATCAAACCACGACTACCTTATTTAAAATCCATATTGTCAACTTAAAGAACATATAATTGAAATACCACACAAACATGCCACATAAAATCAACATTGATGCATGTTTAATAATAAGTAAAATAGCACAATGCAACTACCTGAATTCCCGGAGAGTGATTAAGCTTAAACAGTCCCTTTGTATGGACATAATGAGTTTCATCCACGAAATTATAATCCTTTTGTCCCAATCCATTTGATTAGGAGTAGTGTTGATGATGGTTCTGGATCTATTTTAATCCAATGATGCCAACTATTGAAGCTACCTGCCACCCTCGTTAAAAAATTCTCATTCCTTGAGGTGCCATGTTCAGAAGTTGAAGCCATGAACTGCGAGGGTGATAGTGTAGTAGAAAGCACGTGATCTTTTTGCTTAAAGGTTCTTGATTCTAGTTCTGTAGAATTCTTTGATTCAATGAATATCTCGTGGTCATCAGTTAGAGCCACCAATCCATATAATATGTATAGTAATTTGAGCTATTAATTTGATTCAATGAATTCTTTGGTCATCAATTAGGGCCATCAATTTGAACCACCAATGCATATAATATGTAATGCATATAATCTGTGGTCATCAGTTATTGTACTATACATAACGCTGATCAAATTACTATACATAAAATTGGTAATAAATATGGAGGGTAGAGTTTATCCACTTTATCTAAACTACAACGAACCAAGTACACTAGTTCGTTATAGTGCAATAACTCAACTTTACAAACTTTCAATTACTTCACTTCTTGAAGATACTCAGGATAAATATTTCGGTTATATGTGAGTGTTCCGTGAACTATCTAAGTTTTTGTTCAAACTTGAAATACTTATGTATATGCAATTCAACCATAAAACCATCCGAGGTAATTATACATTTTGTATATGTTACCACTCAGGAGTTTACACTCTAACATGCATGTCTAACGACACCAAATGTAAAGCTTAAGAGAAATACAATAACTTTTAGATAGTTGAACATAAATACCCCGACATTATTCTTTCCTCAATGCCTCTTAGGATTGAAAACCTATAGGAAATATGAATTCAAAAGTAGTCGAAAAACAGAGAATATTCAGGAAAGCAGTTTGTAAAAGGTTACAATTATAAAAGGGCCCCAAATCAAACCACGGATACCTTATTTAAAATCCTTATTGTCAACTTAAAGAACATATAATTGAAATACCACACAAACATGCCATATAAAATCAACATTGAGGCATGTTTAATAAGTAAGTAAAATAGCACAATGCAACTACCTGAATTCCCGGAGAGTGATTAAGCTAAAATAGTCCCTTTGTATGGACATAATGAGTTTCATCCACGAAATTATAATCCTTTTGTCCCAATCCAGTTGATTAGGAGTAGTGTTGATGATGGTTCCGGATCTATTTTAATCCAGTGATGCCAACTATGGAAGCTACCTGCCATCGCTCGTTAAAAAATTGTCATTCCTTGAGGTGCCATGTTCGGAAGTTGAAGCCGTGAACTGCGAGGGTGATAGTGTAGTAGAAAGCACGTGATCTTTTTGCTTAAAGGTTCTTGATTCTAGTTCTGTAGAATTCTTTGATTCAATGAATATCTCGTGGTCATCAGTTAGAGCCACCAATCCATATAATATGTATAGTAATTTGACCTATCAATTTGATTAAATGAATTCTTTGGTCATCAATTTGGGCCATCAATTTGAACCACCAATGCATATAATATGTAATGCATATAATCTGTGGTCATCGGTTATTGTACTATACATAACGCTGATCAAATTACTATACATAAAATTAGTAATAAGTATGGAGGGTAGATTTTATCCACTTTATCTAAACTACAACGAACCAAGTACACCAGTTCGTTATAGTACAATAACTCAACTTTGCAAACTTTCAATTACTTCACTTTTTGAAGAAAATCAGGATAGATATTTCTGTTATACGTGAGTGTTCCATGAACTATCTAAGTTTTTGTTCAAACTTGAAATACTTATATATATGCAATTCATCCATAAAACCATCCAAGGTAATTATACATTTTGTATATGTTACCACTCAGAAGTTTACACTCCAACATGCATGTCTAACGACACCAAATGTAAAGCTTAAGAGAAATACAATAACTTTTAGAAAGTTGAACATAAATACCCCGACATTATTCTTTCCTCAATGCCTTTAAGGCTTGACAACCTATAGGAAATATGAATTCAAAATTAGTCCAAAAATTGAGAATATGACGGAAAGCAGTTTGTAAAAGGTTACAACTAAAAAAGGGCCCCAAATCAAACCACGGATACCTTATTTAAAATACTTATTGTCAACTTAAAGAACATATAATTGAAATACCTCACAAACATGCCACAAAAAATCAACATTGAGGCATGTTTAATAATAAGTAAAATAGCACAATGCAACTACCTGAATTGCCGGAGAGTGATTAAGCTTACACAGTCCCTTTGTATGGACATAATGAGTTTCATCCATGAAATTATAATCCTTTTGTCCCAATCTAGTTGATTAGGAGTAGTGTTGATGATGGTTCTGGATCTATTTTAATCCAGTGATGCCAACTATTGAAGCTACCTGCCACCTCTCGTTAAAAAATTATCATTCCTTGAGGTGCCATGTTCGGAAGTTGAAGGCATGAACTGCGAGGATGATATTATAGTAGAAAGCACGTGATATTTTTGCTTTTCATTAAAGGTTCTTGATTCTAGTTCTGCAGAATTCTTTGATTCAATGAATATCTCGTGGTCATCAATTAGAGCCACCAATCCATATAATATGTATAGTAATTAGAGCCATCAATTTGATTCAATGAATTCTTTGGTCATCAATTAGAGCCATCAATTTGAACCACCAATGCATATAATATGTAATGCATATAATCTGTGGCCATCAGTTATTGTACTATTCATAACGCTGATCAAATTACTATACATAAAATTGGTAATAAATATGGAGGGTAGATTTTATCCACTTTATCTAAACTACAACGAACCAAGTACACCAGTTCGTTATAGTACAATAACTCAACTTTACAAACTTTCAATTACTTCACTTTTTGAAGATAACCAGGATAGATATTTCTGTTATATGTGAGTGTTTCGTGAACTATCTAAGTTTTTGTTCAAACTTGAAATACTTATATATATGCAATTCAGCCATAAAACCATCCGAGGTAATTATACATTTTGTATATGTTACCACTCATAAGTTTACACTCCAACATGCATGTCTAATGACACCAAATGCAAAGCTTAAGAGAAATACAATAACTTTTAGAAAGTTGAACATAAATACCCCGACATTATTCTTTCCTCAATGCCTATAACGCTTGACAACCTATAGGAAATATGAATTCAAAAGTAGTCAAAAAACTGAGAATATTCAGGAAAGCAGTTTGTAAAAGGTTACAATTAAAAAAGGGCCTCAAATCAAACTACGACTACCTTATATAAAATCCATATTGTCAAATTAAAGAACATATAATTGAAATACCACACAAACATGCCACATAAAATCAACATTGATGCATGTTTAATAATAAGTAAAATAGCAGAATGCAACTACCTGAATTCCCGGAGAGTGATTAAGCTTAAACAGTCCCTTTGTATGGACATAATGAGTTTCATCCACGAAATTATAATCCTTTTGTCCCAATCCATTTGATTAGGAGTAGTGTTGATGATGGATCTGGATCTATTTTAATCCAGTGATGCCAACTATTGAAGCTACCTGCCACCGCTCGTTAAAAAATTGTCATTCCTTGAGGTGCCATGTTCGGAAGTTGAAGCCATGAACTGCGAGGGTGATAGTGTAGTAGAAAGCACGTGATCTTTTTGCTTAAAGGGTCTTGATTCTAGTTCTGTAGAATTCTTTGATTCAATGAATATCTCGTGGTCATCAGTTAGAGCCACCAAACCATATAATATGTATAGTAATTTGAGCTATCAATTTGATTCAATGAATTCTTTGGTCATCAATTAGGGCCATCAATTTGAACCACCAATGCATATAATATGTAATGCATATAATCTATGGTCATCAGTTATTGTACTATACATAACGCTGATCAAATTACTATACATAAAATTCGTAATAAATATGGAGGGTAGATTTTATCCACTTTATCTAAACTACAACGAACCAAGTACACTAGTTCATTATAGTACAATAACTCAACTTTACAAACTTTCAATTACTTCACTTCTTGAAGATACTCAGGATAAATATTTCGGTTATATGTGAGTGTTCCGTGAACTATCTAAGTTTTTGTTCAAACTTGAAATACTTATGTATATGCAATTCAACCATAAAACCATCCGAGGTAATTATACATTTTGTATATGTTACCACTCAGGAGTTTACACTCTAACATGCATGTTTAACGACACCAAATGTAAAGCTCAAGAGAAATACAATAACTTTTAGAAAATTGAACATAAATACCCCGACATTATTCGTTCCTCAATGCCTTTAAGGCTTGACAACCTATAGGAAATATGAATTCAAAAGTAGTCGAAAAACTGAGAATATGCAGGAAAGCAGTTTGTAAAAGGTTACAATTAAAAAAGGGCCCCAAATTAGACCACGGATACCTTATTTAAAATCTTTATTGTCAACTTAAAGAACATATAATTGAAATACCACACAAACATGCGACATAAAATCAACATTGAGGCATGTTTAATAATAAGTAAAATAGCACAATGCAACTACCTGAATTGTCGGAGAGTGATTAAGCTTAAACAGTCCCTTTGTATGGACATAATGAGTTTCATCCACGAAATTATAATCCTTTTGTCCCAATCCATTTGATTAGGAGTAGTGTTGATGATGGTTCTGGATCTATTTTAATCCAGTGATGCCAACTATTGAAGCTACCTCCCACCGCTCATTAAAAAATTGTCATTCCTTGAGGTGCCATGTTCGGAAGTTGAAGCCATGAACTGCGAGGGTGATAGTGTAGTAGAAAGCACGTGATATTTTTGCTTAAAGGTTCTTGATTCTAGTTCTGTATAATTCTTTGATTCAATGAATATCTCGTGGTCATCAGTTAGAGCCACCAATCCATATAATATGTATAATAATTTTACCTATCAATTTGATTCAATGAATTCTTTGGTCATCAATTTGGGCCATCAATTTGAACCACCAATGCATATAATATGTAATGCATATAATCTGTGGTCATCAGTTATTGTACTATACATAGCGCTGATCAAATTACTATACATAAAATTAGTAATAAATATGGAGGGTGGATTTTATCCACTTTATCTAAACTACAACGAACCAAGTACACTAGTTCGTTATAGTACAATAACTCAACTTTGCAAACTTTCAATTACTTCACTTTTTGAAGATAATCAGGATAGATATTTCTGTTATACGTGAGTGTTCCATGAACTATCTAAGTTTTCGTTCAAACTTGAAATACTTATATATATGCAATTCAGCCATAAAACCATCCAAGGTAATTATACATTTTGTATATGTTACCACTCAGAAGTTTACACTCCAACATGCATGTCTAACGACACCAAATGTAAAGCTTAAGAGAAATACAATAACTTTTAGAAAGTTGAACATAAATACCCCGACATTATTCTTTCCTCAATGCCTTCAAGGCTTGACAACCTATAGGAAATATGAATTCAAAAGTAGTCCAAAAATTGAGAATATGCCGGAAAGCAATTTGTAAAAGGTTACAATTAAAAAAGGGCCCCAAATCAAACCACGGATACCTTATTTAAAATCCTTATTGTCAACTTAAAGAACATATAATTGAAATACCTCACAAACATGCCACATAAAATCAACATTGAGGCATGTTTAATAATAAGTAAAATAGCACAATGCAACTACCTGAATTGCCGGAGAGTGATTAAGCTTACACAGTCCCTTTGTATGGACATAATGAGTTTCATCCATGAAATTATAATCCTTTTGTCCCAATCTAGTTAATTAGGAGTAGTGTTGATGACGGTTCTGGATCTATTTTAATCCAGTGATGCCAACTATTGAAGCTACCTGACACCTCTCGTTAAAAAATTATCGTTCCTTGAAGTGCCATGTTCGGAAGTTGAAGGCATGAACTGCGAGGATGATATTATAGTAGAAAGCACGTGATCTTTTTGCTTTTCATTAAAGGTTCTTGATTCTAGTTCTGCAGAATTCTTTGATTCAATGAATATCTCGTGGTCATCAATTAGAGCCACCAATCCATATAATATGTATAGTAATTAGAGCCATCAATTTGATTCAATGAATTCTTTGGTCATCAATTAGAGCCATCAATTTGAACCACCAATGCATATAATATGTAATGCATATAATCTGTGGCCATCATTTATTGTACTATTCATAACGCTGATCAAATTACTATACATAAAATTGGTAATAAATATGGAGGGTAGATTTTATCCACTTTATCTAAACTACAACGAACCAAGTACACCAGTTCGTTATAGTACAATAACTCAACTTTACAAACTTTCAATTACTTCACTTTTTGAAGATAATCAGGATAGATATTGCTGTTATATGTGAGTGTTCCGTGAACTATCTAAGTTTTTGTTCAAACTTGAAATACTTATATATATGCAATTCAGCCATAAAACCATCCGAGGTAATTATACATTTTGTATATGTTACCACTCAGAAGTTTACACTCCAACATGCATGTTTAATGACACCAAATGCAAAGCTTAAGAGAAATACAATAACTTTTAGAAAGTTGAACATAAATACCCCGACATTATTCTTTCCTCAATGCCTTTAAGGCATTGACAACCTATAGGAAATATGAATTCAAAAGTAGTCAAAAAACTGAGAATATTCAGGAAAGCAGTTTGTAAAAGGTTACAATTAAAAAAGGGCCCCAAATCAAACCACATATACCTTATTTAAAATCCATATTGTCAACTTAAAGAACATATAATTGAAATACCACACAAACATGCCACATAAAATCAACATTGATGCATGTTTAATAATAAGTAAAATAGCACAATGCAACTACCTGAATTCCCGGAGAGTGATTAAGCTTAAACAGTCCCTTTGTATGGACATAATGAGTTTCATCCACGAAATTATAATCCGTTTGTCCCAATCCATTTGATTAGGAGTAGTGTTGATGATGGTTCTGGATCTATTTTAATCCAGTGATGCCAACTATTGAAGCTACCTGCCACCGCTCGTTAAAAAATTGTCATTCCTTGAGGTTCCATGTTCGGAAGTTGAAGCCATGAACTGCGAGGGTGATAGTGTAGTAGAAAGCACGTGATCTTTTTGCTTAAAGGTTCTTGATTCTAGTTCTGTAGAATTCTTTGATTCAATGAATATCTCGTGGTCATCAGTTAGAGCCACCAATCCATATAATATGTATAGTAATTTGACCTATCAATTTGATTCAATGAATTCTTTGGTCATCAATTTGGGCCATCAATTTGAACCACCAATGCATATAATATGTAATGCATATAATCTGTGGTCATCAGTTATTGTACTATACATAACGCTGATCAAATTACTATACATAAAATTGGTAATAAATATGGAGGGTAGATTTTATCCACTTTATCTAAACTACAACGAACCAAGTACACTAGTTCGTTATAGGACAATAACTCAACTTTACAAACTTTCAATTACTTCACTTCTTGAAGATACTCAGGATAAATATTTCGGTTATATGTGAGTGTTCCGTGAACTATCTAAGTTTTTGTTCAAACTTGAAATACTTATATATATGAAATTCAACCATAAAACCATCCGAGGTAATTATATATTTCTATATGTTACCACTCAGAAGTTTACACTCCAACATGCATGTCTAACGACACCAAATGTAAGTTTAAGAGAAATACAATAACTTTTAAAAAACTGAACATAAATACCCCGACATTATTCTTTCCTCAATGCCTTTAAGGCTTGACAACCTATAGGAAATATGAATTCAAAAGTAGTCGAAAAACTGAGAATATGCAGGAAAGCAGTTTGTAAAAGGTTACAATTAAAAAAGGGCCCCAGATCAAACCACAGATACCTTATTTAAAATCCTTATTGTCAACTTAAAGAACATATAATTGAAATTCCACACAATCATGCCACATAAAATCAACATTGAGGCATGTTTAATAATAAGTAAAATAGCACAATGCAACTACCTGAATTACCGGAGAGTGATTAAGCTTATACAGTCCCTTTGTATGGACATAATGAGTTTCATCCACGAAATTATAATCCTTTTGTCCCAATCCAGTTGATTAGGAGTAGTGTTGATGATGGTTCTGAATCTTTTTTAGTCCAGTGATGCTAACTATTGAAGCTACCTACCACCTCTCGTTAAAAAATTATCATTCCTTGAGGTGCCATGTTCGGAAGTTAAAGGCATGAACTGCGAGGATGATATTATAGTAGAAAGCACGTGATCTTTTTGCTTTTCATTAAAGGTTCTTGATTCTAGTTCTGTAGAATTCTTTGATTCAATGAATATCTCGTGGTCATCAATTAGAGCCACCAATGCATATAATATGTATAGTAATTAGAGCCATCAATTTGAGACATCAATTTGATTCAATGAATTCTTTGGTCATCAATTTGAGAGATCAATTTGAGCCACCAATGCATATAATCTGTGGTCACCAATTTTTGTACTATACCTAACGCTACATCAAATTACTATACATAAAATTGGGAATAAACATGGATGGTTGATTTTATCCACTTGATCTAAACTATAATGAACCAAGTACACCTGTTCGTTATAGTACAATAACTCAACTTTACAAACTTTCAATTACTTCACTCTTTGAAGATAATCAGCATAGATATTCTATTATATGTGAGTTTTCCGTGAACTATCTAAGTTTTTGTTCAAACTTGAAATACTTATATATATGCAATTCAGCCATAAACCCATCCAAGGTAATTATACATTTTCTATATGTTACCACTCAGAAATTCACACTCCAACATTCATGTCTAACGACACCAAATGTAAAGCTTAAGAGAAATACAATAACTTTTAGAAAATTGAACGTAAATACCCCGACATTAGTCTTTCCTCAATGCCTTTAAGGCTTGACAACCTATAAGAAATATGAATTCAAAAGTAGTCGAAAAACTGAGAATATGTAGGAAAGTAGTTTGTAAAAGGTTACAATTAAAAAAGGGCCCCAAATCAAACCACGGATACCTTATTTAAAATCCTTATTGTCAACTTAAAGAACATATAATTGAAATACCACACAAACATGCCACATAAAATCAACATTGAGGCATGTTTAATAATAAGTAATATAGCACAATGCAACTACCTGAATTCCCGGAGAGCGATTAAGCTTACAGAGTCCCTTTGTATGGACATAGTGAGTTTCATCCATGAAATTATAATCCTTTTGTCCCAATCTTGTTGATTGGGAGTAGTGTTGATGATGGTTCTGGATCTATTTTAATCCAGTGATGCCAACAATTGAAGCTACCTGCCACCACTCATTAAAAAATTATCATTCCTTGAGGTGCCATATACGGAAGTTGAAGGCATGAACTGCGAGGATGATAGTATAGTAGAAAGCACGTGATCTTTTTACTTTTCATTAAAGGTTCTTGATTCTAGTTCTGTATAATTCTTTGATTCAATGAATATCTCGTGGTCATCAATTAGAGCCATCAATTTGAACCACCAACGCATATAAATATAATGCATATAATCTGTGGCCATCAGTTATTGTACTATACATAATGATGATCAAATTACTATACATAAAATTGGTAATAAATATGGATGGTAGATTCTATCCACTTTATCTAAACTACAACGAACCAAGTACACCAATTCGTTATAGTACAATAACTCAACTTTACAAACTTTCAATTACTTCACTTTTTGAAGATAATCAAGATAGATATTTCTGTTATATGTGAGTGTTTCGTGAACTATCTAAGTTTTTGTTCAAACTTGAAATACTTAAATATATGCAATTCATCCATAAAACCATTCGAGGTAATTATACATTTTGTGTATGATACCACTCAGAAGTTTACACTCCAACATGCATGTCTAATGACACCAAATGTAAAGCTTAAGAGAAATAAAATAACTTTTAGAAAGTTGAACATAAATACCCCGACATTATTCTTTCCTCAATGCCTTTAAGGCTTGACAACCTATAGGAACTATGAATTCAAAACTAGTCGAAAAACTGAGAATAAGCAGGAAAGTAGTTTGTAAAATGTTACAATTGAAAAAGAGTCCCAAATCAAACCACGTATACCTTATTTAAAATCCTTATTGTCAACTTAAAGAACATATAATTGAAATACCACACAAACATGCCACGTAAAATCAACATTGAGGTGTAATACCCCGTACTTTTGACTATATTTATTTTTGGGATTAATTAATTAAATGCGTATTAATTTCAAATTAATCCGGGTTATAAATACTTACGAGATGTGAGTTGGTATTTGATTATGTGCATATATGATTATATATGAACTTGGTATTATAAAATTTGTCGTTAGATTGATAGACGGCATTTTAGAAATTTTGTTGAGACGCGTGGGACCGCCGCGTCACGGTGTAATATTTGGATAATAAAAGTGAATTTAAAATCTATAACCCGTATGGTCGTTTTGAGTGTGCCAACGTGTCCGGAAGGATCGAGATAGTAAGAAAACACTAGCCGGGGGTATAGTTTGGGTCCCGGCGTATTTTTAGGCCATACCGGCAACTTAAAGGGTATTTTGGTAATTTTACATTTTTAGGATTTAAAAGTGACGAAAATTAGAGATGTAAATCTGATGTGGATTAAACCCACAAAGCCCACTAACCATCCCATATTAAACCATTAAGCTACGGAGGTTATCTTTAGGTTTACAACTTTCCCCAAAACAAACCCTAGCCACCTTAAGCCACCATTGGAGAAGGAGATTGGAGAGAGGAGATTCTGCAGAAAAACATCATCAAACCTACACCAAAGTCAGAAATAAAATCAAGGCAAGTGAATTTATTCCATTTAATTTCAGAGAATGTATTTTCCATGTTAGAAATTGGAGAATATCAATTGTTCTTGAAAGATAATGAAAACCCATGTAGTTTAGATCATAGAACTTGAGAAATTTGAGAAGGATTGCATGTAGAATCATAGGTAGATGTTTTTACTGATGATATACATGATTGAAAAGAAATTAAAACGGATTTTGTTGGGTTAATTCATGATTCAAATGTTAGGGTTCATGTTCTTGAGATAATTGGGGAAAAGTGTAGAAATTCATATGTTAATTGATGTTGAAGAGATTTAATCCTTGAAAACATGTTAGGAGTTTCCTTGAATATGTTTAGGATCACTTAGAGACCATAAAACGTTGTTGGGATGAACTTTGGATGAGATTAGAAGTGTTAAAATGGTTAAAAACGAGGAAGGGAAAAATCTGGGACGAATCTGGCATCTCGTTAGAAGCCCCTACCCAGGTCGTTCGAACGAACTCGTTCAAACGAGCTTCTAACGAGTTGACCAGTCGCTGCTAAAGAGAATGGATTTCGTTCGATATCTCGTTCAAACGAGATATCGTTAGAAGGTGCAGTTCGTTCGAACGAACTGGAATCTCGTTCGAACAGTCTCGTTCGAACGAGACTTCTAACGAGCTGACAGCCCAAACTCGTTCGAACACTCGTTCGAACGAGACTTCTAACGAGTTGACAGTTTGGTCCTTTTTGGACTGTTTTGATATTTGGAGTTCCGTGAACTTATTCGAGGATATAGATATCATTCCGTAGATGTAGTAATGATAGAATGGGGACATTTGGGCATTTATGAGAAGGAATTATATACGAGAGTTATATTCAATGAACCATTTGGGTTGAGACGTGAGTGTCTACTACGACGTGAGGATGAATTATGGCACGTATAATTACAAACCGGAATAGTACAAATTGTGATAATTATAAGTTAGTACGAGAATGCGATATGTACTACGATTAAACTACGGTATTACTAAGACGTGTGTTTACTTAGTATTGGTATATAGATTATGTGTATGACATACCTACCATACTTGCTATCACGGGAGGTTGCGTTCGCTTAGGACCCTCTAATCCTTGTGTGCCTACGGGGGGATATAGACTGGTACCTTGATGAACATAGGTCATAGAAAGACTTATTGGGATATTAATAAGTCCGCTGATCGTGGGAGCGTAGGTATGTGCGTAACCCACGTGATGGTGACTGTGTTCGCCTCCATTATTTGTGATGTTGTTATCGGTGAACTATTCCTGAGAGATTCGGAATATGTAATCCTTATGTACGTGATGTACCGGGATGGATAGCAGAGTATGTGTGCACCACAGCTTAGTTCTCGGGGTGCTTATATTGTATATTTACGATGTGATTAATATAAATTTAATTAATGAGAATCCCCATGTTAATGTTGTAAATATATTACGGTATTGTTTCGAGAAATATAACGAGTTAACTGATAGTTATATATATTGCATATTGAGTATCTGAGTTTACGTTAAACCCCTATTTAATTACGAGCGTTATTATGTTAATGGAACCAAGTATTATGGGTAGGACCTTTGGCAGTCTAGCTAGTTATGTTGTCACTTAGCTAGTGGTATGGGTAGTTATAGATGGGTACTTGCGTTAGGAGTGCACAGTTAGACGATAGGTGAGAAAATAATGTGAGTGCACGTCCTAACATGTACTTTGCATTTAATGTTTTAAATGTTTTTAAAGCACTTGCAGGTTTTTAAAATATAACTCCACATTCGGGCTCTGACCCGTTTGCTTTTCAAATCTTTTATTGTAAAACCACTTTAGGTGCCCAGCCACAAGGACACCAAGCATAGGATACTCATTCAGGTGACGAGTTGTAGCTGTTTGTGGAAGCTAAAGGGACTTTGCTTGTAGACGCTTCTACCTTTTGGATTCCAGAGTCACTATCTATCAGTTGTAGGCCATGTTGCCCATTTCTATTTAGAGACATCTTTTACATTTCAGTTTTCAGACTTTAGCATGTATTGTTTCAGTATTCGTTTTACTTATCAGTTGTGGGATTGTAGTGAGGAGTTTTCCTCCAGACTTTATTTACTCTATTGTGATGGTTATTCGTTTTACTTCAGTATGGTGAATGGTGTTATTTATTTCTTCATTTCACTTGTTGTATGTTAATCAGACTTATATTAAAATTTGGCAACTTTCTTTTTAAATACTAGGTGGTTAGTAATAATAAAATGTTTTCGACAGTGATGCTATTAACTGAGCCAACTTGGCATTTTGAATTAATTTAATAAATGAGTAGCTACCCGGTATTTAATTAGTCGGGGTGTCACAGGTGGTATCAGAGCATCAGGTTCAAGTGTCCTTTAGGATCTGTACGGCTATTATGTTTCCGCTACGTTTCTTTGATATAGAGCCCTATATTTTAGGACTGTTGTACTCTTTTGTGTATGCTTCGTTCTTCAGCTTTATTAAGTTTATAACCGTGAACTTATAAACTTTGTTCTTATTTCAGATGCCTCCACGACGTGCACGACGAGTTCCTAGGGATGCAACGCCCGAACCCCAGCCCGCTCCAGTTCAGGGCATGATGAACGCCGCTGAGGTTGCAGCTATAGTAGCCCAAGCGGTAAATGCCGCGATTGCCGTGATTCAGCAGGCACCGCCTCAGGTGCCGGTTGCCGTGCCAGCACAGATTAATGCATTCCCGTCTGCTTGGGAGCGTGTACGTGACGCTTTTTAGAAAGCGCATCCGCCAGAGTTTGCAGGTAGCTCAGATGTGGTAGTCTCGAGCCAATGGAGGAAAGACATGCAGAGGCACTTGAGGATGCATGAGTGCACTGATGTTCAGAAGCAGGTGCTAGCTACTTTCAAGCTAGTTGGATCTGCGCTACAGTGGTGGGAGTCCATTACCACCGCGGAGGAGAGGGATACCCTCACGATTCAGGAGTTCTGGGTGCGGTTCGACCGCAAGTACTTTCTGTCTGCTGTTCACACGGAAATGAGGAGGAAGCTGATGAGTTTGAGGCAGGAAGGCAAGACAGTGGCCGAGTATGAGACCGAGTTCACTAATCTGTTGAACATCGTTCCGGACGAGATACCAACAGAGAAGAAGAAGATTGAGAAGTTCACCGACGGGTTGAATTGGAGGATCCGTCAACATCTGCTAGGGAACCTATCGTTGGCCACTTATTCTGATGTGGTTAACGCTGCATTGTTGCACTGTCAGGACCACCGTTTTCATATGGCCGGGGGCAAGAGGTCGGGGGAGTCTAGCCATCAGGGCAGGACCGGAGGACATGGTGCCAGCGGGGCACAATCGGGTCAGGGGCAGAGACAGAATGAGCAGGGCTCCTAGAAGGGGGATAATAAGAGGTTCCGGTCGGGGAACTACAGGCAGGGACAGGGAGGTTTTCGTCAGGGCCATCAGGGTCCAAACGGCCATCAGGGCCAGCAGGGGCAGAATGGGCAGCAGTTTCACCAGGGCCAGCAGGGCCAAGGGAGGAACGGTAACGGCCACCAGAGCCGGGGACAGCAGGGGCAGAGGGGAGGGAACTTACCAGGGAAGTGCTTTGTTTGTGGCAAGACTGGCCATAAGAAGCAGGATTGTCCTGATAGGGGCAGGGCCCCACAGCAGCAGCAGCAGGGTGCTCGCCAGGAGCCACAGAGGCCTATGTTTCCCGCACCTCTTCCCGCACCGCCATAGATGGCATCATTGCCACCCATTCCAGCAGTCCCAGTTCAGCAGGGGCAGCTACAGTATGGACGTGTTTACAACGTTCACCAGGCTGCAGTTCCATAGGCACCGCCCGCGATCGAGGGTACGTTTCCTATCCATGGCACTATGGGTCGGGTGTTATTTTTTACGGGTGCTACACATTGTTTTATAGCTACACACTTCGCGAAAGCTTTAGGATTGTTAGCTACGGCAGAGAGCACAGTGACGTGTGTCAACTCACCAATGGGGAGTGGGTCACTTATTTTCTTTATATGCCGGGGAGTGGGGGTAGAGATCGGTGGTTTTGTATTGCCTGCAGACATGTTAGTGTTAGACATGCATGTTCACAATGTGATCATCGGTATGGATTGGCTCGTAGCATATAGGGCCATGATTGATTGCTTCAGCGGGAGCATTATTTTTGCCATTCCGGGGAAAGAGATGTTTATAGTGGCGATGCCTCGCCCAGAGGGAGGATCGATCGCTCATCTGTATTACATAGAGGAGGATACCTCTAAGGAGGTTGTTATTCCTTTAGATTCAATCCCGGTTGTTAGGGAGTTCTCGGATGTGTTTCAGGAAATACCAGGCCTTACCACCCAGTCGAGAGATAGACTTCGTTATAGATTTGCTACCGGGTACGAGACCTATAGCACGTACACATGGCTCCAGCTGAGATGAGGGAGTTACGGGATCAGATAGAGCAGCTGCTAGGTCAGGGCTTTATTCGCAGGTGTACCTCACCTTGGGGCGCTCCAGTTCTGTTTGTGAAGAAGAGGGACGGTTCACTGAGATTGTGTGTGGACTACCGAGAGTTGAATAAGGTCACGATACGAAATAAGTATCCATTGCCTCGAATCGATGACTTATTCGACCAATTGAGAGGAGCTTCTTTCTTCTCGAAGATTGATTTGAGATCGGGTTACCATCAGTTGCGTACCAGGGAGGAGGATGTCTCGAAGACTGCGTTCTTGTCGAGATATGGTTCTTATGAGTTTCGGGTTATGCCTTTCGGCTTGACCAACGCTCCAGCAGTGTTTATGGACTTGATGAATAGAGTGTTCAGGGATTTCCTAGACCAGTTTGTCATTGTCTTCATTGATGATATTCTGGTTTACTCCCAGACAGAGGAGGAGCATGCCGAGCATTTGAGGCAGGTTTTGCAGACACTCCGTCAGAACGAGTTGTATGCAAAATATGAGAAGTGCGGGTTTTGGCTGAAGGAAGTCCAGTTTTTGGGGCATATCATTTCCGACCAGGGAATATCTGTTGATCCGGGGAAGGTATCAGCGGTGAGGGAGTGGGGACAGCCCACGACACCAACGGAGATTCGTAGTTTCTTGGGTCTAGCAGGATACTACAGGAGGTTTATTCGGGGTTTCTCGGAGATAGCAGGTCCTTTGACACATCTTACTCGTAAGGGTGTGCCATACATTTGGAGTGATGCCTGTCAGTTGGCATTCGATGAATTGAAGGACAAATTGACCTCAGCACCTGTGTTAGCATTGCCGAGACCGGGAGTTGAGTATTTGGTTTACACCGATGCGTCTTTGCAAGGACTGGGAGGTGTATTACAGCAGGAGAGACAGGCCATAGCTTATGCTTCCCGTAAGCTTAAGCCTCATGAGAAGAATTACCCCACACATGATTTGGAGTTGGCAGTAGTGGTATTTGCCCTACGGATTTGGAGGCACTATCTTTTAGGGGAAAAGTTCCAGTTGTTCACGGACCACAGGTCCCTACAGTACCTGTTCACGCAGAAGGAGTTGAATATGCGGTAGCGTAGGTGGCTTAAGTTTGTGAAGGACTACCAGTTCGACATCCAGTACCACCCGGGAAAGGCTAACGTGGTAGCAGACGCGTTGAGCCGTAGGCCAGCAGATGAGGTGGCAGAGGTGTGGAAAGCAAAGTGAAAGGAATTGGGACACCAGGATGCAGTGGCCCGATCTTTTATGTTTGTGATGACCGTTACACCGCAGATTGTCACGAAGGTAGTACGGGCACAGGCTAATGACTCGTTCTATCAGGAACAGATAGTTCGATTGCTAGCAGAGGGAGCCGAATCCTATACCGTCAGCTCAGACGGGGGATTACACTTCAATGGGAGATTAGTGGTTCCAGAAGGAGAGGAGTTGCGACATGAGGTGATGGCAGAGTCGCACGGATCACGGTTCGCGGTACATCTCGGAGGGGACAAAATGTACCAAGACATGAGACGACAGTATTGGTGGAGCGGTATGAAGAGAGATATCACTGAGTTTGTCTCGAAATGCGCCACTTGTCAGCTTGTAAAAGTGGATCATCAGAGACCGACAGGATTACTACAGCCATTGGAGGTCCCGGTGTGGATGTGGGAGAGCATATCCATGGACTTTATCACGGGGTTGCCTACGTCGCAGAGGGGCCACGACTCCGTTTGGGTAATTGTGGACAGGTTGTCCAAGGTCGCTCACTTCTTACCCGTAAGGACTGACTACACCACGGGACAGTATGCCCAGCTCTTCATTTCAGAGATTTTGAGACTTCATGGTGTGCCCCTGAATATCGTGTCTGACAGAGACAAGATATTTGTTTCGAGGTTTTGGGAGAGTTTTCAGGAGGCCATGGGCACGGAATTGCGGTTGAGTACGGCTTATCATCCGCATACCGATGGGCAGACAGAGCGCACCAACCAGATGTTGGAGGACATGCTACGTATGTGCATTATTGACTTCGGGGGTGGATGGGAGCAGTACCTTCCACTGGTGGAGTTTGCTTACAACAACTCCTATCAGTTTACTATTGGCATGGCTCCATTTGAGGCATTGTACGGTAGGCCTTGTCGTTCCCCAGCATGTTGGTTAGAAGTGGGGGACAACAAACTACTTGGGCCGGAAGTGATTCAGGATACTTAGGCAAGGATTGAGTTGATTCGGAGTCGCATTCGGGTAGCTCAAGACAGGCAAAAGAGTTATGCTGATGCGAAGAGGTTTTTTAGGGAGTTCCAAGTGGGGGACCAGGTTTTGCTCAGGGTATCTCTGATGAAGGGGATTATGCGATTCGGGAAGAAGGGGAAGTTGGCACCGAGGTATGTGGGGCCGTTTCCTATTATTGAGCGGATCGGACCGGTTGCGTATAGACTTGGACTACCGGAGCACTTGCATCGGATTCACGACGTGTTCCATATTTCCTCGCTGAGGAAATACCTTAGAGATAATTTGGGTCATTCTCACATTGTTGTGGAAGACATCGATCTCCAGCCGGATAGCTCCTACGAGGAGGGGCCAATTGCTATTTTGGACCAAAGCGAGAGGAAACTGTGGTCAAAGATAGTCCCATTAGTGCGTGTTCAGTGGCGACATCACAATGTCAAGGAGTCCACATGGGAGCGCGAGGATGAGATGCGCGAACGTTATCCAGAGCTATTTTTAGCAGGTACTTTCTAGTTTCGAATTTCGGGACGAAATTCAGTTATTAGGGGGGAAGTATGTAATACCCCGTACTTTTGACTATATTTATTTTTGGGATTAATTAATTAAATGCGTATTAATTTGAAATTAATCCGGGTTATAAATACTTACGAGATGTGAGTTGGTATTTGATTATGTGCATATATGATTATATATGAACTTGGTATTATAAAATTTGTCGTGAGATTGATAGACGGCATTTTAGAAATTTTGTTGAGACGCGTGGGACCGTCGCGTCACGGTGTAATATTTTGATAATAAAAGTGAATTTAACATCTATTAACCGTATGGTCATTTTGAGTGCGCCAACGCGTCCGGAAGGGTCGAGATAGTCAGAAAACACTAGCCGGGGGTATAGTTTGGGTCCCGGGGTGTTTTTAGGCCATACCGGCAACTTAAAGGGTATTTTGGTAATTTTACATTTTTAGGATTTAAAAGTGACGAAAATTAGAGATGTAAATCTGATGTGGATTAAACCCACAAAGCCCACTAACCATCCCATATTAAACCATTAAGCTACGGAGGTTATCTTTAGGTTTACAACTTTCCCCAAAACAAACCCTAGCCACCTTAAGCCACCATTGGAGAAGGAGCTTGGAGAGAGGAGATTCTGCAGAAAAACATCATCAAACCTACACCAAAGTCAGAAATCAAATCAAGGCAAGTGACTTTATTCCATTTAATTTCAGAGAA
The DNA here is from genome assembly GCA_949130495.1 of Sambucus nigra. Lineage (NCBI taxonomy): Eukaryota > Viridiplantae > Streptophyta > Magnoliopsida > Dipsacales > Adoxaceae > Sambucus > Sambucus nigra. The sequence continues at coordinate 644,754,937 of OX422215.1, read as the reverse complement.
TGTCTTTTCCATGTTAGAAATTGGAGAATATCAATTGTTCTTGAAAGATAATGAAAACCCATGTAGTTTAGATCATAGAACTTGAGAAATTTGAGAAGGATTGCATGTAGAATGATAGGTAGATGTTTTTACTGATGATATACATGATTGAAAAGAAATTAAAACGGATTTTGTTGGGTTAATTCATGATTCAAATGTTAGGGTTCATGTTCTTGAGATAATTGGGGAAAAGTGTAGAAATTCATATGTTAATTGATATTGAAGAGATTTAATCCTTGAAAACATGTTAGGAGTTGACTTGAATATGTTTAGGATCACTTAGAGACCATAAAACGTTGTTGGGATGAACTTTGGGTGAGATTAGAAGTGTTAAAATGGTTAAAAACGAGGAAGGGAAAAATCTGGGACGAATCTGGCATCTCGTTAGAAGCCCCTACCCAGGTCGTTCGAACGAACTCGTTCAAACGAGCTTCTAACGAGTTGACCAGTCGCTGCTAAAGAGAATGGATTTCGTTCGATATCTCGTTCAAACGAGATATCGTTAGAAGGTGCAGTTCGTTCGAACGAACTGGAATCTCGTTCGAACAGTCTCGTTCGAACGAGACTTCTAACGAGCTGACAGCCCAAACTCGTTCGAACACTCGTTCGAACGAGACTTCTAACGAGTTGACAGTTTGGTCCTTTTTTGGACTGTTTTGATATTTGGAGTTCCGTGAACTTATTCGAGGATATAGATATCATTCCGTAGATGTAGTAATGATAGAATGGGGACATTTGGGCATTTATGAGAAGGAATTATATACGAGAGTTATATTCAATGAACCATTTGGGTTGAGATGTGAGTGTCTACTACGACGTGAGGATGAATTATGGCGCGTATAATTACAAACCGGAATAGTACAAATTGTGATAATTATAAGTTAGTACGAGAATGCGATATGTACTACGATTAAACTACGATATTACTAAGACGTGTGTTTACTTAGTATTGGTATATAGATTATGTGTATGACATACCTACCATACTTGCTATCACGGGAGGTTGCGTTCGCTTAGGACCCTCTAATCCTTGTGTGCCTACGGGGGGGATATAGACTGGTACCTTGATGAACATAGGTCATAGAAAGACTTATTGGGATATTAATAAGTTCGCTGATCGTGGGAGCGTAGGTATGTGCGTAACCCACGTGATGGTGACTGTGTTCGCCTCCATTATTTGTGATGTTGTTATCGGTGAACTATTCCTGAGCGATTCGGAATATGTAATCCTTATGTACGTGATGTACCGGGATGGATAGCAGAGTATGTGTGCACCACAGCTTAGTTCTCGGGGTGCTTATATTGTATATTTGCGATGTGATTAATATAAATTTAATTAATGAGAATCCTCATGTTAATGTTGTAAATATATTACGGTATTGTTTCGAGAAATATAACGAGTTAACTGATAGTTATATATATTGCATATTGAGTATCTGAGTTTACGTTAAACCCCTATTTAATTACGAGCGTTATTATGTTAATGGAACCAAGTATTATGGGTAGGACCTTTGGCAGTCTAGCTAGTTATGTTGTCACTTAGCTAGTGGTATGGGTAGTTATAGATGGGTACTTGCGTTAGGAGTGCACAGTTAGACGATAGGTGAGAAAATAATGTGAGTGCACGTCCTAACATGTACTTTGCATTTAATGTTTTAAATGTTTTTAAAGCACTTGCAGGTTTTTAAAATATAACTCCACATTCGGGCTCTGACCCGTTTGCTTTTCAAATCTTTTATTGTAAAACCACTTTAGGTGCCCAGCCACAAGGACACCAAGCATAGGATACTCATTCAGGTGATGAGCTGTAGCTGTTTGTGGAAGCTACAGGGACTTTGCTTGTAGACGCTTCTACCTTTTGGATTCCAGAGTCACTATCTATCAGTTGTAGGGCATGTTGCCCATTTCTATTTAGAGACATCTTTTACATTTCAGTTTTCAGACTTTAGCATGTATTGTTTCAGTATTCGTTTTACTTATCAGTTGTGGGATTGTAGTGAGGATTTTTCCTCCAGACTTTATTTACTCTATTGTGATGGTTATTCGTTTTACTTTAGTATGGTGAATGGTGTTATTTATTTCTTCATTTCACTTGTTGTATGTTAATCAGACTTATATTAAAATTTGGCAACTTTCTTTTTAAATACTAGGTGGTTAGTAATAATAAAATGTTTTCGACAGTGATGCTATTAACTGAGCCAACTTGGCATTTTGAATTAATTTAATAAAGGAGTAGCTACCCGGCATTAAATTAGTCGGGGTGTCACATGAGGCATGTTTAATAATAAGTAAAATAGCACAATGCAACTACCTAAATTCCCGGAGAGTGATTAAGCTTACACAGTCCCTTTGTATGGACATAATGAGTTTCATCCACGAAATTATAATCCTTTTGAGTAGTAGTGTTGATGATAGTTCTAGATCTATTTTAATCCAGTGATGCCAAATATTGAAGCTACCTGCCACCGCTCGTTAAAAAATTGTCATTCCTTGACGTGCGATGTTCCAAAGTTGAAGTCATGAACTGCGAGGGTGATAGTGTAGTAGAAAGCACGTGATCTTTTTACTTTTCATTAAAGGTTCTTGATTCTAGTTCTGTAGAATTCTTTAATTCAATGAATATCTCGTGGTCATCAGTTAGATCCACCAATCCATATAATATGTATAGTAATTAGAGCCATCAATTTGATTCAATGAATTCTTTGGTTATCAATTAGAGCCATCAATTTGAGCCACCAATGCATATAATATGTAATGCATATAATCTGTGGTCATCAGTTATTGTACTATACATAACGCTGATCAAATTACTATACATAAAATTGGTAATAAACATGGAGGGTAGATTTTATCCACTTTATCTAAACTACAACGAACCAAGTACACCAGTTCGTTATAGTACAATAACTCAACTTTACAAACTTTCAATTACTTCACTTTTTGAAGATAATCAGGATAGATATTTCTGTTATATGTGAGTGTTCCGTGAACTATCCAAGTTTTTGTTCAAACTTGAAATACTTATATATATGCAATTCAACCATAAAACCATCCGAGGTAATTATTTATTTTCTATATGTAACCACTCAGAAGTTTACACTCCAACATGCATGTCTAACGACGCCAAAGGTAAAGCTTAAGAGAAATACAATAACTTTTAGAAAGTTGAAGATAAATACCCCGACATTATTCTTTCCTCAATGCCTTTAAGGCTTGACAACCTATAGGAACTATGAATTCAAAAGTAGTCAAAAAACTGAGAATATGCAGGAAAGCAGTTTGTAAAAGGTTACAATTAAAAAAGGGCCCCAAATCAAACCACAGATACCTTATTCAAAATCCTTATTGTCAACTTAGAGAACATATAATTGAAATACCACACAAACATGCCACATAAAATCAACATTGAGGCATGTTTAATAATAAGTAAAATAGCACAATGCAACTACCTAAATTCCCGGAGAGTGATTAAGCTTACACAGTCCCTTTGTATGGACATAATGAGTTTCATCCACGAAATTATAATCCTTTTGTCCCAATCCAGTTGATTAGGAGTAGTGTTGATGATGGTTCTGGATCTATTTTAATCTAGTGATGCCAACTATTGAAGCTACCTGCCACCGCTCGTTAAAAAATTGTCATTCCTTGATGTGCCATGTTCGGAAGTTGAAGGCATGAACTGCGAGGGTGATAGTGTAGTAGAAAGCACGTGATCTTTTTGCTTTTCATTAAAGGTTCTTGATTCTAGTTCGGTAGAATTCTTTGATTCAATGAATATCTCGTGGTCATCAGTTAGAACCACCAATCCATATAATATGAATACTAATTAGAGCCATCAATTTGATTCAATGAATTCTTTGGTCATCAATTAGAGCCATCAATTTGAGCCACCAATGCATATAATATGTAATGCATATAATCTGTGGTCATCATTTATTGTACTATACATAACGCTGATCAAATTACTCTACATAAAATTGGTAATAAACATGGAGGGTAGATTTTATCCACTTTATCTAAAGTACAACGAACCAAGTACACCAGTTCGTTATAGTACAATAACTCAACTTTACAAACTTTCAATTACTTCACTTTTTGAAGATAATCAGGATAGATATTTCTGTTATATGTGAGTGTTCCGTGAACTATCTAAGTTTTTGTTCAAACTTGCAATACTTATATATATGCAATTCAACCATAAAACCATCTGAGGTAATTATATATTTTCTATATGTTACCACTCAGAAGTTTACACTCCAACATGCATGTCTAACGACACCAAATGTAAAGCTTAAGAGAAATACAATAACTTTTAGAAAACTGAACATAAATACCCCGACATTATTCTTTCCTCAACGCGTTTAAAAGTTGACAACCTATAGGAAATATGAATTCAAAAGTAGTCGAAAAACTGAGAATATGCAGGAAAGCAGTTTGTAAAAGGTTACAATTAAAAAAGGGCCCCAAATCAAACCACGGATACCATATTTAAAATCTTTATTGTCAACTTAAAGAACATATAATTGAAATACCACACAAACATGCCACATAAAATCAACATGGAGGCATGTTTAATAATAAGTAAAATAGCACAATGCAACTACCTGAATTCCCGGAGAGTGATTAAGCTTACAGAGTCCCTTTGTATGGACATAGTGAGTTTCATCCATGAAATTATAATTCTTTTGTCCCAATCCAGTTGATTAGGAGTAGTGTTGATGATGGTTCTGGATCTTTTTTAATCCAGTGATGACAACTATTGAAGCTACCTGCCACCTCTCGTTAAAAAATTGTCATTCCTTGAGGTGCCATGTTCGGAAGTTGAAGGCATGAACTGCGAGGATGATAATGTAGTAGAAAGCACGTGATCTTTTTGCTTTTCATTAAAGATTCATGATTCTAGTTCTGTAGAATTCTTTGATACAATGAATATCTCGTGGTCATCAATTAGAGCCACCAATGCATATAATATGTATAGTAATTAGAGCCATCAATTTGAGACATCAATTTGATTCAATGAATTCTTTGGTCATCAATTAGAGCTATCAATTTGAGCCACCAATGCATATAATCTGTAATGCATATAATCTGTGGTCACCAGTTATTGTACTATACATAACGCTACATCAAATTACTATACATAAAATTGGGAATAAACATGGATGGTAGATTTTATCCACTTGATCTAAACTATAATGAACCAAGTACACCTGTTCGTTATAGTACAATAACTCAACTTTACAAACATTCAATTACTTCACTCTTTGAAGATAATCAGCATAGATATTATGTTATATGTGAGTGTTCCGTGAACTATCTAAGTTTTTGTTCAAACTTGAAATACTTATATATATGCAATTCAGCCATAAAACCATCCAAGGTAATTATACATTTTCTATATGTTACCACTCAGAAATTCGCACTCCAACATTCATGTCTAACGACACCAAATGTAAAGGTTAAGAGAAATACAATAACTTTTAGAAAGTTGAACATAAATACCCCGACATTATTCTTTCCTCAATGCCTTTAAGGCTTGACAACCTATAGGAAATATGAATTCAAAAGTAGTCCAAAAACTGAGAATATGCAGGAAAGCAGTTTGTAAAAGGTTACAATTAAAAAAGGGCCCCAAATCAAACCACAGATACCTTATTTAAAATCCTTATTGTCAACTTAAAGAACATATAATTGAAATACCACACAAACATGCCACATAAAATCAACATTGAGGCATGTTTAATAATAAGTAAAATTGGAAAATGCAAGTACCTGAATTCCCGGAGAGTGATTAAGCTTACACAGTCCCTTTGTATGGTCATAATGAGTTTCATCCATGAAATTATAATCCTTTTGTCCCAATCTAGTTGATTAGGAGTAGTGTTGATGATGGTTCTGGATCTATTTTAATCAAGTGATGCCAACTATTGAAGCTACCTGCCACCTCTCGTTAAAAAATTATCATTCCTTGAGTTGCCATGTTCAAAAATTGAAGGCATGAACTGCGAGGATGATAATATAATAGAAAGCACGTGATCTTTTTGCTTTTCATTAAAGGTTCTTGATTCTAGTTCTGTAGAATTCTTTGATTCAATGAATATCTCGTGGTCATCAATTAGAGCCACCAATCCATACAATATGTATAGTAATTAGAGCCATCAATTTGATTCAATGAATTCTTTGGTCATCAATTAGAGCCATAAATTTGAACCACCAATGCATATAATATGTAATGCATATAATCTGTGGCCATCAGTTATTGTACTATACATAACGCTGATCAAATTACTATACATAAAATTGGTAATAAATATGGAGGGTAGATTTTATCCACTTTATCTAAACTACAACGAACCAAGTACACCAGTTCGTTGTAGTTCAATAACTCAACTTTACAAACTTTCAATTACTTCACTTTTTGAAGATAATCAGGATAGATATTTCTGTTATATGTGAGTGTTCCGTGAACTATCTAAGTTTTTGTTCAAACTTGAAATACTTATATATATGCAATTCAGCCATAAAACCATCCAAGGTAATTATACATTTTGTATATGTTACCATTCAAAAGTTCACACTCCAACATGCATGTCTAACGACACCAAATTTAAAGCTTAAGAGAAATAAAATAACTTTTAGAAAATTGAACATAAATACCCCGACATTATTCTTTCCTCAATGCCTTTAAGGCTTGACAACCTATCGGAAATATGAATTCAAAAGTAGTCCAAAAACTGAGAATATGCAGGAAAGAAGTTTGTAAAAGGATACAATTAAAAAAGGCCCCCAAATCAAACCACGGATACCTTATTTAAAATCCTTATTGTCAACTTAAAGAACATATAATTGAAATGCCAAACAAACATACAAATCAAATGAAAAATAAACAAAACTCGGGTAGAGAAACAGAGAAATATCATATACCACGATAGTGTTACCTAAAATTACTTAGATATGCAAAATAGAAGAAAAAATAGAATAAATTAGAACATATTACATGATGCACTAATTCAACATGACCATAAATGTCAGGGTATTTATAAATGATTATAAGTTTATGGATATTATGATGGTAATACCAAGTCATGAATGATTTGTCTTTATTAATTAGAACTACAAATAAAGTCAACATAAAAATATATCATAAAAAAGGCATCTTCCAACTTGTTCACTCATCAATATTCAACCCAATAAAATGCAAGAGAATAATAGATGACTAAGAGGTATATAGACTATTACTAATGTACCAGTTTAAGAGTTTGATAATATATGAGCTGAAGCATTAAAATTATAGTTTACCTTCCCCTTGAGTCATTAGCATATTCAATCCACACTTAAAAAAATTGAACAATACATAAATGAGCATGTCTCATGAGAACCACAAAACTGAAGTATACCTATAAACTGTATAACAAAAATTTAACTTATGTCTTATGTGACATTATCTAAGACAACATAAAATCGTCAATTAGCCCTCTCACCTTCTCATCTGTCACCTCTAGGGCCACTCCATGGTAGAGTGACTTAAGATCATAGGGATGTTACACCATATAGCTTCCCCTAGATAATAGTATAACATATCCTAAATCTAGAGGTTGACCCTCAAAATAAAATCTTTTGGTACCGTTTAATCTCACGTTTAAAAAGTGCTAAACATTTCAAAGTTCAAACACTCAGCCACATTTTCCCCTTTCTTTCTCATGATTACGTTAGTTAAATTGAGGCATAATATCAAACACATCAGATAGCTAAATAAAAAAAAATATTGTGCATGCTTAAGAAAAATAAAAAAACTAAAAAACTAAAAGCCAAACGGTGAAGCAAATAAGGGTAGACATGCTATGAAATATTGTTGTCAATGAAAGAACCAAACATAAAAAACCAATGAACACTCCTGTTTTTCCAATATTTTCAAATAACACCAATTAGTAAAAAAATAAAGGTAGATCCAAGGTTTATATCTGATGTCAAAAAAACCAAACATTACATGTATTTTCCAATATTTAAAACACAGGTAAACATGATCCAAATGTAATTCGGAAACAACTAATGAAGACTCCACATATTGAAAACATAGGTAGAAATGGGTTCAACAATAAAACCAACATCTAAATCAAACACAAATGGGTTCAACAATAAAACCAATACATTTTGACTGTAAATCTCAAGAAATGTGGTAAAAAACAAAAGTAAGATACCATATGGATATTTCCTCAAACACATGGTAGGCATACAATATATTTGTCAAAAAAAGTCATGATGTCTACATGTGAGAGACACGAGATATAACCAAACCCCTCTTGCATCAAGGCCTTCTACGACATCATTACAGGCTCAAAATGATTTAGTTGTTTTCGTAGTCAAAACTTCACAAAAATAATGAAGACCAAATAAATAGAGACGTTCTACAAAGTATAAACATTACAAAGTAGTTATGAATCTCACACATAAATACCTCTTACACATGAGAAAAATAAAAAAAGAAAGAATATTCCTTTATTACAGATGAAGACCCAACGCTAGATCTTTAAAACATGTGAAAAGTGTCCAGATCACGTATTAGATATGAAAGACCCATGTGAAAAGATTACCTTCTCGGATGATACAGAGATGCGAGAGATGGAGAGGATGGCGAGCGAGTGAGGAAGAGAATGAGGGAGACGGGGGGTGAGGGAGGGAGATATCGAGAAAGAGATATGTGGTTTCGTGTGTGAAATGGGAGAGTCTTCCAAAAAATACCCCAATTTTTTAATTTTAGGGTGAGTTTGATACGGAAAAAAATGGGGGGAAACCAAATAATTGAGGGGTAGACTTGTAAAAAAGAATGGGATGTGATATGAACCATTAAAATGTGTAAAAATATGTAAGGAGGTGGCACACACCTAAACCATTAAAATGTGTAGACAATTCAAAAACCAACCTATCTTATATATATATATATATATATATATATATATATATAATCTCTTATATGCCAAAATTTTTATCTCAATTCTTGCATGTTCAAGTGATTATTTTCGAGGTCTTATTTTACAAGAAGAATGGCTACGAAGGATGTTACATTTTTTTAATGAATCATTAAGATATGTTACAACACGTTTTCCTAGATATTTATTCATTTTTTGATTCGGATTCACCTTGCTGAATTTTATTATCCTTAACTACATTCATAATACAACTACCCCAACTAATCAAGTAGGGAATATAGTGCTACAACATGTTTCCTTTTCATTGTAAGCTAATTTATCTATAAGTGAATGTAATAAGTAGGTTATTGTCGATTGTATAGGGTCTCCGGTGAAAAAATTGAGTCGATGAATTCAAAATATCAACACCATAATTTTTGGCATTTAGAGATATCAGAACCTAATAAAATTGTAAACAATTTCCAGAACATTTGTAACACTCCCTGATAAACTTTTCTATATACTTATACAACAAAACTAGATAAAGAACCCAAAAGTAAGATTATATTTAATTATAGGTTTTAAATATAATTTATATTGTAACCAATGTGATAAATTTGAAATAGAAGGACACCAGAACATCAAATATGAAAATGTCAATCAGCCAACTAAAGAAACCCGCAGCAAAATCAAGGTCTTTTTCTTTTTTAGATCTTTTAACTTGGTTAACATTCACCTTGTAATATATGTTACTAAGGATGGGTTGATTTAATTTAAAGATAGATTTTTTTTTTAATGAAGTGAGATGGCAGAAGACCCTCCAAAACCACCAGATTTAGATCGTAACTATGCCAAAAGTTTTGCATCTATTCTATCTGATCCATCTTCTCATGCTACCATTTCTTGTAAACTGGAAACGCTATACAAGGGTGAACCTTCTGTCGAATTCTCAGTAGAGGAAACTGCTAGATTATCTTCCCCTTACAAATTCTCCCTTATTGGTAGATTTTCGTTTGGCCGTCCCGCTATGGATACTATTCGCAAGGCATTTCATGGTTTCTGTTTGAAAGCTTCTTTTTCCATAGGATTATTGGATGATCAACACATTTTAATTAAACTGAACTGTGAAGAAGATTTCATGCGTCTCTGGCTTCGAGAACAACTCTATATTTTCAAAGCTGCTATGAGAGTTATGAAATGGACCCCAGACTTTATCCCAGGTAATGATTGTCCAATAATTCCTGTATGGGTTAATTTACCACACTTACCAGTTCATTTTTTTGCAAAACACGCGTTATTTGCTATATGTCGGAGGATTGGTAACCCAATGAGGATGGATGAATCAACTACTAATGTTACAAGACCTAGTCAAGCCTGTATCTGTATTGAGGTAGATGTTTTAAAAAATCTCCCACATCGTATATGGATTGTCAATGGTACCAAAGGTTTTTGGCAACGGATCACATATGAGAATCTGCCTAAATTTTGTGGTGACTGTACGAAAACTGGTCATTCAACAGGTGATTGTGCAGATGCCAATTTAGGGTTGGATATAAACCCTAAAAATATAATTCAAACTTCCGGTGACATTCTTCAAAAAATGCCGTCCGATAAGATCTCCGCTCCTCCAGTAACTGAAACGTCAAAGTATACCAACGTTATAACCACCTGGCAAAAGAAACGGACCTCACAACCAGGTGTTACCTTCAAGGAAGCCGAGCCAGTTAAAACTCCTACTGTGACGGAGGTTTCAAAAAATGGGAATAACCAAATGCTCATGCGTTCAACAACTTTGAAAAACTCGTCCATATTTTCAGAAAAGCATTGTGGGGTCCAAGAATTTACACCTCATGGTCTTACTTCAACCTCTAAAACAGGAAGTGTTATTTATGCAGCCAACAAAACATCATCTCCTCCATCTAAGGGTGAGGTTACACTGCATGGCTCTGACGATGACATCCCTTTCCATAATTCTTTCGCAGATATGGAGGATAACAACGTGCGTCATGAGAAATCGATTCTTAAACAACGTCCATTGTCCCCTACTATATCCGATGCAGCAGGTTTATCTTCACACTCTCTTACTACGGATGATGTAGCCTATGTTAATAATATGGAGCATGATGGAAGTAATAAGGACACTAAATTGTGTGATCAAAACTTTGTATCGGATCCACAAAATCTAATATCTTCTGAGGCTGTAGTTTATTCGAAGGTTGATGGGTCTCAATCTAATGATGACATGCCTCCTCTTGAAGATGTTTCAAATTATAAAGATGATTCAGTGCGGGCTAAAGATGATTGTACCAGCATGGATATTGGCAAATCAAAGAGTTATATTCAACATTTAATCCAACATGATACCATCGTGTTAATTGGAGATAAATTATTTTTGCGCAATGAACTTATTGAGCCTTCCTCTTTCGATGAAGACAATATAAGTGAAGAAGACATGACTCCTTTTGAGAAAGTTATCCCAAGTGGAGAGGTTACCCAAGATAACCCTGGTAGTGTTCAAATACATGACGATCGCGGTATTGATTTATACGTGGAAATACCCAACACTGTCTCAAACGGCGTAAACTCTACTTCGAATCATGACAAATGGCACACCATCCGCAGGAAAACGCGTTCAAGACATCGTAGGTCCTAAATTTATTTTCAAGGTTTCATATATTTTTGTACGATTCGTACTATTTTGTTTTAAAAGTTTTCTATTTCGTCTGTGTACGCCACCGATGAAGGGCATTTCTTCATCTCTATCCTAATAAAGTTTCCTATTTTAAAAAAAAAAAGATTTAATTTAAAGATGACATCAATAGCCATAAGGTTCCTAAGCATTCAGTTTTTAAAAGAAATAGTAAAAAAAACGAATTGAAAGGTAATTGTGTTGCCTTTTCATTAAACATAATGTCAACTATATTTTTCGAAAACAAAGAGTTTATAGTGAGATGATTAAAACCCTTAGAAACATATACACAAACTTCCCCAAACACTAATCAACGAACTTCAAAGCACGTTGATCCTTAATACAACGGGCCAACTATATATCCTTGGGCATAATGGTATCATGTTGGCGTGAATGGCACAGAGATTTATGTCCTCAAAGAGACCAACTAGGTACTCCTTAGCGACCTCATGTAGAAATTGTTGCATAATTCAAGTTTTCGTGTTTTTCGGGAATCCAGAATTGTAAATAGTCCTAAAGCTAGATATGAAAGAATACATACATATAACAAGAGTTTCTTAGTGCTCTTGATAGCCCCTACAAATTTTCCAAAGTGTCTTGGTGAATCTTAACATCTCCTTATGTAAATTCAAACCTAGCCACTGCTAATCCACACATTCACAAAACATTAATAAATATAAAATAGAAACTCAAACCCACTAGCTAAACAAAACTACCATATGATCAAAGTATAATTGCTAATAGGAAACTAGAAATTCAATATGATCCTCATCAAAACTACCACATTTTTATCAGTTATAACTATTATACCAAAGCCTCAATGTGTTGTTTAGAAAAAAAAGGATACATAAATTGTCATCTATAAATTTAATCAAATATCAAATCACGTGGTGGGATCTGACATGAACAATTTAACAAGTATTTAAGAATCAAATGGGTGCAAAGAATAACTTTTTTAAAATTATTTTGAATATTAATATGTTCATTATTGCAAATAAAATTCATGGTAAAATGGATTAATTTATAATTGTAGGGACAACCAAATGGGACCTCTTCCTTGTTGTCACGCTAGGGCTAAATTTTCACACATTGAGTCTACATTCACTTATACAGTATTGACGTTTCCAACCAAAGCCTTATTGGTCTTTATAATCAACAAAATTGTCATTTCTATATGTATATACAGATAAATAAGCACCTCTCTTAGGTGCATGGCATAAAACTCGATAAAAAATAAGCCAAGAATCACAAAGCTTACTGCTCCAAATACATTGCTTCTATGTTGCTTTACTCCTTAATAAATAAACGATGGAAAATTTCTTAAAAATCCATTCAAAATTCATATATATTTGTATGGATGACACTACCCACTCAGTGTAGATTACACCGTAACTTGTTTACCAACTTGACTAGAAACATTAATTTTAACCTTGGATGATTTAAATAATTCGTAAAGAACTTCAGACAAGGTTGGATGGTCATGGACATCATATTTTATGTATTGTATGCATGTTCCCATAGCTTTTGCATTGGGCACTTCGTGTATGAGGTCTACTGCATGAAACCCGAATAAATGAATTTCAAGGATCTCTCTATTATCAGGTCTATAAATCAACTTAGCGATTCCCTCCCCTTTATTTTATTCTAGGGCTTTTGTGTTCGCATCCAAGCTTGTTTTGGAAACACTTACTTTAAATCCCTCTTCTGATGGTTTTTCTCTTGCTTGAGGCTCTGTAAATCCAGCCATACTGATTTCGAGGTGGGTGAAACATGTTGCTGGGATGCTCAGATGAGTCATCACATAGTCCTTCCTATAAACCTTCTTAACAATTGAGATTCCTTATTCACTTGCTGCGTGAGTGAGCATCCATTTTCCATTTTCATCCCTAATACAATACACATGAGAAACCAATTGTCCATTTACACCAATTACTTGCGTCCGATCATTAACAGGGATAAATTGACGTTGAATTTCTATATTCATATTCTACAAAGCAATCCGTTTTGTGAATGGAGCCCTTCCAGATGCAATGAGAGCATCATTTACCTCAAAAGTATCATTTTCTTCCGTTTTTTTCATATTAATGAGCTCAATTGTATCCCGTCCTTAGCTGGAGTAATTTTGCTAAAAAATACACCAGTATGATAATCAAATTTTTGAGACCAAGCAGTATCGAATCTAGAGCTTCAGCAGATGTAACCTCATTTTCATGTGTTGTATACACATCAGTGCATTCAAGACCAATGTAACCACTTCCTATAATTGTATCCGCTCTGGAACAAATTATAACTTATGCACGTGATCAGTGGTAATTACAGTCTTACCATCAACGTCAATTCCCTTAGTTACCAATGATAAAAAACGCTAGCAATGGTTATATCTTTCGCTTCTACTACCGTGTTAATGAACCCAATATTTCCATACTTCAAATTTTTATGGACCCAAAATTGTACACCAAGAGCTTTCATTGAATCGATCAATTTACTTTGAATTTTGATGGCAGGATTATTTACATGGTCAGCAACTCCCTATTTGTTATAACTAGCAGTTACAACCTATAAACTGAAAGTCTTCATGTAATTCTCATTTGGAAGCTACCTCATTCGACCACATATAGCAAGAAGGGACTTGGGGGGGTAAACTTAAGAAGGAATTACTTCAACTCTTTACTGTAGCATGTGAAATTCCATCTCAAATTGCTCCATTTTATCAACCACTAGACGAGAAGAAATATTTTTCATGTACGCATATAGTGCATCTTTAGCATTAGCTACAACCTCATTTTCTGGTACCAATTTATTCTTCTCATCAACAATCAACCTACTCTTTCTTCCATTTCTTTGAGGATGGTATCTTTCTTATCAATAATAGAATTGACTGTTTGAATTGACTTGTTTTCTTCACCCTTTTTGAGTAATGCCTTCTTTTTTGCACGGTCATAGAACGCACAATCATCACCCACACATTCATCCTCATCCTCTCCCATTGCACCTTTCTTCTTCCTATTAGATATCCTTCCAGTACGTGCACCTAAAATTTCCCAAATACTTTCATTTAGGGTCATCTCTAAGTTTTAAAGCTCATCTATTATATGTAATATTCTCTATTCATTTTGAGCAATTTGAGTTTGTTTCCCATGAGTCAAAACCACCCTGAGAAATGTCCTTAGCATGAGGACCTTTATTTAGGCATATGCACAAGAGTACCCTTGATAATGAGAATCCAACATTACCCAAGACTCCACAAGTGCATACTTCAACAACGCTCACAATCAACTCAAATTAATCTCTCAACAGCCAACTCACCACCACATTGAAACCTCCACAGCCGCATCAACATCACACCCCAAATTTCAAACTTTACAAACATATAATAGTAAGTAAGATTCCTCTATGACTCGTCATTCTTTCTAAAGGTAAAAAAGGCTCGTTTTTCGCACAATTCACATTGAGCATTCAATTTTATTATGGTATAAGTCAAAGGTATTTTGTCAATCACTGGACCAAAACTCCTGCTGCCAATAAAATTCACAAATGCACATGAAATTGAGAAAATACAATAATTTGTTCCTCGAAATTTACATTTAATAAACTTAACCGTGTCTAAATTTCAAATAAGGTAATTATAAATATCTACAAATAAATAGGAGGAAGCTTAAGATATTGAAATTACGCAATGTAGGCCTGTCTAAGAACCCAACCAACCCACATACGAGTAGAATACGTTTATTGATAATAGCACAAATCAAACCTAACGAATATATGGTTTGCATACTCCAAATATACGCATATATGATGATGAGTTTCAATTTGCATACTTCACGCATAGACTCTTCATCACCTTACATAAATAAACACCAAACAAACCCATTAATGGTGTGATGTACAACATATTTACAAAATGCAACTAGCTTCAATGAATTAGTAATCATGGTTACCTCATACTTTCTCAACTCCCCAATCACAACATAACCAATCCCCGACAGAAACCAAAGATTGAACAGAGAAGAATGCATGATTCAATATGCATATCGGTGTAAACAATTGCATAGATTTTGGGAAGAAAAATTGAATCAATTTCATTTTGTATCGAGGATCCAATATTACTGCCATAGCCATCACTAGATTTCCATCACCTCGTACTTATTAAACCTTTCACTGATTTTAAAGATCATGTTTCTCATGTAATCTCTTTCATCCATCGACTTATCATGTAATTTTTGTTTTATTTTCACTCATTTTTCGGATCATATTTCTCCTTGTGAGTAAAATAAAATTATATCCATGTCAATAGTAGCAAAGTTATTATTAAATGAGACAACAATGATAGCCAATCAAATAATTTTACTCTGTAATTAACATATACCATAGATTTTTTAACAACTAACTTATATACACTCATGCATCTCATTAATTAACCAATAAACCCCAAATCTAATATAGACATAAAGGCAGTGACAATTACAATGATATAATTTAAATCCCCATACAAAAATATTAAGACAAATCATAATAAAGATACAATTATATCATTCCAATCACAATAGACATGTACAATTATATAATTTTGAATTTAACCTTTTTACTTGACAAATCAAGTTATATAGATGTTAATTTTCAAAGATATGTGTAATAAGGTTCACAAAATTATCATTTGCTGGTGAGTAAAGTTCAATAAAGAGTTGGTATTATATGTAAGATTACTAAAACCCTTACAAACGTTTGTTCACGAACAAGATGAACCAAATAATGTTATGTTTGGCTTAGTAATTTAAACCACCTTGACAGTTGGATTAAAATTGGCTCTATGAGCGGATGAACCATCTTGAAATAGCTTCAAGGCATGCTAAGATCGAGAACACAACAAGTAGCATTAATCGATTTTCAGCCCTAGTTGTTGTGTTTGATACTATTTTCAACACATTGAGTTACAATTCTTTCTCATTAGATTTATTGATTAGGAGGTTATGAAGGGTGCCATCTTGAAAAGCTAGGGTATTCACGATGTTTTTTTTATGCTTAGATGGATTCTTTTGGATATAAAGTGAGAAGAGGTTGTGAGACACTGGAAAATAAATAGAAGGGATTAATATTATATTTAAGTTGGAAAAGAATAAGGGTTTTAAATATTATTACTTTAAAAGACGATTGATTATATCGGTCTCAAAAAGTAATTTTTAGGTACAATCATTTTAAAAAACTATTTTTTGAGGTGACTTGGCCCAAGGAGTGGGGCTAAATGGAACGATATGCATGTACAATTTCTCCAAAAATTATTCTTGGACGAAGGTAAGTTTATTCTGGCTTAGCTTGCTCATGAGAAGTAATGTCCAGGTGAAGAGTTGATGAATGACATAAAGAAATATCTCTAGATGTACGAGAAGATTAAACATATGGGTAAGATCCTTCAAATTTGTATAGAAAGTTTATCACGATAGTTTATTTGTTATTTGATAAATGAAACTAGAGAAGGCACATTCAAAGGATTCGTGAGCATTACCTAAAATATCTCATTGGTCATTCAACCTCTGCCAATCACGACCATTTTTGTGTTGAAGTATCTAGCCAACCATGTAATTTGAGGAGCATGGTTTTCATGAGTCCACTATGCTGATGGAGGTCGAGAAATGGGTAAGAATGATAAGAAGAATAACAATAAGAAAAATGTTGAGCAAGAGGATCCAGATCGATTACCTTGAAGCTTTGAATAATCAAAGAGTTGTTACAATATAATGTTACGTGATGGATTAGTTTTCCACCCAAAAATCATCGCCTTATATTAAAGAAGGGGACATTCAAGTTGATCCAAACTACTGCTAGATCTATTAGCGCAGTGGTCATCCCACGGTTTCATGATTTAATTTGAGGAATATCATCAACAAACACTTACTGGAAGGGACTCTCGATATCTCTCAATGAAATGTTAACAATAATCCATTGGCATACCATGGGGCAAACATGGTTATGGAGTTAGATGAGGAAGGAGAATGTTGAACGAGAGGAGTATAAGACTTCTAAGATATTTATGATAGATTCTCTTAAGGAATGGATAATATGGTTCTTACCCACAATGAACCAAATGGAAAAGATAGCAAGCAAGCTTTCGTATCAAAATCATCCATTTTTTATGGGAGGTCTATATACCTCCAAAAATAAGGAAATAAATAACTCATACCATTATAGACATCGCAAAGAGGAATTTTGTTCAATCGTTGAGAGAAAGGGACCTATGACCGTATTGATTATAAAGTTTATGTTTGAGATCACTTTCCCATATTTTGACAAATCAATAAGGTTCTGTCATAATAGACCTTTGTACGTGGCAAACGATATCAATGGACCAATATTTTCTATATCATTGATATATGTAGGTGTTTTGGTGAATACCACCCATATTATCTCATTTTATGTAGCAATTATCTCATATACAAGTTTGATTCAATATCACTTTCAATCTCAGGTTATGACAGCCACGCATCCAAACATCTAATTATCTTAAGCCCATTTCATGTACTTACATTAATCGGTCTGGAAAAGGTATATATATATATATATATATAAAACATTGAGGCAAGGTGTTTTACGGTTTCATAAGTGGGATAAAATAATCAAAGGTTATTATGAAGCCACCAATCCATGAAATCAATAGTCAGATTACTTTACGGAGCATCTTACACATCCCCCTCATTTCATTTCAACTTTAATTTGAACAGGCCCCATTTAGCAATATATGCTTTTCTCTCCCTCCCCCCCCCCCCCCCCCTCTCTCACACACACACAAAAATAGAGGTCACAAATCCTCTATAACCCCTCTTAAGTCACAACCACACCTCTCTAAGGCTCATTACTATGGTCTCATTTTCACAAATGAACAAGCACCACCATCTTTCATCACCCCTCTCTCGCACTCTTAACATACATAAAATGTCCGGTTTTGTTTTATAGTTTATTTTGAGGTTAATCACATTTTAAGTTGGTTGTCATTTATGGATTTTCTTCGTGGTCAATTATACTTTGCTGAACAATTCTTTCTTATCAGGTCAGATGACATTTTGGGTTTTTAAGTTAATATTTTGAAAATAATATGAGAAATGGCCAAAAAAATAAGGGAGTGTAAATAAATTTATTAATTCAAGGTGGCCAACTTATATATTTCTAATTATTTCTTCCACAATCCATAGAACTTAAGTAATCCAAATGTCTTATCACACCATATTCATAAGAAAATGAATTAGCACTACACCAAAAATGCTAATCTGGCACGCTGTGGCAAGGAGATTCTGGCACGGTTTTAAGACGTGCCAAAATTTGGCACGGTTTTAGCATAAACTGGCACGGTTTAAATAAGTGTCAAATTCTGGCACGGTGTAAAACCGTGCCAAATATGGGTACAGTTCATTAAAAAAATAATATCCTAAAATTTCAAGGCGGGACAATCTGATTTGTTCTCTCTTCTCTCTAAGTCTCTCTCTCTCTCTCTCTCTCTCTCTCTCTCTCTCTCTCTCTTCAGCAGAGACCAAACGTTGCCTTATCAAGGAATCGACCATCCCCCCGCCGACCATCTCTAGATAGCAGCCCGCTTGGCTCTGAAATCTCGCCAAAAACAACTTCGATTGAAATCTCCGATTAGCTCTGAAATCTCCAACTCCGAAAAAAAGATTTTATCTTTAACTTCGATTCAAAACAACTTCAAATCAAGGAAGCAAAGGAAACGATTTGATCTGAAATCAAGGTTCTTTCTCTCTCTTTGCTTAAGGTTTATGTTGTTTATATTTATTATTTTGTGACTTCATTAATCATTTTAAGTTGTGTGGAGTTTCGTGGCAGTTCATGTTTTTTATTTTTATTTTGTGAAACCCGAATCCGTTGTTTTCTGTTTTGTCAAGAAGCAAATTTGTTATTAGGATATTTGTAAACTTAAAAACTAAACCTGAGAGTGAGAGCTTCTGCTGAGTTATAGGCAACTGAATGGATATTGTACTAGGAGGGATAAACAAAAAAATGCTTTTTGCTCCATATTTGCTCTGCTATGAATTATGAATATTAGAACCCGTTTTTTGGCTAATTTGATTATAAGTTCAGTTGTGCATAATATATTTGATATCAGGTAATGTTTATTTAGATAAATTTGTTGATATTAGGTTCAGTATAGTTGTTTAGGAATTTATGTTCATCTTGTTTGCTTCTTAATACGTCAATGTGTCCATGCCCTACACTATTTAACAGTATCGTGTCGACAAGTTGAGTATACGTGTCCGTGAGAGTCCTATATAGGTTGTCAAAATGCATACACTGCTAGATAACGACTCCTAAAATACTGTCTATGCATGTCAGATAGCTATTTTGTTTCCTATCTCAGCGGTCCTTAACCCGACTCAGTTTGCAAGATTTCAGTTTTAATGTGATTATTTGTGTTGAAAGATCGATATTTACGGATCTGAGTTAGTGTACCTATATAGGTTATTTTGACATTTATTTGCTTTATTTGCAGTTACCAATATAATGCACCCTTTTTTGCACTTCAAAAGCCTAACAATGGTGCACGGGGTTCTAGAGCTACTAATATTCCATTTTATCTTTTAGTTTTTGCCCCATGATAAGTAATTTCTAACTAATTTGACATGTATTTTATTCTTTCACTTGTTATTAACCTACAAGATGCTCTGTAATTTAACATGTATTTTGTTGGGACAATATTGTGTTATGCATACTAGACGGACAGTTAAAAACATTCCCAAGTATGCTCCATCACAGTTCTACATTGCAATGTGTTTCCTCGGATCAAGGAGAAAAATATAATGTCCCTAAAACCTTTTGTTGAACGCCTTCGGTAAGTTTAAGGATGTTATTTAGAATGTTATGTTTTCAATTTAGTACATTTTTTAAAAGTTCAAGTTTGTGTTAGTTTTTTAATCTATTTTTCATCTCATGGCTTGAAATCATCGTAACTGCAATTGTATATCATAATGTGCCCATACATTTTTCAGATTCTTAGCTCTGGAGTGGAAATGAGAGAAGGAATAAGGTTTGTAGTTACACTACTAAAGATGGTAGTTTGGTCTTCTGTAAGTTGTTTCTTAAATAATCCCACAATATGATTAATAACGTCTTGATTATTCTCCCAAGTATTACCCTCTTCATCTTTAATGGAGTGAATCCTAAGCTTTTAGTGCTTGGTTTTAACACTAGCTTGGCCATTACCAAACTTACCTCATCTCTGTTGTTACATCAAGTTTATATTGTCCCCTATAACCTGGCCATTACCAAACTTACCTCATCTTTGGTTTAGTTTATTTGTATTTCAATATGAGTTGAAATTGATAGATTATGTATATGAATTGACTTCTACTATGAATCGTTCATAAACCCCTTGAATATATGCGTAAATATTTAGAGAATGGGATCAAATTGATTAAGATTGAATTTTTAGGGTTCTTGATACAGAATTGGGTTTTATCATTAAATCTTGAATTAATATTGTGTTTTTGATGTTTTAAGCATGTTTAAATCATAGTTACTTTATTTAGATGCTATACCAATTTAAGTAAGATCCTACTTTTATGGTAACATTATAGTTCATGCTTATAGACTTTATGACCATCTTATTTATTTTGTACACTCGCAATTATTTAGTATAATGAATAGGACCCATGGTGAGGACAATACTCAATATTTCACAATAGGATTCGGAATAAATCGACAAATCGATAGGATCCACATCGAACACATGTGCTTGGTTTGTGGCCTTTCTCAATTACTTACTCATTTTCACTAATTCTTCATGTATGCCAAAATTGAAAAACTGGTAAATAAAACAAAAAACCAAGAACATTTCACAAGTCAGAAAATTAAGTCACATGTTGTAAAATGACTACTTTCCCTACATAATGGTTAATATATCTTTTTAAAATATAATTTTGGTATTGCAGGACCTCTTTGTGTCGGGACTGATACAACATCAGCACACTGGTGAAAGCCAAAGCGGAACTCGAAGAAGTGATTGGAAAAGGGAAGATCTCAAGTTGTTTACACAAATACGCAAGGATCAAGAATGAGGGAGCTTATTCGGAGGATCTCAAGTTGCGAATAAATTTGGTAAGTATTTCATTTAATTGTCTGCGCGTGTGTGTGTTGTGTAAGATGTGTGTGTTAAGGCCTTAATAAGTGGTTGACATGGAGGAAGGGACTATATGGATTTATATACTATTTTTAGATGTTAAATCGGTGGAAGGGATTTATTGGTGGTTTAGATGCGGCTTTTGTGCTTGTTGTTGTTGTTGGGCTTATGTTAATATTAAAATAAGTTGGATTTCATGAATAAACAAAGGAAACTCTGTCAAAATTTTATGAAATAAGTAAGTGTTCTAAATTGATTAAGGCTAGCATACAACATTTGAAAATTGAACATTGGTGAATGAAAACGTAAAACAACTAATTAACATACATGAATGAGACACGCGTAGTCACGAACACCTCACACGGGACCAATGTAACTTGTAGCAACTGATCGCGTAGTCCCGGGTCTCCCGGTTTGAGAGTATGACGATAATTCGCAAAAATCACACTTAGACTTGAAAACAGGCCGTTAAGGGGTGAAAACCCGAACCAGCCCCCAAACGACCCCGTAAGAGGCACGAACACCTCGCACGGGACCATTGTAACTCGTAGGAACTGACCGTGTAGTCCCGGGACTCCCGGTTTGAGAGTATGACGATAATTTGAAAAAATCACACTTAGACTTGAAAACAGGCCGTTAAGGGGTGAAAACCCGAACCAGCCCCCAAACGACCCCGTAGGAGGCACGAACACCTCGCACGGGACCAATGTAACTCGTAGGAACTGACCGCGTAGTCCCGGGACTCCCGGTTTGAGAGTATGACCCGAATTTACAAAAATCACACTTAGACTTGAAAACAGGCCGTTAAGGGGTGAAAACCCGAACCAACCCCCAAACAACCCCGTAGGAGGCACGAACACCTCGCACGGGACCAATGTAACTCGTAGGAACTGACCGCCTAGTCCCGGGTCTCCCGGTTTGAGAATATGACGATAGTTTGCAAAAATCACACTTAGACTTGAAAACAGGCCGTTAAGGGGTGAAAACCCGAACCAGCCCCCAAACGACCCCGTAGGAGGCACGAACACCTCGCACGGGACCAATGTAACTTGTAGGAACTGACCGCGTAGTCCCGGGACTCCCGGTTTGAGAGTATGACCCGAATTTACAAAAATCACACTTAGACTTGAAAACAGGCCGTTAAGGGGTGAAAACCCGAACTAACCCCCAAACAACCCCGTAGGAGGCACGAACACCTCGCACGGGACCAATGTAACTCGTAGGAACTGACCGCCTAGTCCCGGGTCTCCCGGTTTGAGAATATGACGATAGTTTGCAAAAATCACACTTAGACTTGAAAACAGGCCGTTAAGGGGTGAAAACCCGAACCAGCCCCCAAACGACCCCGTAGGAGGTACGAACACCTCGCACGGGACAAATGTAACTCGTAGGAACTGACCGCGTAGTCCCGGGACTCCCGGTTTGAGAGTATGACCCGAATTTGCAAAAATCACACTTAGACTTGAAAACAGGCCGTTAAGGGGTGAAAACCCGAACCATCCCCCAAACGACCCCGTAAGAGGCACGAACACCTCGCACGGGACCATTGTAACTCGTAAGAACTGACCGCGTAGTCCCGGGACTCCCGGTTTGAGAGTATGACGATAATTTGAAAAAATGACACTTAGACTTGAAAACAGGCCGTTAAGAGGTGAAAACCCGAACCAGCCCCCAAACGACCCCGTAGGAGGCACGAACACCTCGTACGGGACCAATGTAACTCGTAGGAACTGACCGCGTAGTCCAGGGACTCCCGGTTTGAGAGTATGACCCGAATTTACAAAAATCACACTTAGACTTGAAAACAGGCCGTTAAGGGGTGAAAACCCGAACCAATCCCCAAACAACCCCGTAGGAGGCACGAACACCTCGCACGGGACCAATGTAACTCGTAGGAACTGACCGCCTAGTCCCAGGTCTCCCGGTTTGAGAATATGACGATAGTTTTCAAAAATCACACTTAGACTTGAAAACAGGCCGTTAAGGGGTGAAAATCCGAACCAACCCCCAAACGACCCCGTAGGAGGCACGAACACCTCGCACGGGACAAATGTAACTCGTAGGAACTGACCGCGTAGTCCCGGGACTCCCGGTTTGAGAGTATGACCCGAATTTGCAAAAACCACACTTAGACGTCAAAACAGGCCGTTAAGGGGTGAAAACCCGAACCAACCCCCAAATGACCCCGTAAGAGGCACGAACACCTCGCACGGGACCAATGTAACTCGTAGGAACTGATCGCGTAGTCCCGGGACTCCCGGTTTGAGAGTATGACGATAATTTGAAAAAATCACACTTAGACTTGAAAACAGGCCGTTAAGGGGTGAAAACCCGAACCAACCCCCAAACGACCCCGTAGGAGGCACGAACACCTCGCACGGGACCAATGTAACTCGTAGGAACTGACCGCATAGTCCCGGGACTACCGGTTTGAGAGTATGACCCGAATTTGTAAAAATCACACTGAGACTTGAAAACAGGCCGTTAAGGGGTGAAAACCCGAACCAGCCCCCAAACAACCCCGTAGGAGGCACGAACACCTCGCACGGGACCAATGTAACTCGTACGAACTGACCGCGTAGTCTCGGGTCTCCCGGTTTGAGAATATGACGATAGTTTGCAAAAATCACACTTAGACTTGAAAACAGGCCGTTAAGGGGTGAAAACTCGAACCAGCCCCCAAACGACCCCGTAGGAGGTACGAACACCTCGTACGGGACAAATGTAACTCGTAGGAACTGACCGCGTAGTCCCCGGACTCCCGATTTGAGAGTATGACCCGAATTTGCAAAAATCACACTTAGACTTGAAAACAGGCCGTTAAGGGGTGAAAACCCGAACCAGCCCCCAAACGACCCCGTAAGAGGCATGAACACCTCGCACGGGACCATTGTAACTCGTAGGAACTGACCGCGTAGTCCCGGTACTCCCGGTTTGAGAGTATGACGATAATTTGAAAAAATCACACTTAGACTT
The DNA here is from genome assembly GCA_949130495.1 of Sambucus nigra. Lineage (NCBI taxonomy): Eukaryota > Viridiplantae > Streptophyta > Magnoliopsida > Dipsacales > Adoxaceae > Sambucus > Sambucus nigra. The sequence continues at coordinate 644,730,210 of OX422215.1, read as the reverse complement.
GAAGACAGGCCGTTAAGGGGTGAAAACCCGAACCAACCCCCAAACGGCCCCGTAGGAGGCACGAACACCTCGCATGGGACCAATGTAACTCGTAGGAACTGACCGCGTAGCCCCGGGACTCCCGGTTTGAGAGTATTACCCGAATTTGCCAAAATCACACTTAGACTTGAAAACAGGCCGTTTAGGGGTGAAAACCCGAACCAACCCCCAAACAACCCCGTAGGAGGCACAAACACCTCGCACGGGACCAATGTAACTCGTAGGAACTGACTGCCTAGTCCCGGGTCTCCCGGTTTGAGAATATGACGATAGTTTGCAAAAATCACACTTAGACTTGAAAACAGGCCGTTAAGGGGTGAAAACCCGAACCAGCCCCCAAACGACCCCGTAGGAGGCACGAACACCTCGCACGGGACAAATGTAACTCATAGGAACTGACCGCGTAGTCCCGGGACTCCCGGTTTGAGAGTATGACCCGAATTTGCAAAAATCACACTTAGACTTGAAAACAGGCCGTTTAGGGGTGAAAACCCGAACCAACCCCCAAACAACACCGTAGGAGGCACGAACACCTCGCACGGGACCAATGTAACTCGTAGGAACTGACCGCCTAGTCCCGGGTCTCCCGGTTTGAGAATATGATGATAGTTTGCAAAAATCACACTTAGACTTGAAAACAGGCCGTTAAGGGGTGAAAATCCGAACCAGCCCCCAAACGACCCCGTAGGAGGCACGAACACCTCGCAAGGGACAAATGTAACTCGTAGGAACTGACCGCGTAGTCCCGGCACTCCCGGTTTGAGAGTATGACCCGAATTTGCAAAAACCACACTTAGACGTGAAAACAGGCCGTTAAGGGGTGAAAACCCGAACCAGCCCCCAAATGACCCCGTAAGAGGCACGAACACCTCGCACGGGACCAATGTAACTCGTAGGAACTAATCGCGTATTCCCGGGACTCCCGGTTTGAGAGTATGACGATAATTTGAAAAAATCACACTTAGACTTGAAAACAGGCCGTTAAGGGGTGAAAACCCGAACCAACCCCCAAACGACCCCGTAGGAGGCACGAACACCTCGCACGGGACCAATGTAACTCGTAGGAACTGACCGCATAGTCCCGGGACTACCGGTTTGAGAGTATGACCCGAATTTGTAAAAATCACACTTAGACTTGAAAACAGGCCGTTAAGGGTTGAAAACCCGAACCAGCCCCAAACAACCCCGTAGGAGGCACGAACACCTCGCACGGGACCAATGTAACTCGTACGAACTGACCGCGTAGTCCCGGGTCTCCCGGTTTGAGAATATGACGATAGTTTGCAAAAATCACACTTAGACTTGAAAACAGGCCGTTAAGGGGTGAAAACTCGAACCAGCCCCCAAACGACCCCGTAGGAGGCACGAACACCTCGCACGGGACAAATGTAACTCGTAGGAACTGACCGCGTAGTCCCCGGAATCCCGGTTTGAGAGTATGACCCGAATTTGCAAAAATCACACTTAGACTTGGAAACAGGCCGTTAAGGGGGTGAAAACCCGAACCAGCCCCCAAACGACCCCGTAAGAGGCACGAACACCTCGCACGGGACCATTGTAACTCGTAGGAACTGACCGCGTAGTCCCGGGACTCCCGGTTTGAGAGTATGACGATAATTTGAAAAAATCACACTTAGACTTGAAAACAGGCCGTTAAGGGGTGAAAACCCGAACCAGCCCCCAAACGACCCCGTAGGAGGCACGAACACCTGGCACGGGACCAATGTAACTCGTAGGAACTGACCGCGTAGCCCCGGGACTCCCGGTTTGAGAGTATTACCCGAATTTGCAAAAATCACACTTAGACTTGAAAACAGGCCGTTTAGGGGTGAAAACCCGAACCCACCCCCAAACAACCCCGTAGGAGGCACGAACACCTCGCACGGGACCAATGTAACTCGTAGGAACTGACCGCCTAGTCCCGGGTCTCCCGGTTTGAGAATATGACGTAGTTTGCAAAAATCACACTTAGACTTGAAAACAGGCCGTTAAGGGGTGAAAACCCGAACCAGCCTCCAAACGACCCCGTAGGAGGCACGAACACCTCGCACGGGACAAATGTAACTCATAGGAACTGACCGCGTAGTCCCGGGACTCCCGGTTTGAGAGTATGACCCGAATTTGCAAAAATCACACTTAGACTTGAAAACAGGCCGTTTAGGGGTGAAAACCCGAACCAACCCCCAAACAACACCGTAGGAGGCACGAACACCTCGCACGGGACCAATGTAACTCATTGGAACTGACCGCCTAGTCCCGGGTCTCCCGGTTTGAGAATATGACGATAGTTTGCAAAAATCACACTTAGACTTGAAAACAGGCCGTTAAGGGGTGAAAACCCGAACCGACCCCCAAACGACCCCGTAGGAGGCACGAACACCTCGCACGGGACAAATGTAACTCGTAGGAACTGACCGCGTAGTCCCGGGACTCCCGGTTTGAGAGTATGACCCGAATTTGCAAAAATCACACTTAGACTTGAAAACAGGCCGTTAAGGGGTGAAAACCCGAACCAGCCCCCAAACGACCCCATAAGAGGCACGAACACCTCGCACGGGACCATTGTAACTCGTAGGAACTGACCGCGTAGTCCCGGGACTCCCGGTTTGAGAGTATGACGATAATTTGAAAAAATCACACTTAGACTTGCTAACAGGCCGTTAAGGGGTGAAAACCCGAACCTGCCCCCAAACGACCCCGTAGGAGGCACGAACACCTCGCACGGGACCAATGTAACTCGTAGGAACTGATCGCGTAGTCCCGGGACTCCCGGTTTGAGAGTATGACCCGAATTTGCAAAAATCACACTTAGACTTGAAAACAGGCCGTTAAGGGGTGAAAACCCGAACCAGCCCCCAAACGATCCTGTAGGAGGCACGAACACCTCGCACGGGACAAATGTAACTCGTAGGAACTGACCGCATAGTCCCGGGACTCCCGGTTTGAGAGTATGACGATAATTTGAAAAAATCACACTTAGACTTGAAAACAGGCCGTTAAGGGGTGAAAATCCGAACCAACCCCCAAACAACCCCGTAGGAGGCACGAACACCTCGCACGGGACCACTGTAACTCGTAGGAACTGACCGCGTAGTCCCGGGACTCCCGGTTTGAGAGTATGACGATAATTTGAAAAAATCACACTTAGACTTGCTAACAGGCCGTTAAGGGGTGAAAACCCGAACCTGCCCCCAAACGACCCCGTAGGAGGCACGAACACCTCGCACGGGACCAATGTAACTCGTAGGAACTGATCGCGTAGTCCCGGGACTCCCGGTTTGAGAGTATGACCCGAATTTGCAAAAATCACACTTAGACTTGAAAACAGGCCGTTAAGGGGTGAAAACCCGAACCAGCCCCCAAACGATCCTGTAGGAGGCACGAACACCTCGCACGGGACAAATGTAACTCGTAGGAACTGACCGCATAGTCCCGGGACTCCCGGTTTGAGAGTATGACCCGAATTTGCAAAAATCACACTTAGACTTGAAAACAGGCCGTTAAGGGGTGAAAACCTGAACCAGCCCCCAAACGACCCCGTAGGAGGCACGAACACCTCGCACGGGACCAATGTAACTCGTAGGAACTGACCGCGTAGTCCCGGGACTCCCGGTTTGAGAGTATGACCCGAATTTGCAAAAATCACACTTAGACTTGAAAACAGGCCGTTAAGGGGTGAAAACACGAACCAACCCCCAAACCACCCCGTAGGAGGCACGAACACCTCGCACGGGACCAATGTAACTCGTAGGAACTGACCGCATAGTCCCGGGACTCCCGGTTTGAGAGTATGACCCGAATTTGCAAAAATCACACTTAGACTTGAAAACAGGCCGTTAAGGGGTGAAAACCTGAACCAGCCCCCAAACGACCCCGTAGGAGGCACGAACACCTCGCACGGGACCAATGTAACTCGTAGGAACTGATCGCGTAGTCCCGGGACTCCCGGTTTGAGAGTATGACCCGAATTTGCAAAAATCACACTTAGACTTGAAAACAGGCCGTTAAGGGGTGAAAACCCGAACCAGCCCCCAAACGATCCTGTAGGAGGCACGAACACCTCGCACGGGACAAATGTAACTCGTAGGAACTGACCGCATAGTCCCGGGACTCCCGGTTTGAGAGTATGACCCGAATTTGCAAAAATCACACTTAGACTTGAAAACAGGCCGTTAAGGGGTGAAAACCTGAACCAGCCCCCAAACGACCCCGTAGGAGGCACGAACACCTCGCACGGGACCAATGTAACTCGTAGGAACTGACCGCGTAGTCCCGGGACTCCCGGTTTGAGAGTATGACCCGAATTTGCAAAAATCACACTTAGACTTGAAAACAGGCCGTTAAGGGGTGAAAACACGAACCAACCCCCAAACCACCCCGTAGGAGGCACGAACACCTCGCACGGGACCAATGTAACTCGTTGGAACTGACCGCGTAGTCCCGGGACTCCCGGTTTGAGAGTATGACGATAATTTGAAAAAATCACACTTAGACTTGAAAACAGGCCGTTAAGGGGTGAAAACCCGAACCAGCCCCCAAACGACCCCGTAGGAGGCACGAACACCTGGCACGGGACCAATGTAACTCGTAGGAACTGACCGCGTAGCCCCGGGACTCCCGGTTTGAGAGTATTACCCGAATTTGCAAAAATCACACTTAGACTTGAAAACAGGCCGTTTAGGGGTGAAAACCCGAACCCACCCCCAAACAACCCCGTAGGAGGCACGAACACCTCGCACGGGACCAATGTAACTCGTAGGAACTGACCGCCTAGTCCCGGGTCTCCCGGTTTGAGAATATGACGTAGTTTGCAAAAATCACACTTAGACTTGAAAACAGGCCGTTAAGGGGTGAAAACCCGAACCAGCCTCCAAACGACCCCGTAGGAGGCACGAACACCTCGCACGGGACAAATGTAACTCATAGGAACTGACCGCGTAGTCCCGGGACTCCCGGTTTGAGAGTATGACCCGAATTTGCAAAAATCACACTTAGACTTGAAAACAGGCCGTTTAGGGGTGAAAACCCGAACCAACCCCCAAACAACACCGTAGGAGGCACGAACACCTCGCACGGGACCAATGTAACTCATTGGAACTGACCGCCTAGTCCCGGGTCTCCCGGTTTGAGAATATGACGATAGTTTGCAAAAATCACACTTAGACTTGAAAACAGGCCGTTAAGGGGTGAAAACCCGAACCGACCCCCAAACGACCCCGTAGGAGGCACGAACACCTCGCACGGGACAAATGTAACTCGTAGGAACTGACCGCGTAGTCCCGGGACTCCCGGTTTGAGAGTATGACCCGAATTTGCAAAAATCACACTTAGACTTGAAAACAGGCCGTTAAGGGGTGAAAACCCGAACCAGCCCCCAAACGACCCCATAAGAGGCACGAACACCTCGCACGGGACCATTGTAACTCGTAGGAACTGACCGCGTAGTCCCGGGACTCCCGGTTTGAGAGTATGACGATAATTTGAAAAAATCACACTTAGACTTGCTAACAGGCCGTTAAGGGGTGAAAACCCGAACCTGCCCCCAAACGACCCCGTAGGAGGCACGAACACCTCGCACGGGACCAATGTAACTCGTAGGAACTGATCGCGTAGTCCCGGGACTCCCGGTTTGAGAGTATGACCCGAATTTGCAAAAATCACACTTAGACTTGAAAACAGGCCGTTAAGGGGTGAAAACCCGAACCAGCCCCCAAACGATCCTGTAGGAGGCACGAACACCTCGCACGGGACAAATGTAACTCGTAGGAACTGACCGCATAGTCCCGGGACTCCCGGTTTGAGAGTATGACGATAATTTGAAAAAATCACACTTAGACTTGAAAACAGGCCGTTAAGGGGTGAAAATCCGAACCAACCCCCAAACAACCCCGTAGGAGGCACGAACACCTCGCACGGGACCACTGTAACTCGTAGGAACTGACCGCGTAGTCCCGGGACTCCCGGTTTGAGAGTATGACGATAATTTGAAAAAATCACACTTAGACTTGCTAACAGGCCGTTAAGGGGTGAAAACCCGAACCTGCCCCCAAACGACCCTGTAGGAGGCACGAACACCTCGCACGGGACCAATGTAACTCGTAGGAACTGATCGCGTAGTCCCGGGACTCCCGGTTTGAGAGTATGACCCGAATTTGCAAAAATCACACTTAGACTTGAAAACAGGCCGTTAAGGGGTGAAAACCCGAACCAGCCCCCAAACGATCCTGTAGGAGGCACGAACACCTCGCACGGGACAAATGTAACTCGTAGGAACTGACCGCATAGTCCCGGGACTCCCGGTTTGAGAGTATGACCCGAATTTGCAAAAATCACACTTAGACTTGAAAACAGGCCGTTAAGGGGTGAAAACCTGAACCAGCCCCCAAACGACCCCGTAGGAGGCACGAACACCTCGCACGGGACCAATGTAACTCGTAGGAACTGACCGCGTAGTCCCGGGACTCCCGGTTTGAGAGTATGACCCGAATTTGCAAAAATCACACTTAGACTTGAAAACAGGCCGTTAAGGGGTGAAAACACGAACCAACCCCCAAACCACCCCGTAGGAGGCACGAACACCTCGCACGGGACCAATGTAACTCGTAGGAACTGACCGCCTAGTCCCGGGTCTCCCGGTTTGAAAATATGACGATAGTTTGCAAAAATCACACTTAGACTTGAAAACAGGCCGTTAAGGGGCGAAAACTCGAACCAGCCCCCAAACGAACCCGTAGGAGGCACGAACACCTTGCACGGGACAAATGTAACTCGTAGGAACTGACCGCGTAGTCCCGGGACTCCCGGTTTTAGAGTATGACCCGAATTTGCAAAAACCACACTTAGACATGAAAACAGGCCGTTAAGGGGTGAAAACCCGAACCAGCCCCCAAACGACCCCGTAAGAGGCACGAACACCTCGCACGCGACCATTGTAACTCGTAGGAACTGACCGCGTAGTCCCGGGACTCCCGGTTTGAGAGTATGACGATACTCTGAAAAAAACACACTTAGACTTGAAAACAGGCCGTTAAGGGGCGAAAACCCAAACCAACCCCCAAACGACCCTGTAGGAGGCACGAACACCTCGCACGGGACCAATGTAACTCGTAGGAACTGACCGCGTAGTCCCGGGACTCCCGGTTTGAGAGTATGACCCGAATTTGCAAAAATCACACTTAGACTTGAAAACAGGCCGTTAAGGGGTGAAAACCCGAACCAGCCACCAAACAACCCCGTAGGAGTCACGAACACCTCGCACGGGACCAATGTAACTCGTAGGAACTGACCGCCTAGTCCCGGGTCTCCCGGTTTGAGAATATGACGATAGTTTGCAAAAATCACACTTAGACTTGAAAACAGGCCGTTAAGGGGTGAAAACCCGAACCACCCCCAAACGACCCCGTAAGAGGCACGAACACCTCGCACGGGACCAATGTAACTCGTAGGAACTGACCGCGTAGTCCCGGGACTCCCGGTTTGAGAGTATGACGATAATTTGAAAAAATCACACTTAGACTTGAAAACAGGCCGTTAAGGGGTGAAAACCCAAACCAACCCCCAAACGACCCCGTAGGAGGCACGTACACCTCGCACGGGACCAATGTAACTCGTAGGAACTGACCGCGTAGTCCCCGGACTCCCGGTTTGAGAGTATGACCCGAATTTGCAAAAATCACACTTAGACTTGAAAACAGGCCGTTAAGGGGGTGAAAACCCGAACCAGCCCCCAAACGACCCCGTAAGAGGCACGAACACCTCGCACGGGACCATTGTAACTCGTAGGAACTGACCGCGTAGTCCCGGGACTCCCGGTTTGAGAGTATGACGATAATTTGAAAAAATCACACTTAGACTTGAAAACAGGCCGTTAAGGGGTGAAAACCAGAACCAGCCCCCAAACGACCCCGTAGGAGGCACGAACACCTCGCACGGGACCAATGTAACTCGTAGGAACTGACCGCCTAGTCCCGGGTCTCCCGGTTTGAGAATATGACGATAGTTTGCAAAAATCACACTTAGACTTGAAAACAGGCCGTTAAGGGGTGAAAACCCGAACCAGCCTCCAAACGACCCCGTAGGAGGCACGAACACCTCGCACGGGACAAATGTAACTCATAGGAACTGACCGCGTAGTCCCGGGACTCCCGGTTTGAGAGTATGACCCGAATTTGCAAAAATCACACTTAGACTTGAAAACAGGCCGTTTAGGGGTGAAAACCCGAACCAACCCCCAAACAACACCGTAGGAGGCACGAACACCTCGCACGGGACCAATGTAACTCGTAGGAACTGACCGCCTAGTCCCGGGTCTCCCGGTTTGAGAATATGACGATAGTTTGCAAAAATCACACTTAGACTTGAAAACAGGCCGTTAAGGGGTGAAAACCCGAACCGACCCCCAAACGACCCCGTAGGAGGCACGAACACCTCGCACGGGACAAATGTAACTCGTAGGAACTGACCGCGTTGTCCCGGGACTCCCGGTTTGAGAGTATGACCCGAATTTGCAAAAATCACACTTAGACTTGAAAACAGGCCGTTAAGGGGTGAAAACCCGAACCAGCCCCCAAACGACCCCGTAAGAGGCACGAACACCTCGCACGGGACCATTGTAACTCGTAGGAACTGACCGCGTAGTCCCGGGACTCCCGGTTTGAGAGTATGACGATAATTTGAAAAAATCACACTTAGACTTGAAAACAGGCCGTTAAGGGGTGAAAACCCGAACCTGCCCCCAAACGACCCCGTAGGAGGCACGAACACCTCGCACGGGACCAATGTAACTCGTAGGAACTGATCGCGTAGTCCCGGGACTCCCGGTTTGAGAGTATGACCCGAATTTGCAAAAATCACACTTAGACTTGAAAACAGGCCGTTAAGGGGTGAAAACCCGAACCAACCCCCAAACCACCCCGTAGGAGGCACGAACACCTCGCACGGGAACAATGTAACTCGTAGGAACTGACCGCCTAGTCCCGGGTCTCCCGGTTTGAGAATATGACGATAGTTTGCAAAAATCACACTTAGACTTGAAAACAGGCCGTTAAGGGGACTCGAACCAGCCCCCAAACGAACCCGTAGGAGGCACGAACACCTTGCACGGGACAAATGTAACTCGTAGGAACTGACCGTGTAGTCCCGGGACTCCCGGTTTTAGAGTATGACCCGAATTTGCAAAAACCACACTTAGACATGAAAACAGGCCGTTAAGGGGTGAAAACCCGAACCAGCCCCCAAACGACCCCGTAAGAGGCACGAACACCTCGCACGGGACCATTGTAACTCGTAGGAACTGACCGCGTAGTCCCGGGACTCCCGGTTTGAGAGTATGACGATACTTTGAAAAAATCACACTTAGACTTGAAAACAGGCCGTTAAGGGGCGAAAACCCGAACCAGCCCCCAAACGACCCCGTCGGAGGCACGAACACCTCGCACGGGACCAATGTAACTCGTAGGAACTGACCGCGTAGTCCCGGGACTCCCGGTTTGAGAGTATGACCCGAATTTGCAAAAATCACACTTAGACTTGAAAACAGGCCGTTAAGGGGTGAAAACCCGAACCAGCCACCAAACAACCCCGTAGGAGGCACGAACACCTCGCACGGGACCAGTGTAACTCGTAGGAACTGACCGCCTAGTCCCGGGTCTCCCGGTTTGAGAATATGACGATTGTTTGCAAAAATCACACTTAGACTTGAAAACAGGCCGTTAAGGGGTGAAAACCCGAACCACCCCCAAACGACCCCGTAAGAGGCACGAACACCTCGTACGGGACCAATGTAACTCGTAGGAACTGACCGCGTAGTCCCGGGACTCCCGGTTTGAGAGTATGACGATAATTTGAAAAAATCACACTTAGAGTTGAAAACAGGCCGTTAAGGGGTGAAAACCCAAACCAACCCCCAAACGACCCCGTAGGAGGCACGGACACCTCGCGCGGGACCAATGTAACTCGTAGGAACTGACCGCGTAGTCCCGGGACTCCCGGTTTGAGAGTATGACCCGAATTTGCAAAAATCACACTTAGACTTGAAAACAGGCCGTTAAGGGGTGAAAACCCGAACCAGCCCCCAAACAACTCTGTAGGAGGCACGAACACCTCGCACGGGACCAATGTAACTCGTAGGAAATGACCGCGTAGTCCCGGTACTCCCGGTTTGAGAGTATGACGATAATTTGAAAAAATCACACTTAGACTTGAAAACAGGCCGTTAAGGGTGAAAACCCGAACCAGCCCCCAAACGACCCCGTAAGAGGCACGAACACCTCGCACGGGACCATTGTAACTCGTAGGAACTGACCGCGTAGTCCCGGGACTCCCGGTTTGAGAGTATGACGATACTTTGAAAAAATCACACTTAGACTTGAAAACAGGCCGTTAAGGGGCGAAAACCCGAACCAGCCCCCAAACGACCCCGTAGGAGGTACGAACACCTCGCACGGGACCAATGTAACTCGTTGGAACTGACCGCGTAGTCCCGGGACTCCAGGTTTGAGAGTATGACCCGAATTTGCAAAAATCACACTTAGACTTGAAAACAGGCCGTTAAGGGGTGAAAACCCGAACCAGTCCCCAAACGACCCCGTAGGAGGTACGAACACCTCGCACGGGACCAATGTAACTCGTAGGAACTGACCGCGTAGTCCCGGGACTCCCGGTTTGAGAGTATGATCCGAATTTGCAAAAATCACACTTAGACTTGAAAACAGGCCGTTAAGGGGTGAAAACTCGAACCAGCCCCCAAATGATCATGTAGGAGGCACGAACACCTCGCACGGGACAAATGTAACTCGTAGGAACTGACCGCGTAGTCTCGGGACTCCCGGTTTGAGAGTATGACCCGAATTTGCAAAAATCACACTTAGACTTGAAAACAGGCCGTTAAGGGGTGAAAACCCGAACCAGCCCCCAAACGACCCCATAAGAGGCACGAACACCTCGCACGGGACCAATGTAACTCGTAGGAAATGACCGCGTAGTCCCGGGACTCCCGGTTTGAGAATATGACGATAGTTTGCAAAAATCACACTTAGACTTGAAAACAGGCCGTTAAGGGGTGAAAACCCGAACCAGCCCCCAAACGACCCCGTAAGAGGCACGAACACCTCGCACAGGACCAATGTAACTCGTTGGAACTGACCGCGTAGTCCCGGGACTCCCGGTTTGAGAGTATGACGATAATTTGAAAAAATCACACTTAGACTTGAAAACAGGCCGTTAAGGGGTGAAAACCCGAACCTGCCCCCAAACGACCCCGTAGGAGGCACGAACACCTCGCACGGGACCAATGTAACTCGTAGGAACTGATCGCGTAGTCCCGGGAATCCCGGTTTGAGAGTATGAGCCGAATTTGCAAAAATCACACTTAGACTTGAAAACAGGCCGTTAAGGGGTGAAAACCCGAACCAACCCCCAAACCACCCCGTAGGAGGCACGAACACCTCGCACGGGACCAATGTAACTCGTAGGAACTGACCGCCTAGTCCCGGGTCTCCCGGTTTGAGAATATGACGATAGTTTGCAAAAATCACACTTAGACTTGAAAACAGGCCGTTAAGGGGTGAAAACCCGAACCAGCCCCCAAACGACCCCGTAAGAGGCACGAACACCTCGCACGGGACCAATGTAACTCGTAGGAACTGACCGCGTAGTCCCGGGACTCCCGGTTTTAGAGTATGACCCGAATTTGCAAAAACCACACTTAGACATGAAAACAGGCCGTTAAGGGGTGAAAACCCGAACCAGCCCCCAAACGACCCCGTAAGAGGCACGAACACCTCGCACGGGACCATTGTAACTCGTAGGAACTGACCGCGTAGTCCCGGGACTCCCGGTTTGAGAGTATGACGATACTTTGAAAAAATCACACTTAGACTTGAAAACAGGCCGTTAAGGGGCGAAAACCCGAACCAGCCCCCAAACGACCCCGTAGGAGGCACGAACACCTCGCACGGGACCAATGTAACTCGTAGGAACTGACCGCGTAGTCCCGGGACTCCCGGTTTGAGAGTATGACCCGAATTTGCAAAAATCACACTTAGACTTGAAAACAGGCCGTTAAGGGGTGAAAACCCGAACCAGCCACCAAACAACCCCGTAGGAGGCACGAACACCTCGCACGGGACCAATGTAACTCGTAGGAACTGACCGCCTAGTCCCGGGTCTCCCGGTTTGAGAATATGACGATAGTTTGCAAAAATCACACTTAGACTTGAAAACAGGCCGTTAAGGGGTGAAAACCCGAACCACCCCCAAACGACCCCGTAAGAGGCACGAACACCTCGCACGGGACCAATGTAACTCGTAGGAACTGACCGCGTAGTCCCGGGACTCCCGGTTTGAGAGTATGACGATAATTTGAAAAAATCACACTTAGAGTTGAAAACAGGCCGTTAAAGGGTGAAACCCCAAACCAACCCCCAAACGACCCGTAGGAGGCACGGACACCTCGCGCGGGACCAATGTAACTCGTAGGAACTGACCGCGTAGTCCCGGGACTCCCGGTTTGAGAGTATGACCCGAATTTGCAAAAATCACACTTAGACTTGAAAACAGGCCGTTAAGGGGTGAAAACCCGAACCAGCCCCCAAACAACCCCGTAGGAGGCACGAACACCTCGCACGGGACCAATGTAACTCGTAGGAAATGACCGCGTAGTCCCGGGACTCCCGGTTTGAGAATATGACGATAGTTTGCAAAAATCACACTTAGACTTGAAAACAGGCCGTTAAGAGGTGAAAACCCGAACCAGCCCCCAAACGACCCCGTAAGAGGCACGAACACCTCGCACGGGACCAATGTAACTCGTAGGAACTAACCACGTAGTCCCGGGACTCCCGGTTTGAGAGTATGACGATAATTTGAAAAAATCACACTTAGACTTGAAAACAGGCCGTTAAGGGTGAAAACCCGAACCAGCCCCCAAACGACCCCGTAAGAGGCACGAACACCTCGCACGGGACCATTGTAACTCGTAGGAACTGACCGCGTAGTCCCGGGACTCCCGGTTTGAGAGTATGACGATACTTTGAAAAAATCACACTTAGACTTGAAAACAGGCCGTTAAGGGGCGAAAACCCGAACCAGCCCCCAAACGACCCCGTAGGAGGTACGAACACCTCGCACGGGACCAATGTAACTCGTAGGAACTGACCGCGTAGTCCCGGGACTCCCGGTTTGAGAGTATGACCCGAATTTGCAAAAATCACACTTAGACTTGAAAACAGGCCGTTAAGGGGTGAAAACCCGAACCAGTCCCCAAACGACCCCGTAGGAGGCACGAACACCTCGCACGGGACCAATGTAACTCGTAGGAACTGACCGCGTAGTCCCGGGACTCCCGGTTTGAGAGTATGATCCGAATTTGCAAAAATCACACTTAGACTTGAAAACAGGCCGTTAAGGGGTGAAAACCCGAACCAGCCCCCAAACGATCCTGTAGGAGGCACGAACACCTCGCACGGGACAAATGTAACTCGTAGGAACTGACCGCGTAGTCCCGGGACTCCCGGTTTGAGAGTATGACCCGAATTTGCAAAAATCACACTTAGACTTGAAAACAGGCCGTTAAGGGGTGAAAACCCGAACCAGCCCCCAAACGACCCCATAAGAGGCACGAACACCTCGCACGGGACCAATGTAACTCGTAGGAAATGACCGCGTAGTCCCGGGACTCCCGGTTTGAGAATATGACGATAGTTTGCAAAAATCACACTTAGACTTGAAAACAGGCCGTTAAGGGGTGAAAACCCGAACCAGCCCCCAAACGACCCCGTAAGAGGCACGAACACCTCGCACGGGACCAATGTAACTCGTTGGAACTGACCGCGTAGTCCCGGGACTCCCGGTTTGAGAGTATGACGATAATTTGAAAAAATCACACTTAGACTTGAAAACAGGCCGTTAAGGGGTGAAAACCCGAACCTGCCCCCAAACGACCCCGTAGGAGGCACGAACACCTCGCACGGGACCAATGTAACTCGTAGGAACTGATCGCGTAGTCCCGGGAATCCCGGTTTGAGAGTATGAGCCGAATTTGCAAAAATCACACTTAGACTTGAAAACAGGCCGTTAAGGGGTGAAAACCGGAACCAACCCCCAAACCACCCCGTAGGAGGCACGAACACCTCGCACGGGACCAATGTAACTCGTAGGAACTGACCGCCTAGTCCCGGGTCTCCCGGTTTGAGAATATGACGATAGTTTGCAAAAATCACACTTAGACTTGAAAACAGGCCGTTAAGGGGTGAAAACCCGAACCAGCCCCCAAACGACCCCGTAAGAGGCACGAACACCTCGCACGGGACCAATGTAACACGTAGGAACTGACCGCGTAGTCCCGGGACTCCCGGTTTTAGAGTATGACCCGAATTTGTAAAAACCACACTTAGACATGAAAACAGGCCGTTAAGGGGTGAAAACCCGAACCAGCCCCCAAACGACCCCGTAAGAGGCACGAACACCTCGCACGGGACCATTGTAACTCGTAGGAACTGACCGCGTAGTCCCGGGACTCCCGGTTTGAGAGTATGACGATACTTTGAAAAAATCACACTTAGACTTGAAAACAGGCTGTTAAGGGGCGAAAACCCGAACCAGCCCCCAAACGACCCCGTAGGAGGCACGAACACCTCGCACGGGACCAATGTAACTCGTAAGAACTGACCGCGTAGTCCCGGGACTCCCGGTTTGAGAGTATGACCCGAATTTGCAAAAATCACACTTAGACTTGAAAACAGGCCGTTAAGGGGTGAAAACCCGAACCAGCCACCAAACAACCCCGTAGGAGGCACGAACACCTCGCACGGGACCAATGTAACTCGTAGGAACTGACCGCCTAGTCCCGGGTCTCCCGGTTTGAGAATATGACGATAGTTTGCAAAAATCACACTTAGACTTGAAAACAGGCCGTTAAGGGGTGAAAACCCGAACCAGCCCCCAAACGACCCCGTAAGAGGCACGAACACCTCGCACGGGACCAATGTAACTCGTAGGAACTGACCGCGTAGTCCCGGGACTCCCGGTTTGAGAGTATGACGATAATTTGAAAAAATCACACTTAGACTTGAAAACAGGCCGTTAAGGGGTGAAAACCCAAACCAACCCCCAAACGACCCCGTAGGAGGCACGGACACCTCGCGCGGGACCAATGTAACTCATAGGAACTGACCGCGTAGTCCCGGGACTCCCGGTTTGAGAGTATGACCCGAATTTGCAAAAATCACACTTAGACTTGAAAACAGGTCGTTAAGGGGTGAAAACCCGAACCAGCCCCCAAACAACCCCGTAGGAGGCACGAACACCTCGCACGGGACCAATGTAACTCGTAGGAAATGATCGCGTAGTCCCGGGACTCCCGGTTTGAGAATATGACGATAGTTTGCAAAAATCACACTTAGACTTGAAAACAGGCCGTTAAGGGGTGAAAACCCGAACCAGCCCCCAAACGACCCCGTAAGAGGCACGAACACCTCGCACGGGACCAATGTAACTCGTAGGAACTGACCGCGTAGTCCCGGGACTCCCGGTTTGAGAGTATGACGATAATTTGAAAAAATCACACTTAGACTTGAAAACAGGCCGTTAAGGGTGAAAACCCGAACCAGCCCCCAAACGACCCCGTAAGAGGCACGAACACCTCGCACGGGACCAATGTAACTCGTAGGAACTAACCACGTAGTCCCGGGACTCCCGGTTTGAGAGTATGACGATAATTTGAAAAAATCACACTTAGACTTGAAAACAGGCCGTCAAGGGTGAAAACCCGAACCAGCCCCCAAACGACCCCGTAAGAGGCACGAACACCTCGCACGGGACCATTGTAACTCGTAGGAACTGACCGCGTAGTCCCGGGACTCCCGGTTTGAGAGTATGACGATACTTTGAAAAAATCACACTTAGACTTGAAAACAGGCCGTTAAGGGGCGAAAACCCGAACCAGCCCCCAAACGACCCCGTAGGAGGTACGAACACCTCGCACGGGACCAATGTAACTCGTAGGAACTGACCGCGTAGTCCCGGGACTCCCGGTTTGAGAGTATGACCCGAATTTGCAAAAATCACACTTAGACTTGAAAACAGGCCGTTAAGGGGTGAAAACCCGAACCAGCCCCCAAACAACCCCGTAGGAGGCACGAACACCTCGCACGGGACCAATGTAACTCGTAGGAAATGACCGCGTTGTCCCGGGACTCCCGGTTTGAGAATATGACGATAGTTTGCAAAAATCACACTTAGACTTGAAAACAGGCCGTTAAGAGGTGAAAACCCGAACCAGCCCCCAAACGACCCCGTAAGAGGCACGAACACCTCGCACGGGACCAATGTAACTCGTAGGAACTAACCACGTAGTCCCGGGACTCCCGGTTTGAGAGTATGACGATAATTTGAAAAAATCACACTTAGACTTGAAAACAGGCCGTTAAGGGTGAAAACCCGAACCAGCCCCCAAACGACCCCGTAAGAGGCACGAACACCTCGCACGGGACCATTGTAACTCGTAGGAACTGACCGCGTAGTCCCGGGACTCCCGGTTTGAGAGTATGACGATACTTTGAAAAAATCACACTTAGACTTGAAAACAGGCCGTTAAGGGGCGAAAACCCGAACCAGCCCCCAAACGACCCCGTAGGAGGTACGAACACCTCGCACGGGACCAATGTAACTCGTAGGAACTGACCGCGTAGTCCCGGGACTCCCGGTTTGAGAGTATGACCCGAATTTGCAAAAATCACACTTAGACTTGAAAACAGGCCGTTAAGGGGTGAAAACCCGAACCAGTCCCCAAACGACCCCGTAGGAGGCACGAACACCTCGCACGGGACCAATGTAACTCGTAGGAACTGACCGCGTAGTCCCGGGACTCCCGGTTTGAGAGTATGATCCGAATTTGCAAAAATCACACTTAGACTTGAAAACAGGCCGTTAAGGGGTGAAAACCCGAACCAGCCCCCAAACGATCCTGTAGGAGGCACGAACACCTCGCACGGGACAAATGTAACTCGTAGGAACTGACTGCGTAGTCCCGGGACTCCCGGTTTGAGAGTATGACCCGAATTTGCAAAAATCACACTTAGACTTGAAAACAGGCCGTTAAGGGGTGAAAACCCGAACCAGCCCCCAAACGACCCCATAAGAGGCACGAACACCTCGCACGGGACCAATGTAACTCGTAGGAAATGACCGCGTAGTCCCGGGACTCCCGGTTTGAGAATATGACGATAGTTTGCAAAAATCACACTTAGACTTGAAAACAGGCCGTTAAGGGGTGAAAACCCGAACCAGCCCCCAAACGACCCCGTAAGAGGCACGAACACCTCGCACGGGACCAATGTAACTCGTTGGAACTGACCGCGTAGTCCCGGGACTCCCGGTTTGAGAGTATGACGATAATTTGAAAAAATCACACTTAGACTTGAAAACAGGCCGTTAAGGGGTGAAAACCCGAACCTGCACCCAAACGACCCCGTAGGAGGCACGAACACCTCGCACGGGACCAATGTAACTCGTAGGAACTGATCGCGTAGTCCCGGGAATCCCGGTTTGAGAGTATGAGCCGAATTTGCAAAAATCACACTTAGACTTGAAAACAGGCCGTTAAGGGGTGAAAACCGGAACCAACCCCCAAACCACCCCGTAGGAGGCACGAACACCTCGCACGGGACCAATGTAACTCGTAGGAACTGACCGCCTAGTGCCGGGTCTCTCGGTTTGAGAATATGACGATAGTTTGCAAAAATCACACTTAGACTTGAAAACAGGCCGTTAAGGGGTGAAAACCCGAACCAGCCCCCAAACGACCCCGTAAGAGGCACGAACAC
Organism: Sambucus nigra; assembly: GCA_949130495.1. Taxonomy (NCBI): domain Eukaryota; kingdom Viridiplantae; phylum Streptophyta; class Magnoliopsida; order Dipsacales; family Adoxaceae; genus Sambucus; species Sambucus nigra. The sequence continues at coordinate 644,712,349 of OX422215.1, read as the reverse complement.
CTCGCACGGGACCAATGTAACACGTAGGAACTGACCGCGTAGTCCCGGGACTCCCGGTTTTAGAGTATGACCCGAATTTGCAAAAACCACACTTAGACATGAAAACAGGCCGTTAAGGGGTGAAAACCCGAACCAGCCCCCAAACGACCCCGTAAGAGGCACGAACACCTCGCACGGGACCATTGTAACTCGTAGGAATTGACCGCGTAGTCCCGGGACTCCCGGTTTGAGAGTATGACGATACTTTGAAAAAATCACACTTAGACTTGAAAACAGGCCGTTAAGGGGCGAAAACCCGAACCAGCCCCCAAACGACCCCGTAGGAGGCACGAACACCTCGCACGGGACCAATGTAACTCGTAGGAACTGACCGCGTAGTCCCGGGACTCCCGGTTTGAGAGTATGACCCGAATTTGCAAAAATCACACTTAGACTTGAAAACAGGCCGTTAAGGGGTGAAAACCCGAACCAGCCACCAAACAACCCCGTAGGAGGCACGAACACCTCGCACGGGACCAATGTAACTCGTAGGAACTGACCGCCTAGTCCCGGGTCTCCCGGTTTGAGAATATGACGATAGTTTGCAAAAATCACACTTAGACTTGAAAACAGGCCGTTAAGGGGTGAAAACCCGAACCAGCCCCCAAACGACCCCGTAAGAGGCACGAACACCTCGCACGGGACCAATGTAACTCGTAGGAACTGACCGCGTAGTCCCGGGACTCCCGGTTTGAGAGTATGACGATAATTTGAAAAAATCACACTTAGACTTGAAAACAGGCCGTTAAGGGGTGAAAACCCAAACCAACCCCCAAACGACCCCGTAGGAGGCACGGACACCTCGCGCGGGACCAATGTAACTCATAGGAACTGACCGCGTAGTCCCGGGACTCCCGGTTTGAGAGTATGACCCGAATTTGCAAAAATCACACTTAGACTTGAAAACAGGCCGTTAAGGGGTGAAAACCCGAACCAGCCCCCAAACAACCCCGTAGGAGGCACGAACACCTCGCACGGGACCAATGTAACTCGTAGGAAATGACCGCGTAGTCCCGGGACTCCCGGTTTGAGAATATGACGATAGTTTGCAAAAATCACACTTAGACTTGAAAACAGGCCGTTAAGGGGTGAAAACCCGAACCAGCCCCCAAACGACCACGTAAGAGGCACGAACACCTCGCACGGGACCAATGTAACTCGTAGGAACTGACCGCGTAGTCCCGGGACTCCCGGTTTGAGAGTATGACGATAATTTGAAAAAATCACACTTAGACTTGAAAACAGGCCGTTAAGGGTGAAAACCCGAACCAGCCCCCAAACGACCCCGTAAGAGGCACGAACACCTCGCACGGGACCATTGTAACTCGTAGGAACTGACCGCGTAGTCCCGGGACTCCCGGTTTGAGAGTATGACGATACTTTGAAAAAATCACACTTAGACTTGAAAACAGGCCGTTAAGGGGCAAAAACCCGAACCAGCCCCCAAACGACCCCGTAGGAGGTACGAACACCTCGCACGGGACCAATGTAACTCGTAGGAACTGACCGCGTAGTCCCGGGACTCCCGGTTTGAGAGTATGACCCAAATTTGCAAAAATCACACTTAGACTTGAAAACAGGCCGTTAAGGGGTGAAAACCCGAACCAGCCCCCAAACGACCCCGTAGGAGGCACGAACACCTCGCACGGGACCAATGTAACTCGTAGGAACTGACCGCGTAGTCCCGAGACTCCCGGTTTGAGAGTATGATCCGAATTTGCAAAAATCACACTTAGACTTGAAAACAGGCCGTTAAGGGGTGAAAACCCGAACCAGCCCCCAAACGATCCTGTAGGAGGCACGAACACCTCGCACGGGACAAATGTAACTCGTAGGAACTGACCGCGTAGTCCCGGGACTCCCGGTTTGAGAGTATGACCCGAATTTGCATAAATCACACTTAGACTTGAAAGCAAGCCGTTAAGGGGTGAAAACCCGAACCAGCCCCCAAACGACCCCATAAGAGGCACGAACACCTCGCACGGGACCATTGTAACTCGTAGGAACTGACCGCGTAGTCCCGAGACTCCCGGTTTGAAAGTATGACGATAATTTGAAAAAATCACACTTAGACTTGAAAACAGGCCGTTAAGGGGTGAAAACCCGAACCAGCCCCCAAACGACCCCGTAGGAGGCACGAACACCTCGCACGGGACCAATGTAACTCGTAGGAACTGACCGCGTAGTCCTGGAACTCCCGGTTTGAGAGTATGACCCGAATTTGCAAAAATCACACTTAGACTTGAAAGCAGGCCGTTAAGGGGTGAAAACCCGAACCAGCCCCCAAACGACCCCATAAGAGGCACGAACACCTCGCACGGGACCAATGTAACTCGTAGGAAATGACCGCGTAGTCCCGGGACTCCCGGTTAGAGAATATGACGATAGTTTGCAAAAATCACACTTAGACTTGAAAACAGGCCGTTAAGGGGTGAAAACCCGAACCAGCCCCCAAACGACCCCGTAAGAGGCACGAACACCTCGCACGGGACCAATGTAACTCGTTGGAACTGACCGCGTAGTCCCGGGACTCCCGGTTTGAGAGTATGACGATAATTTGAAAAAATCACACTTAGACTTGAAAACAGGCCGTTAAGGGGTGAAAACCCGAACCTGCCCCCAAACGACCCCGTAGGAGGCACGAACACCTCGCACGGGACCAATGTAACTCGTAGGAACTGATCGCGTAGTCCCGGGAATCCCGGTTTGAGAGTATGAGCCGAATTTGCAAAAATCACACTTAGACTTGAAAACAGGCCGTTAAGGGGTGAAAACCCGAACCAACCCCCAAACCACCCCGTAGGAGGCACGAACAGCTCGCACGGGACCAATGTAACTCGTAGGAACTGACCGCCTAGTCCCGGGTCTCCCGGTTTGAGAATATGACAATAGTTTGCAAAAATCACACTTAGACTTGAAAACAGGCCGTTAAGGGGTGAAAACCCGAACCAGCCACCAAACAACCCCGTAGGAGGCACGAACACCTCGCACGGGACCAATGTAACTCGTAGGAACTGACCGCCTAGTCCCGGGTCTCCCGGTTTGAGAATATGACGATTGTTTGCAAAAATCACACTTAGACTTGAAAACAGGCCGTTAAGGGGTGAAAACCCGAACCAGCCCCCAAACGACCCCGTAAGAGGCACGAACACCTCGCACGGGACCAATGTAACTCGTAGGAACTGACCGCGTAGTCCCGGGACTCCCGGTTTGAGAGTATGACGATAATTTGAAAAAATCACACTTAGACTTGAAAACAGGCCGTTAAGGGGTGAAAACCCAAACCAACCCCCAAACGACCCCGTAGGAGGCACGGACACCTCGCGCGGGACCAATGTAACTCATAGGAACTGACCGCGTAGTCCCGGGACTCCCGGTTTGAGAGTATGACCCGAATTTGCAAAAATCACACTTAGACTTGAAAACAGGCCGTTAAGGGGTGAAAACCCGAACCAGCCCCCAAACAACCCCGTAGGAGGCACGAACACCTCGCACGGGACCAATGTAACTCGTAGGAAATGACCGCGTAGTCCCGGGACTCCCGGTTTGAGAATATGACGATAGTTTGCAAAAATCACACTTAGACTTGAAAACAGGCCGTTAAGGGGTGAAAACCCGAACCAGCCCCCAAACGACCCCGTAAGAGGCACGAACACCTCGCACGGGACCAATGTAACTCGTAGGAACTGACCGCGTAGTCCCGGGACTCCCGGTTTGAGAGTATGACGATAATTTGAAAAAATCACACTTAGACTTGAAAACAGGCCGTTAAGGGTGAAAACCCGAACCAGCCCCCAAACGACCCCGTAAGAGGCACGAACACCTCGCACGGGACCATTGTAACTCGTAGGAACTGACCGCGTAGTCCCGGGACTCCCGGTTTGAGAGTATGACGATACTTTGAAAAAATCACACTTAGACTTGAAAACAGGCCGTTAAGGGGCAAAAACCCGAACCAGCCCCCAAACGACTCCGTAGGAGGTACGAACACCTCGCACGGGACCAATGTAACTCGTAGGAACTGACCGCGTAGTCCCGGGACTCCCGGTTTGAGAGTATGACCCGAATTTGCAAAAATCACACTTAGACTTGAAAACAGGCCGTTAAGGGGTGAAAACCCGAACCAGCCCCCAAACGACCCCGTAGGAGGCACGAACACCTCGCACGGGACCAATGTAACTCGTAGGAACTGACCGCGTAGTCCCGAGACTCCCGGTTTGAGAGTATGATCCGAATTTGCAAAAATCACACTTAGACTTGAAAACAGGCCGTTAAGGGGTGAAAACCCAAACCAGCCCCCAAACGATCCTGTAGGAGGCACGAACACCTCGCACGGGACAAATGTAACTCGTAGGAACTGACCGCGTAGTCCCGGGACTCCCGGTTTGAGAGTATGACCCGAATTTGCATAAATCACACTTAGACTTGAAAGCAAGCCGTTAAGGGGTGAAAACCCGAACCAGCCCCCAAACGACCCCATAAGAGGCACGAACACCTCGCACGGGACCATTGTAACTCGTAGGAACTGACCGCGTAGTCCCGAGACTCCCGGTTTGAAAGTATGACGATAATTTGAAAAAATCACACTTAGACTTGAAAACAGGCCGTTAAGGGGTGAAAACCCGAACCAGCCCCCAAACGACCCCGTAGGAGGCACGAACACCTCGCACGGGACCAATGTAACTCGTAGGAACTGACCGCGTAGTCCTGGAACTCCCGGTTTGAGAGTATGACCCGAATTTGCAAAAATCACACTTAGACTTGAAAGCAGGCCGTTAAGGGGTGAAAACCCGAACCAGCCCCCAAACGACCCCATAAGAGGCACGAACACCTCGCACGGGACCAATGTAACTCGTAGGAAATGACCGCGTAGTCCCGGGACTCCCGGTTTGAGAATATGACGATAGTTTGCAAAAATCACACTTAGACTTGAAAACAGGCCGTTAAGGGGTGAAAACCCGAACCAGCCCCCAAACGACCCCGTAAGAGGCACGAACACCTCGCACGGGACCAATGTAACTCGTTGGAACTGACCGCGTAGTCCCGGGACTCCCGGTTTGAGAGTATGACGATAATTTGAAAAAATCACACTTAGACTTGAAAACAGGCCGTTAAGGGGTGAAAACCCGAACCTGCCCCCAAACGACCCCGTAGGAGGCACGAACACCTCGCACGGGACCAATGTAACTCGTAGGAACTGATCGCGTAGTCCCGGGAATCCCGGTTTGAGAGTATGAGTCGAATTTGCAAAAATCACACTTAGACTTGAAAACAGGCCGTTAAGGGGTGAAAACCCGAACCAACCCCCAAACCACCCCGTAGGAGGCACGAACAGCTCGCACGGGACCAATGTAACTCGTAGGAACTGACCGCCTAGTCCCGGGTCTCCCGGTTTGAGAATATGACAATAGTTTGCAAAAATCACACTTAGACTTGAAAACAGGCCGTTAAGGGGTGAAAACCCGAACCAGCCCCCAAACGACCCCGTAAGAGGCACGAACACCTCGCACGGGACCAATGTAACTCGTAGGAACTGACCGCGTAGTCCCGGGACTCCCGGTTTTAGAGTATGACCCGAATTTGCAAAAACCACACTTAGACATGAAAACAGGCCGTTAAGGGGTGAAAACCCGAACCAGCCCCCAAACGACCCCGTAAAAGGCACGAACACCTCGCACGGGACCATTGTAACTCGTAGGAACTGACCGCGTAGTCCCGGGACTCCCGGTTTGAGAGTATGACGATACTTTGAAAAAATCACACTTAGACTTGAAAACAGGCCGTTAAGGGGTGAAAACCCGAACCAGCCCCCAAACGACCCCGTAGGAGGCACGAACACCTCGCACGGGACCAATGTAACTCGTAGGAACTGACCGCCTAGTCCCGGGTCTCCCGGTTTGAGAATATGACGATAGTTTGCAAAAATCACACTTAGACTTGAAAACAGGCCGTTAAGGGGTGAAAACCCGAACCAGCCCCCAAACGACCCCGTAGGAGGCACGAACACCTCGCACAGGACAAATGTAACTCGTAGGAACTGACCGCGTAGTCCCGGGACTCCCGATTTGAGAGTATGACCCGAATTTGCAAAAACCACACTTAAACTTGAAAACAGGCCGTTAAGGGGAGAAAACCCGAACCAGCCCCCAAACGACCCCATAAGAGGCACGAACACCTCGCACGGGATCAATGTAACTCGTAGGAACTGACCGCGTAGTCCCAGGACTCCCGGTTTGAGAGTATGACGATAATTTGAAAAAATCACACTTAGACTTGAAAACAGGCCGTTAAGGGGTGAAAACCCGAACCAGCCCCCAAACGACCCCGTAGGAGGCACGAACACCTCGCACGGGACCAATGTAACTCGTAGGAACTGACCGCGTAGTCCTGGGACTCCCGGTTTGAGAGTATGACCCGAATTTGCAAAAATCACACTTAGACTTGAAAGCAGGCCGTTAAGGGGTGAAAACCCGAACCAGCCCCCAAACGACCCCATAAGAGGCACGAACACCTCGCACGGGACCAATGTAACTCGTAGGAAATCACCGCGTAGTCCCGGGACTCCCGGTTTGAGAATATGACGATAGTTTGCAAAAATCACACTTAGACTTGAAAACAGGCCGTTAAGGGGTGAAAACCCGAACCAGCCCCCAAACGACCCCGTAAGAGGCACGAACACCTCGCACGGGACCAATGTAACTCGTTGGAACTGACCGCGTAGTCCCGGGACTCCCGGTTTGAGAGTATGACGATAATTTGAAAAAATCACACTTAGACTTGAAAACAGGCCGTTAAGGGGTGAAAACCCGAACCTGCCCCCAAACGACCCCGTAGGAGGCACGAACACCTCGCACGGGACCAATGTAACTCGTAGGAACTGATCGCGTAGTCCCGGGAATCCCGGTTTGAGAGTATGAGCCGAATTTGCAAAAATCACACTTAGACTTGAAAACAGGCCGTTAAGGGGTGAAAACCCGAACCAACCCCCAAACCACCCCGTAGGAGGCACGAACACCTCGCACGGGACCAATGTAACTCGTAGGAACTGACCGCCTAGTCCCGGGTCTCCCGGTTTGAGAATATGACAATTGTTTGCAAAAATCACACTTAGACTCGAAAACAGGCCGTTAAGATGTGAAAACCCGAACCAGCCCCCAAACGACCCCGTAAGAGGCACGAACACCTCGCACGGGACCAATGTAACTCGTAGGAACTGACCGCGTAGTCCCGGGACTCCCGGTTTTAGAGTATGACCCGAATTTGCAAAAACCACACTTAGACATGAAAACAGGCCGTTAAGGGGTGAAAACCCGAACCAGCCACCAAACGACCCCGTAAGAGGCACGAACACCTCGCACGGGACCATTGTAACTCGTAGGAACTGACCGCGTAGTCCCGGGACTCCCGGTTTGAGAGTATGACGATACTTTGAAAAAATCACACTTAGACTTGAAAACAGGCCGTTAAGGGGCGAAAACCCGAACCAGCCCCCAAACGACCCCGTAGGAGGCACGAACACCTCGCACGGGACCAATGTAACTCGTAGGAACTAACCGCGTAGTCCCGGGACTCCCGGTTTGAGAGTATGACCCAAATTTGCAAAAATCACACTTAGACTTGAAAACAGGCCGTTAAGGGGTGAAAACCCGAACCAGCCACCAAACAACCCCGTAGGAGGCACGAACACCTCGCACGGGACCAATGTAACTCGTAGGAACTGACCGCCTAGTCCCGGGTCTCCCGGTTTGAGAATATGACGATTGTTTGCAAAAATCACACTTAGACTTGAAAACAGGCCGTTAAGGGGTGAAAACCCGAACCAGCCCCCAAACGACCCCGTAAGAGGCACGAACACCTCGCACGGGACCAATGTAACTCGTAGGAACTGACCGCGTAGTCCCGGGACTCCCGGTTTGAGAGTATGACGATAATTTGAAAAAATAACACTTAGACTTGAAAACAGGCCGTTAAGGGGTGAAAACCCAAACCAACCCCCAAACGACCCCGTAGGAGGCACGGACACCTCGCGCGGGACCAATGTAACTCATAGGAACTGACCGCGTAGTCCCGGGACTCCCGGTTTGAGAGTATGACCCAAATTTGCAAAAATCACACTTAGACTTGAAAACAGGCCGTTAAGGGGTGAAAACCCGAACCAGCCCCCAAACAACCCCGTAGGAGGCACGAACACCTCGCACGGGACCAATGTAACTCGTAGGAAATGACCGCGTAGTCCCGGGACTCCCGGTTTGAGAATATGACGATAGTTTGCAAAAATCACACTTAGACTTGAAAACAGGCCGTTAAGGGGTGAAAACCCGAAACAGACCCCAAACGACCCCGTAAGAGGCACGAACACCTCGAACGGGACCAATGTAACTCGTAGGAACTGACCGCGTAGTCCCGGGACTCCCGGTTTGAGAGTATGACGATAATTTGAAAAAATCACACTTAGACTTGAAAACAGGCCGTTAAGGGTGAAAACCCGAACCAGCCCCCAAACGACCCCGTAAGAGGCACGAACACCTCGCACGGGACCATTGTAACTCGTAGGAACTGACCGCGTAGTCCCGGGACTCCCGGTTTGAGAGTATGACGATACTTTGAAAAAATCACACTTAGACTTGAAAACAGGCCGTTAAGGGGCAAAAACCCGAACCAGCCCCCAAACGACCCCGTAGGAGGTACGAACACCTCGCACGGGACCAATGTAACTCGTAGGAACTGACCGCGTAGTCCCGGGACTCCCGGTTTGAGAGTATGACCCGAATTTGCAAAAATCACACTTAGACTTGAAAACAGGCCGTTAAGGGGTGAAAACCCGAACCAGCCCCCAAACGACCCCGTAGGAGGCACGAACACCTCGCACGGGACCAATGTAACTCGTAGGAACTGACCGCGTAGTCCCGAGACTCCCGGTTTGAGAGTATGATCCGAATTTGCAAAAATCACACTTAGACTTGAAAACAGGCCGTTAAGGGGTGAAAACCCGAACCAGCCCCCAAACGATCCTGTAGGAGGCACGAACACCTCGCACGGGACAAATGTAACTCGTAGGAACTGACCGCGTAGTCCCGGGACTCCCGGTTTGAGAGTATGACCCGAATTTGCAAAAATCACACTTAGACTTGAAAGCAGGCCGTTAAGGGGTGAAAACCCGAACCAGCCCCCAAACGACCCCATAAGAGGCACGAACACCTCGCACGGGACCATTGTAACTCGTAGGAACTGACCGCGTAGTCCCGAGACTCCCGGTTTGAAAGTATGACGATAATTTGAAAAAATCACACTTAGACTTGAAAACAGGCCGTTAAGGGGTGAAAACCCGAACCAGCCCCCAAACGACCCCGTAGGAGGCACGAACACCTCGCACGGGACCAATGTAACTCGTAGGAACTGACCGCGTAGTCCCAGGACTCCCGATTTGACAGTATGACCCGAATTTGCAAAAATCACACTTAGACTTGAAAACAGGCCGTTAAGGGGTGAAAACCCTAACCAACCCACAAACAACCCCGTAGGAGGCACGAACACCTCGCACGGGACCAATGTAACTCGTAGGAACTGACCGCCTAGTCCCGGGTCTCCCGGTTTGAGAATATGACGATAGTTTGCAAAAATCACACTTAGACTTGAAAACAGGCCGTTAAGGGGTGAAAACCCGAACCAGCCCCCAAACGACCCCGTAGGAGGCACGAACACCTCGCACAGGACAAATGTAACTCGTAGGAACTGACCGCGTAGTCCCGGGACTCCCGATTTGAGAGTATGACCCGAATTTGCAAAAACCACACTTAAACTTGAAAACAGGCCGTTAAGGGGTGAAAACCCGAACCAGCCCCCAAACGACCCCGTAAGAGGCACGAACACCTCGCACGGGATCAATGTAACTCGTAGGAACTGACCGCGTAGTCCCAGGACTCCCGGTTTGAGAGTATGACGATAATTTGAAAAAATCACACTTAGACTTGAAAACAGGCCGTTAAGGGGCGAAAACCCGAACCAGCCCCCAAACGACCCCGTAGGAGGCACGAACACCTCGCACGGGACCAATGTAACTCGTAGGAACTGACCGCGTAGTCCCGGGACTCCCGGTTTGAGAGTATGACCCAAATTTGCAAAAATCACACTTAGACTTGAAAACAGGCCGTTAAGGGGTGAAAACCCGAACCAGCCACCAAACAACCCCGTAGGAGGCACGAACACCTCGCACGGGACCAATGTAACTCGTAGGAACTGACCGCCTAGTCCCGGGTCTCCCGGTTTGAGAATATGACGATTGTTTGCAAAAATCACACTTAGACTTGAAAACAGGCCGTTAAGGGGTGAAAACCCGAACCAGCCCCCAAACGACCCCGTAAGAGGCACGAACACCTCGCACGGGACCAATGTAACTCGTAGGAACTGACCGCGTAGTCCCGGGACTCCCGGTTTGAGAGTATGACGATAATTTGAAAAAATAACACTTAGACTTGAAAACAGGCCGTTAAGGGGTGAAAACCCAAACCAACCCCCAAACGACCCCGTAGGAGGCACGGACACCTCGCGCGGGACCAATGTAACTCATAGGAACTGACCGCGTAGTCCCGGGACTCCCGGTTTGAGAGTATGACCCAAATTTGCAAAAATCACACTTAGACTTGAAAACAGGCCGTTAAGGGGTGAAAACCCGAACCAGCCCCCAAACAACCCCGTAGGAGGCACGAACACCTCGTACGGGACCAATGTAACTCGTAGGAAATGACCGCGTAGTCCCGGGACTCCCGGTTTGAGAATATGACGATAGTTTGCAAAAATCACACTTAGACTTGAAAACAGGCCGTTAAGGGGTGAAAACCCGAAACAGACCCCAAACGACCCCGTAAGAGGCACGAACACCTCGAACGGGACCAATGTAACTCGTAGGAACTGACCGCGTAGTCCCGGGACTCCCGGTTTGAGAGTATGACGATAATTTGAAAAAATCACACTTAGACTTGAAAACAGGCCGTTAAGGGTGAAAACCCGAACCAGCCCCCAAACGACCCCGTAAGAGGCACGAACACCTCGCACGGGACCATTGTAACTCGTAGGAACTGACCGCGTAGTCCCGGGACTCCCGGTTTGAGAGTATGACGATACTTTGAAAAAATCACACTTAGACTTGAAAACAGGCCGTTAAGGGGCAAAAACCCGAACCAGCCCCCAAACGACCCCGTAGGAGGTACGAACACCTCGCACGGGACCAATGTAACTCGTAGGAACTGACCGCGTAGTCCCGGGACTCCCGGTTTGAGAGTATGACCCGAATTTGCAAAAATCACACTTAGACTTGAAAACAGGCCGTTAAGGGGTGAAAACCCGAACCAGCCCCCAAACGACCCCGTAGGAGGCACGAACACCTCGCACGGGACCAATGTAACTCGTAGGAACTGACCGCGTAGTCCCGAGACTCCCGGTTTGAGAGTATGATCCGAATTTGCAAAAATCACACTTAGACTTGAAAACAGGCCGTTAAGGGGTGAAAACCCGAACTAGCCCCCAAACGATCCTGTAGGAGGCACGAACACCTCGCACGGGACAAATGTAACTCGTAGGAACTGACCGCGTAGTCCCGGGACTCCCGGTTTGAGAGTATGACCCGAATTTGCAAAAATCACACTTAGACTTGAAAGCAGGCCGTTAAGGGGTGAAAACCCGAACCAGCCCCCAAACGACCCCATAAGAGGCACGAACACCTCGCACGGGACCATTGTAACTCGTAGGAACTGACCGCGTAGTCCCGAGACTCCCGGTTTGAAAGTATGACGATAATTTGAAAAAATCACACTTAGACTTGAAAACAGGCCGTTAAGGGGTGAAAACCCGAACCAGCCCCCAAACGACCCCGTAGGAGGCACGAACACCTCGCACGGGACCAATGTAACTCGTAGGAACTGACCGCGTAGTCCCGGGACTCCCGATTTGACAGTATGACCCGAATTTGCAAAAATCACACTTAGACTTGAAAACAGGCCGTTAAGGGGTGAAAACCCTAACCAACCCACAAACAACCCCGTAGGAGGCACGAACACCTCGCACGGGACCAATGTAACTCGTAGGAACTGACCGCCTAGTCCCGGGTCTCCCGGTTTGAGAATATGACGATAGTTTGCAAAAATCACACTTAGACTTGAAAACAGGCCGTTAAGGGGTGAAAACCCGAACCAGCCCCCAAACGACCCCGTAGGAGGCACGAACACCTCGCACAGGACAAATGTAACTCGTAGGAACTGACCGCGTAGTCCCGGGACTCCCGATTTGAGAGTATGACCCGAATTTGCAAAAACCACACTTAAACTTGAAAACAGGCCGTTAAGGGGTGAAAACCCGAACCAGCCCCCAAACGACCCCGTAAGAGGCACGAACACCTCGCACGGGATCAATGTAACTCGTAGGAACTGACCGCGTAGTCCCAGGACTCCCGGTTTGAGAGTATGACGATAATTTGAAAAAATCACACTTAGACTTGAAAACAGGCCGTTAAGGGGTGAAAACCCGAACCAGCCCCCAAACGACCCCGTAGGAGGCACGAACACCTCGCACGGGACCAATGTAACTCGTAGGAACTGACCGCGTAGTCCTGGGACTCCCGGTTTGAGAGTATGACCCGAATTTGCAAAAATCACACTTAGACTTGAAAACAGGCCGTTAAGGGGTGAAAACCCGAACCAGCCCCCAAACGACCCCGTAAGAGGCACGAACACCTCGCATGGGACCAATGTAACTCGTTGGAACTGACCGCGTAGTCCCGGGACTCCCAGTTTGAGAGTATGACGATAATTTGAAAAAATCACACTTAGACTTGAAAACAGGCCGTTAAGGGGCGAAAACCCGTACCAGCCCCCAAACGACCCCGTAGGAGGCACGAACACCTCGCACGGGACCAATGTAACTCGTAGGAACTGACCGCGTAGTCCCGGGACTCCCGGTTTGAGAGTATGACCCGAATTTGCAAAAATCACACTTAGACTTGAAAACAGGCCGTTAAGGGGTGAAAACCCGAACTAGCCCCCATACGACCCCGTAAGAAGCACGAACACCTCGCACGGGACCAATGTAACTCGTAGGAACTGACCGCGTAGTCCCGGGACTCCCGGTTTGAGAGTATGACCCGAATTTGCAAAAATCACACTTAGACTTGGAAACAGGCCGTTAAGGGGTGAAAACCCGAACCAGCAACCAAACGACCCCGTAAGAGGCACGAACACCTCGCACGGGACCAATGTAACTCGTAGGAACTGACCGCGTAGTCCAGGGTCTCCCGGTTTGAGAGTATGACGATAATTTGCAAAAATCACACTTAGACTTGAAAACAGGCCGTTAAGAGGTGAAAACCCGAACCAGCCCCCAAACGACCCCGTAAGAGGTACGAACACCTCGCACGGGACCAATGTAACTCGTAGGAACTGACCGCGTAGTCCCGGGACTTCCGGTTTGAGAGTATGACGATAATTTGAAAAAATCACACTTAGACTTGAAAATAGGCCGTTAAAGGGTGAAAACCCGAACCAGCCCCCAAACGACCCCGTAGGAGGCACGAACACCTCGCACGGGACCAATGTAACTCGTAGGAACTGACCGCGTAGTCCCGGGACTCCCGGTTTGAGAGTATGACGATAATTTGAAAAAATCACACTTAGACTTGAAAACAGACCGTTAAGGGGTGAAAACCCGAACCAGCCCCCAAACGACCCCGTAGGAGGCACGAACACCTCGCACGGGACCAATGTAACTCGTAGGAAGTGACCGCGTAGTCCCAGGACTCCCGGTTTGAGAGTATGACCCAAATTTGCAAAAATCACACTTAGACTTGAAAACAGGCCATTAAGGGGTGAAAACCCGAACCAGCCCCCAAATGACCCCGTAAGAAGCACGAACACCTCGCACGGGACCAATGTAACTCGTAGGAACTGACCGCGTAGTCCTGGGACTCCCGGTTTGAGAGTATGACCCGAATTGGCAAAAATCACACTTAGACTTGAAAACAGGCCGTTAAGGGTTGAAAACCCGAACCAGCCCCCAAACGACCCCGTAGGAGGCACGAACACCTCGCACGGGACAAATGTAACTCGTAGGAACTGACCGCGTAGTCCCGGGACTCCCGATTTGAGAGTATGACCCGAATTTGCAAAAACCACACTTAGACTTGAAAACAGGCCGTTAAGGGGTGAAAACCCGAACTAGCCCCCAAACGACCCCGTAAGAGGCACGAACACCTCGCACGGGACCAATGTAACTCGTAGGAACTGACCGCGTAGTCCCGGGACTCCCGGTTTGAGAGTATGACGATAATTTGAAAAAATCACACTTAGACTTGAAAACAGGCCGTTAAGGGGCAAAAACCCGAACCAGCCCCCAAACGACCCCGTAGGAGGTACGAACACCTCGCACGGGACCAATGTAACTCGTAGGAACTGACCGCGTAGTCCCGGGACTCCCGGTTTGAGAGTATGACCCGAATTTGCAAAAATCACACTTAGACTTGAAAACAGGCCGTTAAGGGGTGAAAACCCGAACCAACCCCCAAACGACCCCGTAGGAGGCACGAACACCTCGCACGGGACCAATGTAACTCGTAGGAACTGACCGCGTAGTCCCGAGACTCCCGGTTTGAGAGTATGATCCGAATTTGCAAAAATCACACTTAGACTTGAAAACAGGCCGTTAAGGGGTGAAAACCCGAACCAACCCCCAAACGATCCTGTAGGAGGCACGAACACCTCGCACGGGACAAATGTAACTCGTAGGAACTGACCGCGTAGTCCCGGGACTCCCGGTTTGAGAGTATGACCCGAATTTGCAAAAATCACACTTAGACTTGAAAGCAGGCCGTTAAGGGGTGAAAACCCGAACCAGCCCCCAAACGACCCCATAAGAGGCATGAACACCTCGCACGGGACCATTGTAACTCGTAGGAACTGACCGCGTAGTCCCGAGACTCCCGGTTTGAAAGTATGACGATAATTTGAAAAAATCACACTTAGACTTGAAAACAGGCCGTTAAGGGGTGAAAACCCGAACCAGCCCCCAAACGACCCCGTAGGACGCACGAACACCTCGCACGGGACCAATGTAACTCGTAGGAACTGACCGCGTAGTCCCGGGACTCCCGGTTTGAGAGTATGACCCGAATTTGCAAAAATCACACTTAGACTTGAAAACAGGCCGTTAAGGGGTGAAAACCCTAACCAACCCACAAACAACCCCGTAGGAGGCACGAACACCTCGCACGGGACCAATGTAACTCGTAGGAACTGACCGCCTAGTCCCGGGTCTCCCGGTTTGAGAATATGACGATAGTTTGCAAAAATCACACTTAGACTTGAAAACAGGCCGTTAAGGGGTGAAAACCCGAACCAGCCCCCAAACGACCCCGTAGGAGGCACGAACACCTAGCACAGGAAAAATGTAACTCGTAGGAACTGACCGCGTAGTCCCGGGACTCCCGGTTTGAGAGTATGACGATAATTTGAAAAAATCACACTTAGACTTGAAAACAGGCCGTTAAGGGTGAAAACCCGAACCAGCCCCCAAACGACCCCGTAAGAGGCACGAACACCTCGCACGGGACCATTGTAACTCGTAGGAACTGACCGCGTAGTCCCGGGACTCCCGGTTTGAGAGTATGACGATACTTTGAAAAAATCACACTTAGACTTGAAAACAGGCCGTTAAGGGGCAAAAACCCGAACCAGCCCCCAAACGACCCCGTAGGAGGTACGAACACCTCGCACGGGACCAATGTAACTCGTAGGAACTGACCACGTAGTCCCGGGACTCCCGGTTTGAGAGTATGACCCGAATTTGCAAAAATCACACTTAGACTTGAAAACAGGCCGTTAAGGGGTGAAAACCCGAACCAGCCCCCAAACGACCCCGTAGGAGGCACGAACACCTCGCACGGGACCAATGTAACTCGTAGGAACTGACCGCGTAGTCCCGAGACTCCCGGTTTGAGAGTATGATCCGAATTTGCAAAAATCACACTTAGACTTGAAAACAGGCCGTTAAGGGGTGAAAACCCGAACCAGCCCCCAAACGATCCTGTAGGAGGCACGAACACCTCGCACGGGACAAATGTAACTCGTAGGAACTGACCGCGTAGTCCCGGGACTCCCGGTTTGAGAGTATGACCCGAATTTGCAAAAATCACACTTAGACTTGAAAGCAGGCCGTTAAGGGGTGAAAACCCGAACCAGCCCCCAAACGACCCCATAAGAGGCACGAACACCTCGCACGGGACCATTGTAACTCGTAGGAACTGACCGCGTAGTCCCGAGACTCCCGGTTTGAAAGTATGACGATAATTTGAAAAAATCACACTTAAACTTGAAAACAGGCCGTTAAGGGGTGAAAACCCGAACCAGCCCCCAAACGACCCCGTAAGAGGCACGAACACCTCGCACGGGATCAATGTAACTCGTAGGAACTGACCGCGTAGTCCCAGGACTCCCGGTTTGAGAGTATGACGATAATTTGAAAAAATCACACTTAGACTTGAAAACAGGCCGTTAAGGGGCGAAAACCCGAACCAGCCCCCAAACGACCCCGTAGGAGGCACGAACACCTCGCACGGGACCAATGTAACTCGTAGGAACTGACCGCGTAGTCCCGGGACTCCCGGTTTGAGAGTATGACCCAAATTTGCAAAAATCACACTTAGACTTGAAAACAGGCCGTTAAGGGGTGAAAACCCGAACCAGCCACCAAACAACCCCGTAGGAGGCACGAACACCTCGCACGGGACCAATGTAACTCGTAGGAACTGACCGCCTAGTCCCGGGTCTCCCGGTTTGAGAATATGACGATTGTTTGCAAAAATCACACTTAGACTTGAAAACAGGCCGTTAAGGGGTGAAAACCCGAACCAGCCCCCAAACGACCCCGTAAGAGGCACGAACACCACGCACGGGACCAATGTAACTCGTAGGAACTGACCGCGTAGTCCCGGGACTCCCGGTTTGAGAGTATGACGATAATTTGAAAAAATAACACTTAGACTTGAAAACAGGCCGTTAAGGGGTGAAAACCCAAACCAACCCCCAAACGACCCCGTAGGAGGCACGGACACCTCGCGCGGGACCAATGTAACTCATAGGAACTGACCGCGTAGTCCCGGGACTCCCGGTTTGAGAGTATGACCCAAATTTGCAAAAATCACACTTAGACTTGAAAACAGGCCGTTAAGGGGTGAAAACCCGAACCAGCCCCCAAACAACCCCGTAGGAGGCACGAACACCTCGCACGGGACCAATGTAACTCGTAGGAAATGACCGCGTAGTCCCGGGACTCCCGGTTTGAGAATATGACGATAGTTTGCAAAAATCACACTTAGACTTGAAAACAGGCCGTTAAGGGGTGAAAACCCGAAACAGACCCCAAACGACCCCGTAAGAGGCACGAACACCTCGAACGGGACCAATGTAACTCGTAGGAACTGACCGCGTAGTCCCGGGACTCCCGGTTTGAGAGTATGACGATAATTTGAAAAAATCACACTTAGACTTGAAAACAGGCCGTTAAGGGTGAAAACCCGAACCAGCCCCCAAACGACCCCGTAAGAGGCACGAACACCTCGCACGGGACCATTGTAACTCGTAGGAACTGACCGCGTAGTCCCGGGACTCCCGGTTTGAGAGTATGACGATACTTTGAAAAAATCACACTTAGACTTGAAAACAGGCCGTTAAGGGGCAAAAACCCGAACCAGCCCCCAAACGACCCCGTAGGAGGTACGAACACCTCGCACGGGACCAATGTAACTCGTAGGAACTGACCGCGTAGTCCCGGGACTCCCGGTTTGAGAGTATGACCCGAATTTGCAAAAATCACACTTAGACTTGAAAACAAGCCGTTAAGGGGTGAAAACCCGAACCAGCCCCCAAACGACCCCGTAGGAGGCACGAACACCTCGCACGGGACCAATGTAACTCGTAGGAACTGACCGCGTAGTCCCGAGACTCCCGGTTTGAGAGTATGATCCGAATTTGCAAAAATCACACTTAGACTTGAAAACAGGCCGTTAAGGGGTGAAAACCCGAACCAGCCCCCAAACGATCCTGTAGGAGGCACGAACACCTCGCACGGGACAAATGTAACTCGTAGGAACTGACCGCGTAGTCCCGGGACTCCCGGTTTGAGAGTATGACCCGAATTTGCAAAAATCACACTTAGACTTGAAAGCAGGCCGTTAAGGGGTGAAAACCCGAACCAGCCCCCAAACGACCCCATAAGAGGCACGAACACCTCGCACGGGACCATTGTAACTCGTAGGAACTGACCGCGTAGTCCGGAGACTCCCGGTTTGAAAGTATGACGATAATTTGAAAAAATCACACTTAGACTTGAAAACAGGCCGTTAAGGGGTGAAAACCCGAACCAGCCCCCAAACGACCCCGTAGGAGGCACGAACACCTCGCACGGGACCAATGTAACTCGTAGGAACTGACCGCGTAGTCCCGGGACTCCCGATTTGACAGTATGACCCGAATTTGCAAAAATCACACTTAGACTTGAAAACAGGCCGTTAAGGGGTGAAAACCCTAACCAACCCACAAACAACCCCGTAGGAGGCACGAACACCTCGCACGGGACCAATGTAACTCGTAGGAACTGACCGCCTAGTCCCGGGTCTCCCGGTTTGAGAATATGACGATAGTTTGCAAAAATCACACTTAGACTTGAAAACAGGCCGTTAAGGGGTGAAAACCCGAACCAGCCCCCAAACGACCCCGTAGGAGGCACGAACACCTCGCACAGGACAAATGTAACTCGTAGGAACTGACCGCGTAGTCCCGGGACTCCCGATTTGAGAGTATGACCCGAATTTGCAAAAACCACACTTAAACTTGAAAACAGGCCGTTAAGGGGTGAAAACCCGAACCAGCCCCCAAACGACCCCGTAAGAGGCACGAACACCTCGCACGGGATCAATGTAACTCGTAGGAACTGACCGCGTAGTCCCAGGACTCCCGGTTTGAGAGTATGACGATAATTTGAAAAAATCACACTTAGACTTGAAAACAGGCCGTTAAGGGGTGAAAACCCGAACCATCCCCCAAACGACCCCGTAGGAGGCACGAACACCTCGCACGGGACCAATGTAACTCGTAGGAACTGACCGCGTAGTCCTGGGACTCCCGGTTTGAGAGTATGACCCGAATTTGCAAAAATCACACTTAGACTTGAAAACAGGCCGTTAAGGGGTGAAAACCCGAACCAGCCCCCAAACGACCCCGTAAGAGGCACGAACACCTCGCATGGGACCAATGTAACTCGTTGGAACTGACCGCGTAGTCCCGGGACTCCCGGTTTGAGAGTATGACGATAATTTGAAAAAATCACACTTAGACTTGAAAACAGGCCGTTAAGGGGCGAAAACCCGTACCAGCCCCCAAACGACCCCGTAGGAGGCACGAACACCTCGCACGGGACCAATGTAACTCGTAGGAACTGACCGCGTAGTCCCGGGACTCCCGGTTTGAGAGTATGACCCGAATTTGCAAAAATCACACTTAGACTTGAAAACAGGCCGTTAAGGGGTGAAAACCCGAACTAGCCCCCATACGACCCCGTAAGAAGCACGAACACCTCGCACGGGACCAATGTAACTCGTAGGAACTGACCGCGTAGTCCCGGGACTCCCGGTTTGAGAGTATGACCCGAATTTGCAAAAATCACACTTAGACTTGGAAACAGGCCGTTAAGGGGTGAAAACCCGAACCAGCAACCAAACGACCCCGTAAGAGGCACGAACACCTCGCACGGGACCAATGTAACTCGTAGGAACTGACCGCGTAGTCCAGGGTCTCCCGGTTTGAGAGTATGACGATAATTTGCAAAAATCACACTTAGACTTGAAAACAGGCCGTTAAGAGGTGAAAACCCGAACCAGCCCCCAAACGACCCCGTAAGAGGTACGAACACCTCGCACGGGACCAATGTAACTCGTAGGAACTGACCGCGTAGTCCCGGGACTTCCGGTTTGAGAGTATGACGATAATTTGAAAAAATCACACTTAGACTTGAAAATAGGCCGTTAAGGGGTGAAAACCCGAACCAGCCCCCAAACGACCCCGTAGGAGGCACGAACACCTCGCACGGGACAAATGTAACTCGTAGGAACTGACCGCGTAGTCCCGGGACTCCCGATTTGAGAGTATGACCCGAATTTGCAAAAACCACACTTAGACTTGAAAACAGGCCGTTAAGGGGTGAAAACCCGAACTAGCCCCCAAACGACCCCGTAAGAGGCACGAACACCTCGCACGGGACCAATGTAACTCGTAGGAACTGACCGCGTAGTCCCGGGACTCCCGGTTTGAGAGTATGACGATAATTTGAAAAAATCACACTTAGACTTGAAAACAGGCCGTTAAGGGGCAAAAACCCGAACCAGCCCCCAAACGACCCCGTAGGAGGTACGAACACCTCGCACGGGACCAATGTAACTCGTAGGAACTGACCGCGTAGTCCCGGGACTCCCGGTTTGAGAGTATGACCCGAATTTGCAAAAATCACACTTAGACTTGAAAACAGGCCGTTAAGGGGTGAAAACCCGAACCAGCCCCCAAACGACCCCGTAGGAGGCACGAACACCTCGCACGGGACCAATGTAACTCGTAGGAACTGACCGCGTAGTCCCGAGACTCCCGGTTTGAGAGTATGATCCGAATTTGCAAAAATCACACTTAGACTTGAAAACAGGCCGTTAAGGGGTGAAAACCCGAACCAACCCCCAAACGATCCTGTAGGAGGCACGAACACCTCGCACGGGACAAATGTAACTCGTAGGAACTGACCGCGTAGTCCCGGGACTCCCGGTTTGAGAGTATGACCCGAATTTGCAAAAATCACACTTAGACTTGAAAGCAGGCCGTTAAGGGGTGAAAACCCGAACCAGCCCCCAAACGACCCCATAAGAGGCATGAACACCTCGCACGGGACCATTGTAACTCGTAGGAACTGACCGCGTAGTCCCGAGACTCCCGGTTTGAAAGTATGACGATAATTTGAAAAAATCACACTTAGACTTGAAAACAGGCCGTTAAGGGGTGAAAACCCGAACCAGCCCCCAAACGACCCCGTAGGACGCACGAACACCTCGCACGGGACCAATGTAACTCGTAGGAACTGACCGCGTAGTCCCGGGACTCCCGGTTTGAGAGTATGACCCGAATTTGCAAAAATCACACTTAGACTTGAAAACAGGCCGTTAAGGGGTGAAAACCCTAACCAACCCACAAACAACCCCGTAGGAGGCACGAACACCTCGCACGGGACCAATGTAACTCGTAGGAACTGACCGCCTAGTCCCGGGTCTCCCGGTTTGAGAATATGACGATAGTTTGCAAAAATCACACTTAGACTTGAAAACAGGCCGTTAAGGGGTGAAAACCCGAACCAGCCCCCAAACGACCCCGTAGGAGGCACGAACACCTCGCACAGGAAAAATGTAACTCGTAGGAACTGACCGCGTAGTCCCGGGACTCCCGGTTTGAGAGTATGACGATAATTTGAAAAAATCACACTTAGACTTGAAAACAGGCCGTTAAGGGTGAAAACCCGAACCAGCCCCCAAACGACCCCGTAAGAGGCACGAACACCTCGCACGGGACCATTGTAACTCGTAGGAACTGACCGCGTAGTCCCGGGACTCCCGGTTTGAGAGTATGACGATACTTTGAAAAAATCACACTTAGACTTGAAAACAGGCCGTTAAGGGGCAAAAACCCGAACCAGCCCCCAAACGACCCCGTAGGAGGTACGAACACCTCGCACGGGACCAATGTAACTCGTAGGAACTGACCGCGTAGTCCCGGGACTCCCGGTTTGAGAGTATGACCCGAATTTGCAAAAATCACACTTAGACTTGAAAACAGGCCGTTAAGGGGTGAAAACCCGAACTAGCCCCCATACGACCCCGTAAGAAGCACGAACACCTCGCACGGGACCAATGTAACTCGTAGGAACTGACCGCGTAGTCCCGAGACTCCCGGTTTGAGAGTATGATCCGAATTTGCAAAAATCACACTTAGACTTGAAAACAGGCCGTTAAGGGGTGAAAACCCGAACCAGCCCCCAAACGATCCTGTAGGAGGCACGAACACCTCGCACGGGACAAATGTAACTCGTAGGAACTGACCGCGTAGTCCCGGGACTCCCGGTTTGAGAGTATGACCCGAATTTGCAAAAATCACACTTAGACTTGAAAGCAGGCCGTTAAGGGGTGAAAACCCGAACCAGCCCCCAAACGACCCCATAAGAGGCACGAACACCTCGCACGGGACCATTGTAACTCGTAGGAACTGACCGCGTAGTCCCGAGACTCCCGGTTTGAAAGTATGACGATAATTTGAAAAAATCACACTTAAACTTGAAAACAGGCCGTTAAGGGGTGAAAACCCGAACTAGCCCCCAAACGACCCCGTAAGAGGCACGAACACCTCGCACGGGATCAATGTAACTCGTAGGAACTGACCGCGTAGTCCCAGGACTCCCGGTTTGAGAGTATGACGATAATTTGAAAAAATCACACTTAGACTTGAAAACAGGCCGTTAAGGGGCGAAAACCCGAACCAGCCCCCAAACGACCCCGTAGGAGGCACGAACACCTCGCACGGGACCAATGTAACTCGTAGGAACTGACCGCGTAGTCCCGGGACTCCCGGTTTGAGAGTATGACCCAAATTTGCAAAAATCACACTTACACTTGAAAACAGGCCGTTAAGGGGTGAAAACCCGAACCAGCCACCAAACAACCCCGTAGGAGGCACGAACACCTCGCACGGGACCAATGTAACTCGTAGGAACTGACCGCCTAGTCCCGGGTCTCCCGGTTTGAGAATATGACGATTGTTTGCAAAAATCACACTTAGACTTGAAAACAGGCCGTTAAGGGGTGAAAACCCGAACCAGCCCCCAAACGACCCCGTAAGAGGCACGAACACCTCGCACGGGACCAATGTAACTCGTAGGAACTGACCGCGTAGTCCCGGGACTCCCGGTTTGAGAGTATGACGATAATTTGAAAAAATAACACTTAGACTTGAAAACAGGCCGTTAAGGGGTGAAAACCCAAACCAACCCCCAAACGACCCCGTAGGAGGCACGGACACCTCGCGCGGGACCAATGTAACTCATAGGAACTGACCGCGTAGTCCCGGGACTCCCGGTTTGAGAGTATGACCCAAATTTGCAAAAATCACACTTAGACTTGAAAACAGGCCGTTAAGGGGTGAAAACCCGAACCAGCCCCCAAACAACCCCGTAGGAGGCACGAACACCTCGCACGGGACCAATGTAACTCGTAGGAAATGACCGCGTAGTCCCGGGACTCCCGGTTTGAGAATATGAAGATAGTTTGCAAAAATCACACTTAGACTTGAAAACAGGCCGTTAAGGGGTGAAAACCCGAAACAGACCCCAAACGACCCCGTAAGAGGCACGAACACCTCGAACGGGACCAATGTAACTCGTAGGAACTGACCGCGTAGTCCCGGGACTCCCGGTTTGAGAGTATGACGATAATTTGAAAAAATCACACTTAGACTTGAAAACAGGCCGTTAAGGGTGAAAACCCGAACCAGCCCCCAAACGACCCCGTAAGAGGCACGAACACCTCGCACGGGACCATTGTAACTCGTAGGAACTGACCGCGTAGTCCCGGGACTCCCGGTTTGAGAGTATGACGATACTTTGAAAAAATCACACTTAGACTTGAAAACAGGCCGTTAAGGGGCAAAAACCCGAACCAGCCCCCAAACGACCCCGTAGGAGGTACGAACACCTCGCACGGGACCAATGTAACTCGTAGGAACTGACCGCGTAGTCCCGGGACTCCCGGTTTGAGAGTATGACCCGAATTTGCAAAAATCACACTTAGACTTGAAAACAGGCCGTTAAGGGGTGAAAACCCGAACTAGCCCCCAAACGACCCCGTAGGAGGCACGAACACCTCGCACGGGACCAATGTAACTCGTAGGAACTGACCGCGTAGTCCCGAGACTCCCGGTTTGAGAGTATGATCCGAATTTGCAAAAATCACACTTAGACTTGAAAACAGGCCGTTAAGGGGTGAAAACCCGAACCAGCCCCCAAACGATCCTGTAGGAGGCACGAACACCTCGCACGGGACAAATGTAACTCGTAGGAACTGACCGCGTAGTCCCGGGACTCCCGGTTTGAGAGTATGACCCGAATTTGCAAAAATCACACTTAGACTTGAAAGCAGGCCGTTAAGGGGTGAAAACCCGAACCAGCCCCCAAACGACCCCATAAGAGGCACGAACACCTCGCACGGGACCATTGTAACTCGTAGGAACTGACCGCGTAGTCCCGAGACTCCCGGTTTGAAAGTATGACGATAATTTGAAAAAATCACACTTAGACTTGAAAACAGGCCGTTAAGGGGTGAAAACCCGAACCAGCCCCCAAACGACCCCGTAGGAGGCACGAACACCTCGCACGGGACCAATGTAACTCGTAGGAACTGACCGCGTAGTCCCGGGACTCCCGATTTGACAGTATGACCCGAATTTGCAAAAATCACACTTAGACTTGAAAACAGGCCGTTAAGGGGTGAAAACCCTAACCAACCCACAAACAACCCCGTAGGAGGCACGAACACCTCGCACGGGACCAATGTAACTCGTAGGAACTGACCGCCTAGTCCCGGGTCTCCCGGTTTGAGAATATGACGATAGTTTGCAAAAATCACACTTAGACTTGAAAACAGGCCGTTAAGGGGTGAAAACCCGAACCAGCCCCCAAACGACCCCGTAGGAGGCACGAACACCTCGCACGGGACAAATGTAACTCGTAGGAACTGACCGCGTAGTCCCGGGACTCCCGATTTGAGAGTATGACCCGAATTTGCAAAAACCACACTTAAACTTGAAAACAGGCCGTTAAGGGGTGAAAACCCGAACCAGCCCCCAAACGACCCCGTAAGAGGCACGAACACCTCGCACGGGATCAATGTAACTCGTAGGAACTGACCGCGTAGTCCCAGGACTCCCGGTTTGAGAGTATGACGATAATTTGAAAAAATCACACTTAGACTTGAAAACAGGCCGTTAAGGGGTGAAAACCCGAACCAGCCCCCAAACGACCCCGTAGGAGGCACGAACACCTCGCACGGGACCAATGTAACTCGTAGGAACTGACCGCGTGGTCCTGGGACTCCCGGTTTGAGAGTATGACCCGAATTTGCAAAAATCACACTTAGACTTGAAAACAGGCCGTTAAGGGGTGAAAACCCGAACCAGCCCCCAAACGACCCCGTAAGAGGCACGAACACCTCGCATGGGACCAATGTAACTCGTTGGAACTGACCGCGTAGTCCCGGGACTCCCGGTTTGAGAGTATGACGATAATTTGAAAAAATCACACTTAGACTTGAAAACAGGCCGTTAAGGGGCGAAAACCCGTACCAGCCCCCAAACGACCCCGTAGGAGGCACGAACACCTCGCACGGGACCAATGTAACTCGTAGGAACTGACCGCGTAGTCCCGGGACTCCCGGTTTGAGAGTATGACCCGAATTTGCAAAAATCACACTTAGACTTGAAAACAGGCCGTTAAGGGGTGAAAACCCGAACTAGCCCCCATACGACCCCGTAAGAAGCACGAACACCTCGCACGGGACCAATGTAACTCGTAGGAACTGACCGCGTAGTCCCGGGACTCCCGGTTTGAGAGTATGACCCGAATTTGCAAAAATCACACTTAGACTTGGAAACAGGCCGTTAAGGGGTGAAAACCCGAACCAGCAACCAAACGACCCCGTAAGAGGCACGAACACCTCGCACGGGACCAATGTAACTCGTAGGAACTGACCGCGTAGTCCAGGGTCTCCCGGTTTGAGAGTATGACGATAATTTGCAAAAATCACACTTAGACTTGAAAACAGGCCGTTAAGAGGTGAAAACCCGAACCAGCCCCCAAACGACCCCGTAAGAGGTACGAACACCTCGCACGGGACCAATGTAACTCGTAGGAACTGACCGCGTAGTCCCGGGACTTCCGGTTTGAGAGTATGACGATAATTTGAAAAAATCACACTTAGACTTGAAAATAGGCCGTTAAGGGGTGAAAACCCGAACCAGCCCCCAAACGACCCCGTAGGAGGCACGAACACCTCGCACGGGACCAATGTAACTCGTAGGAACTGACCGCGTAGTCCCGGGACTCCCGGTTTGAGAGTATGACGATAATTTGAAAAAATCACACTTAGACTTGAAAACAGAGCGTTAAGGGGTGAAAACCCGAACCAGCCCCCAAACGACCCCGTAGGAGGCACGAACACCTCGCACGGGACCAATGTAACTCGTAGGAAGTGACCGCGTAGTCCCAGGACTCCCGGTTTGAGAGTATGACCCAAATTTGCAAAAATCACACTTAGACTTGAAAACAGGCCATTAAGGGGTGAAAACCCGAACCAGCCCCCAAACGACCCCGTAAGAAGCACGAACACCTCGCACGGGACCAATGTAACTCGTAGGAACTGACCGCGTAGTCCTGGGACTCCCGGTTTGAGAGTATGACCCGAATTGGCAAAAATCACACTTAGACTTGAAAACAGGCCGTTAAGGGTTGAAAACCCGAACCAGCCCCCAAACGACCCCGTAGGAGGCACGAACACCTCGCACGGGACAAATGTAACTCGTAGGAACTGACCGCGTAGTCCCGGGACTCCCGATTTGAGAGTATGACCCGAATTTGCAAAAACCACACTTAGACTTGAAAACAGGCCGTTAAGGGGTGAAAACCCGAACTAGCCCCCAAACGACCCCGTAAGAGGCACGAACACCTCGCACGGGACCAATGTAACTCGTAGGAACTGACCGCGTAGTCCCGGGACTCCCGGTTTGAGAGTATGACGATAATTTGAAAAAATCACACTTAGACTTGAAAACAGGCCGTTAAGGGGCAAAAACCCGAACCAGCCCCCAAACGACCCCGTAGGAGGTACGAACACCTCGCACGGGACCAATGTAACTCGTAGGAACTGACCGCGTAGTCCCGGGACTCTCGGTTTGAGAGTATGACCCGAATTTGCAAAAATCACACTTAGACTTGAAAACAGGCCGTTAAGGGGTGAAAACCCGAACCAGCCCCCAAACGACCCCGTAGGAGGCACGAACACCTCGCACGGGACCAATGTAACTCGTAGGAACTGACCGCGTAGTCCCGAGACTCCCGGTTTGAGAGTATGATCCGAATTTGCAAAAATCACACTTAGACTTGAAAACAGGCCGTTAAGGGGTGAAAACCCGAACCAACCCCCAAACGATCCTGTAGGAGGCACGAACACCTCGCACGGGACAAATGTAACTCGTAGGAACTGACCGCGTAGTCCCGGGACTCCCGGTTTGAGAGTATGACCCGAATTTGCAAAAATCACACTTAGACTTGAAAGCAGGCCGTTAAGGGGTGAAAACCCGAACCAGCCCCCAAACGACCCCATAAGAGGCATGAACACCTCGCACGGGACCATTGTAACTCGTAGGAACTGACCGCGTAGTCCCGAGACTCCCGGTTTGAAAGTATGACGATAATTTGAAAAAATCACACTTAGACTTGAAAACAGGCCGTTAAGGGGTTAAAACCCGAACCAGCCCCCAAACGACCCCGTAGGACGCACGAACACCTCGCACGGGACCAATGTAACTCGTAGGAACTGACCGCGTAGTCCCGGGACTCCCGGTTTGAGAGTATGACCCGAATTTGCAAAAATCACACTTAGACTTGAAAACAGGCCGTTAAGGGGTGAAAACCCTAACCAACCCACAAACAACCCCGTAGGAGGCACGAACACCTCGCACGGGACCAATGTAACTCGTAGGAACTGACCGCCTAGTCCCGGGTCTCCCGGTTTGAGAATATGACGATAGTTTGCAAAAATCACACTTAGACTTGAAAACAGGCCGTTAAGGGGTGAAAACCCGAACCAGCCCCCAAACGACCCCGTAGGAGGCACGAACACCTCGCACAGGAAAAATGTAACTCGTAGGAACTGACCGCGTAGTCCCGGGACTCCCGATTTGAGAGTATGACCCGAATTTGCAAAAACCACACTTAAACTTGAAAACAGGCCGTTAAGGGGTGAAAACCCGAACCAGCCCCCAAACGACCCCGTAAGAGGCACGAACACCTCGCACGGGGTCAATGTAACTCGTAGGAACTGACCGCGTAGTCCCAGGACTCCCGGTTCGAGAGTATGACGATAATTTGAAAAAATCACACTTTGACTTGAAAACAGGCCGTTAAGGGGTGAAAACCCGAACCAGCCCCCAAACGACCCCGTAGGAGGCACGAACACCTCGCACGGGACCAATGTAACTCGTAGGAACTGACCGCGTAGTCCTGGGACTCCCGGTTTGAGAGTATGACCCGAATTTGCAAAAATCACACTTAGACTTGAAAACAGGCCGTTAAGGGGTGAAAACCCGAACCAGCCCCCAAACGACCCCGTAAGAGGCACGAACACCTCGCATGGGACCAATGTAACTCGTTGGAACTGACCGCGTAGTCCCGGGACTCCCGGTTTGAGAGTATGACGATAATTTGAAAAAATCACACTTAGACTTGAAAACAGGCCGTTAAGGGGCGAAAACCCGTACCAGCCCCCAAACGACCCCGTAGGAGGCACGAACACCTCGCACGGGACCAATGTAACTCGTAGGAACTGACCGCGTAGTCCCGGGACTCCCGGTTTGAGAGTATGACCCGAATTTGCAAAAATCACACTTAGACTTGAAAACAGGCCGTTAAGGGGTGAAAACCCGAACTAGCCCCCATACGACCCCGTAAGAAGCACGAACACCTCGCACGGGACCAATGTAACTCGTAGGAACTGACCGCGTAGTCCCGGGACTCCCGGTTTGAGAGTATGACCCGAATTTGCAAAAATCACACTTAGACTTGGAAACAGGCCGTTAAGGGGTGAAAACCCGAACCAGCAACCAAACGACCCCGTAAGAGGCACGAACACCTCGCACGGGACCAATGTAACTCGTAGGAACTGACCGCGTAGTCCAGGGTCTCCCGGTTTGAGAGTATGACGATAATTTGCAAAAATCACACTTAGACTTGAAAACAGGTCGTTAAGAGGTGAAAACCCGAACCAGCCCCCAAACGACCCCGTAAGAGGTACGAACACCTCGCACGGGACCAATGTAACTCGTAGGAACTGACCGCGTAGTCCCGGGACTCCCGGTTTGAGAGTATGACGATAATTTGAAAAAATCACACTTAGACTTGAAAATAGGCCGTTAAGGGGTGAAAACCCGAACCAGCCCCCAAACGACCCCGTAGGAGGCACGAACACCTCGCACGGGACCAATGTAACTCGTAGGAACTGACCGCGTAGTCCCGGGACTCCCGGTTTGAGAGTATGACGATAATTTGAAAAAATCACACTTAGACTTGAAAACAGACCTTTAAGGGGTGAAAACCCGAACCAGCCCCCAAACGACCCCGTAGGAGGCACGAACACCTCGCACGGGACCAATGTAACTCGTAGGAAGTGACCGCGTAGTCCCAGGACTCCCGGTTTGAGAGTATGACCCAAATTTGCAAAAATCACACTTAGACTTGAAAACAGGCCATTAAGGGGTGAAAACCCGAACCAGCCCCCAAACGACCCCGTAAGAAGCACGAACACCTCGCACGGGACCAATGTAACTCGTAAGAACTGACCGCGTAGTCCTGGGACTCCCGGTTTGAGAGTATGACCCGAATTGGCAAAAATCACACTTAGACTTGAAAACAGGCCGTTAAGGGTTGAAAACCCGAACCAGCCCCCAAACGACCCCGTAGGAGGCACGAACACCTCGCACGGGACAAATGTAACTCGTAGGAACTGACCGCGTAGTCCCGGGACTCCCGGTTTGAGAGTATGACCCGAATTTGCAAAAACCACACTTAGACTTGAAAACAGGCCGTTAAGGGGTGAAAACCCGAACTAGCCCCCAAACGACCCCGTAAGAGGCACGAACACCTCGTACGGGACCAATGTAACTCGTAGGAACTGACCGCGTAGTCCCGGGACTCCCGGTTTGAGAGTATGACGATAATTTGAAAAAATCACACTTAGACTTGAAAACAGGCCGTTAAGGGGTGAAAACCCGAACCAGCCCCCAAACGACCCCGTAGGAGGCACGAACACCTCGCACGGGACCAATGTAACTCTTAGGAACTGACCGCGTAGTCCCGGGACTCCCGGTTTGAGAGTATGACCCGAATTTGCAAAAATCACACTTAGACTTCTAAACAGGCCGTTAAGGGGTGAAAACCCGAACCAACCCCCAAACGACCCCGTAAGAGGCACGAACACCTCGTACGGGACCAATGTAACTCGTTGGAACTGACCGCGTAGTCCCGGGACTCCCGGTTTGAGAGTATGACGATAATTTGAAAAAATCACACTTAGACTTGAAAACAGGCCGTTAAGGGGAGAAAACCCGTACCATCCCCCAAACGACCCCGTAGGAGGCACGAACACCTCGCACGGGACCAATGTAACTCGTAGGAAGTGACCGCGTAGTCCCGGGACTCCCGGTTTGAGAGTATGACCCGGATTTGTAAAAATCACACTTAGACTTGAAAACAGGCCGTTAAGGGGTGAAAACCCGAACCAGCCCCCAAACGACCCCGTAAGAAGCACGAACACCTCGTACGGGACCAATGTAACTCGTAGGAACTGACCGCGTAGTCCCGGGACTCCCGGTTTGAGAGTATGACCCGAATTTGCAAAAATCACACTTAGACTTGAAAACAGGCCGTTAAGGGGTGAAAACCCGAACCAGCCCCCAAACGACCCCGTAAGAGGCACGAACACCTCGCACGGGACCAATGTAACTCGTAGGAACTGACCGCGTAGTCCAGGGTCTCCCGGTTTGAGAGTATGACGATAATTTGTAAAAATCACACTTAGACTTGAAAACAGGCCGTTAAGGGGTGAAAACCCGAACCAGCCCCCAAACGACCCCGTAGGAGGCACGAACACCTCGCACGGGACCAATGTCACTCGTAGGAACTGACCGCGTAGTCCCGGGACTCCCGGTTTGAGAGTATGACCCGAATTTTGCAGAAATCACACTTAGACATGAAAACAGGCCGTTAAGGGGTGAAAACCCGAACCAGCCCCCAAACGACCCCGTAGGAGGCACGAACACCTCCCACGGGACCAATGTAACTTGTAGCAACTGACCGCGTAGTCCCGGGACTCTCGGTTTGAGAGTATGACCCGAATTTACAAAAATCACACTTAGAGTTGAAAACAGGCCGTTAGGGGGTGAAAACCCGAACCAACCCCCAAACGACCCCGTAGGAGGGACGAACACCTCGCACGGGACCCATGTAACCTATAGGAACTGATCACGTAGTCCCGGGACTCCCGGTATGAGAGTATGACGATAATTTGCAAAAATCACACTTAGACTTGAAAACAGGCCGTTAAGGGGTGAAAACCCGAACCAGCCCCCAAACGACCCTGTAGGAGGCACGGACACCTCGCACGGGACCAATGTAACTTGTAGGAACTGACCGCATAGTCCCGGGACTCCCGGTTTGAGAATATGACGATAGTTTGCAAAAATCACACTTAGACTTGAAAACAGGCCGTTAAGGGGTGAAAACCCGAACCAGCCCCCAAACGACCCCGTAGGAGGCACAAACACTTCTCATGGGATCATGGTAACTTGTAGGAACTGACCGCGCAGTCGTATATGCAATTTTTCTTCTTGTATATGCAATTTTTTTGCTTGAATATTTTTTTTAAAATGACTTGGTTACTAATATTGTATCTTTTTTGTGTCTTATTTTTTTTGTAGAATGATATTCAATCGTTAGCTTTTATCCACTTGGAACGCACGAAGAAGTCAGTGCTTTACAATAGGGGGATTGTGTATTTAGTGTCGTTAATATTCAGGATTCTATTTTTTGTGTTATGGCCGAGCAGTCTTCAGTAGTTTTATGGTTTATTTTTATGGTCGTGCTGGCTATAGTAGTTTTATTGTTGACTTTTATGGCCGTGCGGGCTTTATATGGGCAGATTTTATGTTAGCAGGTTTTGGAATGCTCAAAAAATAGAGGAAACTCTGCCCAATTTTTTTCTGATATGAGAACTATTAACTCTTGTAATTTTTTGAAGTTATTGTCGACTTTTATGGTCATGTGTTTGTTTATATTGGTATTATCTCTTGTAATTTTTTGAAGTTTGTATGCACATTAGTTTATCAACAACCTGCGATATTCATAATTTGTGAATTTTCTTGATTTTGTTTTTGCAAATAATAAATATTTTTCCTACCGAATTTGGAATTTGCAGATTTTCCAGATTTGGTTCCTCTAATTATTTTTTTAATCAACTGAAAAATCTGGCACAGTTTTAAACCGTGCCAAAACCGTGCCAATGCATAAAAATGAGAACGCTTATAAAACAATCTGGCACGTTTTATAACCGTGCCAAAAGCGTTCCAGAAAATAGATAATTTGGTACGGTTTTGGCATGTGCCAAAAGCGTGCCAGATTTAACATTTGACACTGTTTAAAAGCGTGCCAAAAGCGTGCCAGATTAAAAAACTGGCACAGTTTAAAAGCGTGTCAAAAGCGTGCCAGATTGGAAAATCTGGCACGGTTTTAAACCGCGCCAGAAAATCTGGCATGCCTGATTCTGGAACGGTTTTGAACCGTGCCAGATTGCGTCTGGCACGGTTTTAAACCGTGCCAGTTTCCTGTTTTTGGTGTAGTGTAGGTCTAGATGAATATGTTCAAACAACCACACCTAAGTAAAATTTTAACACTAAAGGAGTGATCTAAACAATCTAAAGTTAAGTGTGTGAAAAAATGTGTTACATATGAAAATAAGAAAACAAAAACAAATCACAAGACAAATTTAATGAAGAAAAACATCCACCTATTGGTAAAAAAAACTCATACACACCCCAATTTCTATTTCTAATTGAAAATAGTTTTATACAAAGCAAGAAGGTACCTCTCACTCATGAAATCACGAGTAATTACTTATAAACTTCCATCTTTCCCCCATAAATGAATAAAAATTGACTTGGAGATCCACGAATAAACTGAGAAACTCAAATCTTGTCCTTGGAATCACGACATGCTCCAATTCCTATAATTAATAAAGGAACATACAATTTCAAACCATATAGTACTTGATCATAGGAAACCATAAATAAATGTAACTTTGGCTATATGTGTGAATTCATTTAATTCAAAAACTCCTCACAAAAATGTAGATCATATTCTAATATAAAAACATATTCAATTCTCAAATAATTTTGAAATTTGATTTCGATAGAGAGAGGTAAAACCTCACACACAGGAAAATATCCTCACATAAGATATTTCAGAATGAGCGATAACTATCTCATTTAAATGGAGGGAAAACAAGTCTATTTATACCAAAATATCAAAATGTTACGTACCATTCAAATGGTAAGATATGCCCTTGTGAACGGTTAAATCTAGTATGGACCACATGGCAATTCCATGTGAATAGGTAATACGAATGGGCCAATTTTGTATCCACGCGAATGGGTAAAAAATAAAATCCCTTGAAAATGGTTTCTTAAAAGACAACCATTATCCTAAAAATTGAAACAATCAAACCACTAAACAAATGATTTTTTAACAACATTTTATTGAAAATTATCTGAATTTGGAAAACATTTGAAAGTGTGCAAATAGTGAAAATTAAATCAAACCTTCATAAAAGAATATAGTTTTCATACTCAGTAACATAAGGCTTAAATGGGGGCAGCGCTTAATCTTCACTCTTCAAGGTTCATCTAGCCAAAAATAGACCTACCTCAATCATAATAAATCAAGTCAAATTGACTTGATAGACTTAGTGTTTTGACATATGATTGTAGACAATTTATGTAACAAGACAAATTTACATTTCCAATCTGCCCCTATGTCCATTCCTTGGCAAAACCCTTAAACCCCCAAAATGATCTTGTTACCTCTACAATACTTTCAATTTACTAGTACTATAGTGAGAGTAATGAAATAATGTAGAGATTTAAATGACCAACTCAATACTCAACTGTAAGGTGTCAAGTAGAAATATGGCAATGCGAGGAATCATTTAATGTCTCAAATAACATGAAACAATCACGGAGAACGTGCTAATGAAGTAACTCCCCCTTCTCGGATATCCTACCAAAATAATAATAACAATAACTATGAATGATTAGATAAATATGTATGAATAATGCCCCCCACCCCCACCCCCCAAACAAACATAAACACATCACAAATCCCCCCCTAAGAATCATAAGCATATATCAAATAAGCATATGATAGTATCAAAACTTCATCAAACATAAAAATATAATATCTCCCTTTTTCTCGCACTCAAACATATAAAAAACACATTCATGTATCAACAGATATCTTGTACCCCTTTTCGTAAGCATGAAGCAAAGATAACTCCACCCCCCCCCCCCCTAATCAAAGAAAATTACCCTATTTGTCACAATTGAACATCAACAAGAATGTAATAATATGTTCCCCCTTTTCTCATGGACTAAAAAAGGTGGAAGAAACACCATGAAAGAGCATATGGGATAAGTAAATAGGGATAAAAATATCAAATGACAGTGCATCACTATATAAAAGCAAGGAATCAAAATGCACCTCATCTCAAAGAGAAACACATAGCATGAAAACACAATAGAAACACAAAAACATGGATAAAACTAGATAAACTAGAGTAGGTAAACATTGGAACATGACATGATCGGAACGCACACCTAGCATTTGGGGTCGTGCTAATGAAGGGAGATGAACACATATTTTTGCCCGTGAAAATGATGTACACCATAACAAAAAAATTTGCAAAAACTTATGACAATCGTGCGGATTAGCATGGATCAAGGCCGTGCAAATGAAAAGTTTACAAACCTTTTATAAATCCAATTTTCATTAAACCACACTAAACCACGAGAAATCAAGGTCAATTCTAACCTTATCACTCCTTTAAAAATTTATTTCCCTTAAATCACATAATGCATCGCAAATATTCCTCAAATCCTCTTAAAACCTTTTCAACTTTGCACAAACCATGCTACAATCATCAATCCACCCTTATGCATAATTAAACATGCTCAAATTATAATAAGAAAAGAAAGTTTAATAGAACAAACAAAAATAGGCATATAGACATGAAAATAAGCATGCAAAATCTCAAAAAACAAACAAATAACGTAAATCACACCAAATCACATATGCTACATTATCAAACCCCTTTAGATAAATCAAATAAAAATTATTTTTAGATGTTATGAAATT
Organism: Sambucus nigra; assembly: GCA_949130495.1. Taxonomy (NCBI): domain Eukaryota; kingdom Viridiplantae; phylum Streptophyta; class Magnoliopsida; order Dipsacales; family Adoxaceae; genus Sambucus; species Sambucus nigra. Next base: position 644,676,964 of record OX422215.1, on the reverse strand, counting down.
AAGTACAATTTTGATGCAAACTTGAAACATAACGAGAATTAGTAGAGAATTAGGGTTGAATGTGCATCGAAGTGGGATAACACAACATCAAGAATCAAATGGAATTACATGACACATTTAAGACAAACTTTATTAAGAAAATCAACATGATGATGAGTTTAATGTTAAAAGTTCAACTCCATCCACAAGTCTCCCTCGGTAAGTGTTGATATTGAATTTTTAAATCCCAATCTAAAAAGATTTTTCATTTTTGAAATGCTTAAATCCTTATCTTGTTTTTAATACCTGTTAAGTTATTATCTTCTGGATCTTTTAAACCAACTCGATTTTTACATTGATTGGATTGTCACACACATATATGAACCCTACACAAATTGAGTGTTATCATACTAATGGTATCCATTTTAAATGCTTATAAGCGATTTTTATTTAAATCCATTAATATAAGTTATACAAGAACACACATAGACCTTTGGAGAACTTTATTGAAACTCATGCAAGAATTTTTTTCAATTAAGTTTGAAAATGCTTGAGAAATAACAAATTAATCCATCAATTTTTCATTCATGCAATGTAAAGTGTAAGAAAGCACTTAATTCAACAAAAGAAAACTACAAGTAAATGTTTATATGATATACTTGAAATGCTTAATTTGACTAAACACATTCAACAATTTAAATCATTAATCTATCTTATAAGAAATAATTTGTGATATGCAGTTTATGTATTTAAATCACATGTTTGCATGTGATTTCACCAAAATCAATAAAATAATGTAAAATCTTTTTTCATTTTTCCATGAGAATATGTACACTAAGAAGTTAAACAACAGATTGTGCAAATATGAAAATTGAAATGCGCCTTACCCCGCACAAAGAATCTCAAACTCAAACCCAATCTCAAATCACTAATCTCGTATCATGACAAACTCAAAATATTATGAAACATGTGATACATGGGAATCATTACTACCATGAAAAGCATAAGAAAATCATGATGAACTATCCTAAGGTCTGGATATGAATAGTGATACCAATTGAGTATCAATCACAAATAGCACATACGTCCAAAAGCAACACAATAATAATATAAAATACATCAAGCTCGAATATCTCTACAAAATTATTTAAGAAACATGGTATGAGATAAGCATGTGTGAACATGAAGAGCAACATTTATAGCAAAATATCCACAAGATATGTCTTAGCATATAAACTCTCACCAACATTCAAGATAGCATAGATATGAATCAACCCAAAATCACAGAAAAAAACATTATTTTGGATTGTGCAAGAATGTTTCAAAATAAATAAACAAGAAAAATAAGATATGAGAGGACGAATCACACAATGACCGAAAGACTCTCACATAAAAAAAAAACATAAAATCTCTTTACATTTTTCTTTATGAAAACGATATAAAAATAAGAAACAATAAAAAAATATAAAAGACATGTATATACAATCAATATGCAACATAAACAATACACGAACACAAATAACATACCACACATAGCCTAGGATACGATGTGAAACACATGATAAGAGGGTCCTAGATATTACATACACCAAGAAATTCAATTGTACGGTAGATCATCTCCCTTATCAATGAAAGGTAGTGGAACTATAGAAGATGATTCTTCCTTAGAGGTGTAAACACACAAACTTTGGTTTCAAAAATTATTATTTTTCAAAGCATCCCTCGACGAGAAATTATTGTTGGTAGAAAACCTTGACACACGATGAGGTTTCAAATTCACATTACCTCGCTTCTTAAAGCTATCATTTTCACAAAATCTATACACCTCACGATTTTTAATTTACAAATGACATGAAGTTAACATTTATCTCAAAATCATTCTTATTTTTAAAATCCTTTCCACTTTCAAATGTAAACTTACAAACATCCTTCATAATCTTATTCAATTCCTTTTTAAAGTCATCAAGCAAATCGTTTTCATGTGAATGTAAGCGATAATGACAATTATTAATTATGAAATAAGAATTTCTATGTTGATCGGTTCAATGATAAAAAGTGCAAATATAAGTCTCATGATCAACCACCTTTGAATGACTTTTATAAATAACTTATTATTTCTTTTGAAATTTTCAAATCTTGTAGCAAAATACTTCTAAATGACATTTTTTTATGTCAAACTGTGCAAATGTTCGATTGGAAAGTTCCTTTCGAATCCTTTTGACCTCTTTTAAGACATTGACCTTTGAAGATAACTTTATCATTTTCTTTCACATTCAAAGCAATTTGTTCAACAAACATATTTTCCTTCAAATTTAAAACACTTGATTCAGCAATCACTTTTTCTTCCAAAAATTTGTTTTTCTCATTCACAAAATATGAACCATCCACACTTATTGTTCTAGATTTAAAAGAGTTAGACTCAACAATTTACAAATTTTAAAAATATAAATTTTTCACCGATGGATCAATAAAATTATTTTCATCCTTTTCGCAAACACTCTTTTGTTCATGCACGAAAATATAATATTTTTTGGAATTTCTGACACCTTCAACAAAACACAATTTTCTTCATTTCGGACAAAACATGGTTTATTGGAAAAAAATAACACAAATATTATCCTCACAAGGTCTAATTATATTAAAGATATTATCCTTATTTCCTTAACTGAAATAGCATTGTGAAGTTTGATCTGACAAGAAATTCTTACCACTCCCTTTCCATTCAATCTCGATTTCTTTTTATTTTCAAAAGTAACCAAACCACCATCAAAGCTTTTAAAAGAGACTAATCAAGTTTTTCTCCATTCATGTGATATGAGCAACAAGTTTCAAATTTCAAATCATATAAATTCGAATAAGTTATGGTCAAATTTTTTTTAAAAACCATACAACACTTGTTATTCTTTTTAGTCACGCACTTTGACTTAACTTGACTTTGTTTTCTCAAAAAACTCGCATGTTACCTCAAACCACTCACCTCCTTTTGAAGTTTTCTAAGTTCATTCTGAAGTCTCAAATTATTTATTTAAGAATCTTTTTTTATTTATTTGAAAGTTTGAAAATGAAAATTTATCATCTCTTTGTAATTTGAAACAATATTTCCTTAAGTGACTCGTCATATAACAAAAGGTGAACATGTACATTTGAAAAGTTTAGGATCTAATTTTAAATTCCTTGGTTCAAAAAGTTGAACTTGAGAATTTTGAAAAACATTATATCTCCTAGGAAAGTTTGGAAGATGTCTAAAAGTAAGTACTTGTGTTTCAAGCATTCTTCATTCAAAACGTTAATTTTATGTTTATTTAGCAACTTTGGGTTGAATGGTCTATCGACACTTCTTAAACTTTACACTATCCACATTTGTACTTTTAATGGAGAAAACTTTCTCCTCCAAATTATTTTCTTTTGAAGTATCTTTTCCTTTGTCATCTTGTTATTAACTCTCTTATGTAACATTTTTCTTTTCACGTACAAAGTCCATATTATCATTCGAAATAGGATCAAAAGGTTCGAAACCAATTCCCTTAACACCACTCAATTTCGTCAATTTCTTAGAAAGCAGTTTATTAATTTTGTCCGTGAGATTTTCCAAAGAAATATTTACTTTAAAAATATTTTCCAATTGATTCTTAAGTGAAATTATTTCCTTTGTAAACTCACAATCTTGGAGATCAAACATCTTTCATTCCATCTACGATTTACCATTCCTTTTCAGAAAATTTGCCTTTTGACATTCAAAAGATTGATTTTGAACATTTACACTCTTTAACTCACTTTTGATTTCTGAAATCAAAACTTCTTTCTCTATCAGCAAGTCACCTTCCTCTTTAAACAATTTGATTATTTTGGCATTTTGATGTTATACTTTTTTAATTTGAGCGATTTATAAAAATATTATTTCATGCATGGTTAATTTCACTCAATTACTCATCATTACTCTCATTGTGCGCAATCTCACAACTAGACGAACTAGATAGAAGTATAGTATTATTAACAAACAAAAAATTAGACGATGAAAGCAAATTATCCAGAAATAAAAAAAAAAAATCCATACATGTCTGCAATATCCATGGGAGTACACAAAACAATGATATGCATAAATAAGTAAAAGCATAGTAAATATGCACAACAAGAAAAAGCAGAAGTAAGGATATGAGTCTAGGCACCAGATATATGATACCAATTGAGAATAATGTGTGAATGTCTAAAAAACTAGAGGGGGATGAATAGGTTTACTAACTCAATGTGCTCTAATTTTAGATTTCAAACAATTTCTTCCACATTTTTAAATCCATAGAACTCGGGTAATTCAAAATCTCCTTAAAACCATTGATATAAGTACACCGATTAGAGCTAGATTGATAATTTAAAATAACCAAACCTAAATTAAATTTTAACTTAACATGAGTGATCTAAATAATCTAAAACAAAATGTGTAATCAAGTGTGTTAAAAATGAAGATAAGTGAACACAAAGAAACCATAAGGCAAATTTAACGAGTAAAAAAATCTCCTAGGGGTAAAAAACTTGAGACACAATTGTATTTCTACTAGAAAAGAGTTTTATACAAATCAATAAGGTACATCATACTCATCCACTCATAAGTAGTTACTTAGAATTTCATCCCACAGATCAATATAAATTTACATCGAGCTCCACGATGCGAATGAGAAACTTCAATCTTCTCCTTTGAATCACGTCTTGGTCCAATTCTTTAAATAAATCAAAGTGCCTCCAATTTTAGGTCGTAAAGTACTTAAATATAGAAAACCAAAAAATAGACATAGCCTTGTCTAGAAGTGTGAATTCATTTCGCTGAAAAAGACCTCACAAAAGTGAATATATGATTCTACATCTAAAAAATTTCTAACTTTTTAATTATTTTGATTTAGATAGAAAAGTAAATACTAAGATAGAAGAAAACCTCCTCAGATAAGATATTTTAGAATGCATGAAAAGGCATTCTTGCTAATGGTGGTAAAACAAAGTTATTTGTAAGAAAATATCGAAATCAAATGGTGTCGTTCAAACGGTAATATCTGACGGTGAAAATGATTCAATCTAGTATGGACATCATGGGTATGCCATGCGAACATACATAAACTTCATCCATGGAACGGACCTAGTGTGTAGTCTTGCGAAAAACTCCAAATTGCCTTAAAAAAAATTAAAAATCAACCTTGATCCTAAATACAAAGGCAAACACACCACTCAAAAATCATTTTTTGAAAATTTTTCTCAATTCAAAAAACACGTGAGCATTTGTAAATAGGCAAAAGTAAATCAGACTTTCGTGAAAGGATATACTCTTCATATGCATCAACATAGGGCTTCAATGAACGGTGATGCTTGATATTTCATCTTCAATCTTCAATGTTTATCTAACCTAAACTAGATTGTGCCACACTTATAATGAATCAATTCTATTTAATTTGATAGACTCAATATTATAATACAGGAATATATCCAATTTTTATAACAATAAAAATCATACATTTTTAGTTTTTTTCCATAGCTATACTTTTAATTTTGGGGGGAATTACTTTACTTCGAGTGAAATTGTGTTTATCTAGTTATGAAACCTTCATGGTTCTATAAACATTAATGATGCTTAGAGATAGTGCATTAGTGATGCATCAAAGGATTATGTTTGCTATTTTGACCCAATTTGTTAATTACTTTATCTTCGTATATTTTTTGGAGCTATTTTCAATAGATGTTGTGATATGTCAATACTATATACATATAGATTATGCCATTTAAATACTACGATCTAATTTTTCATCCACTGTGCAAGTTCACATGAATCATATTATTTTTTGGTAAATGGGAGGCTTAAAATTTTTTTAATCCATGAATTTGAATATGGAAAGGCTGATGTAGAGTTTGAATGTGGGATTTTTTAGGGTGGATATAACAACATATTAGAAATTTAACGGTGGGGCTTGACAAGATTCTTTGGCATATCTGATTGGGTTAAAAAGTATTTTCATATGTTATCTTAATATTGGATGGGAAATATACCCAATAGGTGGGGGTGAAATGGGTATATAGATTCAACAACAAATTCTAAAAATTTCTTAACTTAGTTGTAATCATTAATTGCAATGTGATAAATATAATTATAAGCACGCAATTAATCAATAATGAATATTGTTGATGTCTAAAAATGGAAAGGATCCAATTTTATAATCACATATAAACAAGTTTAACCAACCTACACAAACACATGAGAGACAAGGTTTTTTAACTGGTTCAGCAATGATTACAATAGCTCAGTATAGGGTGTGCTTATGCTTAGTTGAATCATCCACTAGAGCTTAGGGAGAACATGTATTTATATTGGTTAGGAATCCAAAAGATGGAATTCCTTTATATTTGCAGGCACTTACATCTGTATACAATACATGAGACTTTTAATATTAAGTGCTAGTCACCATTCCATCCGAGTAACCTTTTTTATTACTGATGGTTCACTTTATGTGAGTTAGATGGCTTGCCATTTGACTAGGTGTCTCTGAAGCCGACCAACATAAATGAGTAGCCACATAGGAGGACATTGTAATACCCCGTATTTTTGGCGATATTTATTTTTGGGATTAATTAATTAAATGAGAATTAATTGGGAATTAATCTGGACAAAATACTAGCAAGATGTGAGTTGGTATTTGACTATATTGAGTATATATGATGATATATGAATATTGAATTATGAAATTTGTCGTGAGATTGATATACGACAATTTGGACATTTTATTGGGATGCGTGAGACAGTCGCGTCAGGATATAATTATTTTAATTATAAAAGTGAATTTAAATTCGATTAACCATATGGTCATTTTGAGTACGCCAACGCGTCCGGAAGGGTCGAGATAGTCAGAAAATACTAGTCGGGGGTTTAGTTTGGGTCCGGGAGTATTTTTAGGCCATACCGGCAACATAAAGGGTATTTTGGTAATTTCGTATTTTTGGGAATTAAAAGTGACGAAAATTAAGAGTTTTTATCTGATTGGAAATTGACCCACTTAACCCATTAACAACCCATATTAACCTAGAAGGCTACGTAGGTTATTAGAATTAGGTTTTCTAATATTTCCCAAAGCAAACCCTAGCCACCATAGCCATTGGAGAAGAAAGCTTGGAGAGAGAGAGAGAGAGAAAGGAATTCTGCAGAAAGTGAGAGAGAACTTCTTCAAATCGTCATCAAAATCAGAGATTGAATCAAGGCAAGTGGTTTAATTTACATTTTTATGCAGTAAATGCTTCTTCCATGCTTAGACAATTCCATAATCATAATTAATTGAGAGATAAATAAAAACCCATAAAATTGGAGTTGTTAGTTTAATTTTTGGGAGATAGGTTTGCATGTAGACATGTTATTGGAAGATCGAATTAAGAGAATTACTAATTTATGTGATACAAAAACAGATCTATTTCTGGGAATGGAAGATTTAAAATTCTAGGGTTTATGTCCTTGAGAATTTGGGGAAAAGTGATGAGACTTGATGATTTAATGATGTTGAGGATGAATTAATTCCTTAAAACACGTTAGTATGTGATTTTAATATGTTTAGGATTGATTAGAGACCTTTAAACATTGTTGGGACGAATTTTGGTTGAGATTTGAGGTGTAGAAATTGGTGAAAAACGAGATAGGATTTCTAGGCTTGAATCTGGTCACTCATTAGAAGACCTACCCAGGTCGTTCAAACGAGCTCGTTCGAACGAGCTTCTAACGAGTTGACAGTTTGGGGTTCTAACGAGAGGGATGTTCATTCGATAATCTCGTTCGAACGAGATCTCGTTAGATAGCCCAGTTCGTTCGAACGAAATCTCGTTCGAATAGCCTCGTTCGAACGAGACTTCTAACGAGCTGGCAGTTTCGGCCTTTTTGGCCCGTTTTGATTTTGGGAGTCCCGTAAACTTGTTCGATGATAGAGATAACATTCCTTTGATGATGTATTGGTATACTTGGGACATTTGGGATATAATGAGGAGTAAATTATATAATTGTGGAACGAATCAAGTAGACATTTTGAGTCGAGACGTGAGTGCCTACGACGACGTGAGAATAAATTATGGCTTGTATGAATTATGAACCGGGATTATATAAATTGTATAAATTATAAGTTAGTACGAGAAGGCGATATGTACTACAATTAAACTACAGTGATTACTAAGATGCGTGTTTACTTAGTATTGATATATGATTTGTGTGTATGACATACCTACCATACTTGCTATCACGGGACGTTTGCATTCGCTTAGGGCCCTCCAATCCTTGTGTTTCCCGGATTTAGACTGGTTACCTCGATGAACATAGGTCAGAGAAGGACTTATTGGGATGTTAATAAGTCTGCTGATCGTGAGAGCGTAGGTATGTGCGTGACCCATGTGATGTGACTGTGTTCGCCTCCATTATTTGTGATGTTGTTATCTGTGAACTATTCCTGAGAGATTCGGAATATGTGATCCTTATGTACGTGATGTACCGGGATGGATAGCAGAGTATGTGTGCACCGCAGCTTAGTCTCGAGGTTCTTATATTGTATATTTATGTTGTGGAAAATATACACTTTATTATTGGAACTTTCATATGGTATTGTGTGTATAAATTTGGAAAATATAAAAAGGGATAATCTATAATGAGTTGTGTTGCCTTTATGGGAGAAACTGAATTTACGTTAAGCCCCTATTTAAATGAGATCGTTATAATGTAAATGGGGACCGAGTAATAAGAGTAGAACCTATGACAGTCTAGCTAGATATGATGTCACTTAGCTAGGGATTAGCGTCATTTTAAATGGGTTCTTACGTTAGGAGTGCACATTTAGTCGAGAGGTGAGAATTTCATGTGAGTGCACGTCCTAACATGTACTTTGCATTTAATGTTTTAAATGTTTTTAAAGCACTTGCATGTTTTTAAAATATCTCCACATTCGGGCTCTGACCCGTTTGCTTTCAAATCTATTTTCTTGTAAAACCATTTTTAGGTGCCCAGCCACAAGGACACCATGCATAGGATTCTCACTCAGATGACGAGCTGTAGCTGTTTGTGGAAGCTACAGGGATTTTCTTTTATACGCTTCTATCATTTGGATCCCATATTGAGTATTCCTTAGTTTTAGGGCATGTTTCCCAGTTCCATTAGAGATACATTTCCATTTCCGTTTTTCAGACTTTGGTATGTATTAGTTCAGTATTCAGTATTTCGTTACTTATTTCAGTTGTGGGATTTGTTGTGAGGAATTTTCCTCCGGATTTATTTAAATCATGTGATGGTTATTCTATTATTTCATTATGGTGAATGGTGATATTATTCTTGCATTAAATATTTTACTGCATGTTAATCAAACTTTAATTAAAATTTGACAACTTACTTTTCAAATACTATGTGGTTAGTAATAATAAAATGTTTTCGACAGTGATGCTATTAACTGAGCCAACTTGGCATTTTGATTTAATTTCATAAAGGAGTAGCTACCCGGTATTTAATTAGTCGGGGTGTCACAGGTGGTATCAGAGCATCAGGTTCTAGTGTCCTTAGGATCTGTACGGCTATTATGTTTCCGCTAAGTTTTCTTTGATATAGAGCCCTAAATTTTACGACTGTTGTACTCTTTTTGTGTATGCTTCATTCTTCAGCTATTTTAAGTTTATAACTGCGAACTTATAAACTTCATTCTTATTTCAGATGCTTCCACGACGTGCACGACGAGTTCCCAGGGATGCAACGCCCGAACCCCAGCCCGCTCCAGTTCAGGGCATGATGAACGCCGCTGAGGTTCCAGCCATTGTAGCCCAAGCGGTAAATGCCGCAATTGCCGTAGTTCAGCAGGCACCACCTCAGGCGCCGGTTGCCACGCCAGTACAGGCAAATGCATTCCCGTTTGCTTGGGAACGTGTACGTGACGCTTTTCAAAAAGTGCATCCGCCAGAGTTTGCAGGTAGCTCAGATGTGGTAGTCTCGAGCCAGTGGAGGAAGGATATGCAGAGGCACCTGAGGATGTATGAGTGCACGGACGTTCAGAAGCACGTGCTAGCTACTTTCAAGTTAGTTGGATCTGCACTGCAGTGGTGGGAGTCTATTACCACCGTGGAGGAGAGGGATATTCTCACTATTCAGGACTTTTCGGTGCGGTTCGACAGTAAGTACTTTTCGTCAGCTGTTCACACGGAAATGAGGAGAAAATTGATGAATCTGAAGCAAGAGGGTAAGACTGTGGCCGAGTATGAGGCCGAGTTCACGAATCTGTTGAATATCATTCCAGATGAGATACCGACAGAAAAGAAGAAGATTGAGAAATTCACCGACGGGTTGACATGGAGGATCCGTCAGCATCTGTTAGGAACCTTTCATTGGCCACTTATTCTGATGTGGTTAACGCTGCTTTGTTACACTTCCAGGATCACCGCTTTCATATGGCTGAGGGCAAGAGATCGGGAGAGTCTAACCATCAGGGCAAGACTGGAGGACATGGTGCCGGTGGGGCACAATCTGTTCAGCGGCAGAGACAGGGTGAGCAGGGTTCCCAACAGGGGGATCAGAAGAGGTTCAGGTCAGGGAATTACAGGCACGGACATGGAGGTTTCCGTCAGGGCCATCAGGGTCCAAACGGCCAACAGGGGCAGAATGGGCAGCAGTTTCAGCAGGGCCAGCAGGGCCAAGGGAGGAACAGTAATGGCCACCAGGGCCGGGGACCGCAGGGGCGGAGAGGAGGGAACTTCCCAGGGAAGTGTTTTGTTTGTGGCAAGACTGGCCATAAACGACAGGATTGTCCTGATAGGGGCAGGGCCCCACAGCAGCAGTAGCAGGGTGCTCGCCAGCAGCCGCAGAGGCCTATGTTTCCCGCCGCTCTCCCCGCACCGCCACAGATGGCAGCATTGCCACACATTCCAGCAGTCCCAGCTCAGCAGGGGCAGCTACAGTATGGACGTGTCTATAACGTCCACCAGGCAGCAGTTCCACAGGCACCGCCTGCGATTGAGGGTACGTTTCCTATCCATGGCACTATGGGTCGGGTATTGTTTTATATGTGGGCTACACATTGTTTTATAGCTACACATTTCGCGAAAACCTTAGGCTTGTTAGCTACGGCAGAGAGCACAGTGACGTGTGTCGACTCACCATTGGGGAGTGGGTCACTTATATTCTTTATATGTCGGGGAGTGGGGGTAGAGATTGGTAGTCTGGTATTACCTGCAGATATGTTGGTATTAGATATGCATGTTCACGATGTGATTATCGGTATGGATTGGCTCGCTGATTATAGAGCCATGATTGATTTCTTCGGTGGGAGCATTGTTTTTGCCATTCCGGGGCAAGAGATGTTTGTAGTGGCGATGCCTCGCCCAGAGGGAGGCTCGACCACTCATTTGTATTACCTAGAGGAGGATACCTCTAAGGAGGTTGTGATTCCTTTAGATTCGATCCCAGTCGTCAGGGAGTATTCGGATGTGTTTCAGGAGATACCAGGCCTACCCCCCAGTCGAGAGATAGACTTTGTTATAGACCTATTGCCAGATACGAGACCTATAGCATGCGCACCGTACCGTATGGCTCCGGCAGAGATGCGAGAGCTACGAGATCAGATAGAGTAGCTGTTAGGTCAGGGCTTTATTCGCAGGAGTACCTCACCTTGGGGCGCTCCAGTTTTGTTTGTGAAGAAGTGGGACGGTTCACTGAGATTGTGTGTGGACTACCGAGAGTTGAATAAGGTCACGATACGGAATAAGTATCCGTTACCTCGAATCGATGACTTATTCGACCAGTTGAGAGGAGATTCTTTCTTCTCGAAGATTGATTTGAGATCGGGATACCATCAGTTGCGTATCAGGGAGGAAGATGTCTCGAAGACTGCGTTCTTGTCGAGATATGGTTCTTAAGAGTTTCGGGTTATGCCTTTTGGTTTGACCAACGCTCCAGCAGTGTTTATGGACTTGATGAACAGAGTGTTCAGGGATTTCCTAGATCAGTTTTTCATTATCTTCATCGATGATATTCTGGTTTACTCCCAGACAGGGGAGGAGCACGCCGAACATTTGAGGCAAGTTTTGCAGACACTACGTCAGAACGAACTGTATGCAAAGTTTGAGAAGTGCGGGTTTTGGCTGAAGGAGGTTCAGTTTTTGGGACATATTATTTCCGACTAGGGAATATCTGTTGATCCGGGGAAAGTATCCGCGGTGAGGGAGTGAGGACAGCCCACGACACCAATGGAGATTCGTAGTTTCTTGGGTCTAGCAGGATACTACAGGAGGTTTATTCGGGGTTTCTCGAAGATAGTAGATCCTTTGACACATCTGAATCGTAAGGGTGTTCCATTCATCTGGAGTGATGCCTGTCAGTTGGAATTCGATGAATTGAAGGATAAATTGACCTCAGCACCTGTGTTAGCATTGCCGAGACTGGGAGTTGAGTATTTGGTTTACACCGATGCGTCTTTGCAAGGACTTGGAGGTGTATTGCAGCAGGAGAGACAGGCCATAGCTTATGCTTCCCGTAAGCTTAAGCCTCATGAGAAGAATTACCCCACGCATGATTTGGAGTTGGCGGCAGTGGTATTTGCCCTACGGATTTGGAGGCACTATCTTTTGGGGGAGAAGTTCCAACTGTTCACGGACCACAAGTCCCTACAGTACCTGTTCATACAGAAGGAGTTGAATATGCGGCAGCGTAGGTGGCTTGAGTTTGTGAAAGACTACCAGTTCGATATCCAGTATCACCCAGGTAAGGCTAACGTGGTAGCAGACGCGTTGAGCCGTAGGCCAGCAGATGAGGTGGCAGGGGTGTGGAAGGTAAAGTGGAAGGAGTTGGGACACCAGGATGCAGTGGCCCGATCTTTCATGTCTGTGATGACCGTTACACCGCAGATTGTCACGAAGGTAGTACGGGCACAGGCTAATGACTCGTTCAGTCAGGAGCAGATAGTTCGATTACTAGCAGAGGGAGACGAGTCCTATACCATTAGCTTAGATGGGGGATTACGCTTCAATGGGAGATTAGTGGTTCCGGAAGGGGAGGAATTGCAACACGAGGTGATGGCAGAGTCGCACGGCTCACGGTTCGCGGTATATCCCGGAGGGGACAAAATGTACCAAGACATGAGACGCCAGTATTGGTGGAGCGGTATGAAGAGAGATATTGCTGAGTTTGTTTCGAAATGCGCCACTTGCCAGCTAGTAAAAGTGGATCATCAGAGACCGGCAGGACTTCTACAGCCGTTGGAGATCCCGGTGTGGATGTGGGAGAGCATATCCATGGACTTTATCACGGGGTTGCCTACGTCGCAGAGGGGTCACGACTCCGTTTGGGTAATTGTGGACAGATTTTCCAAAGTCGCTCATTTTTTACCCGTAAGGACTGACTACACTACGAAACAGTATGCCCAGCTCTTCATTTCAGAGATTGTGAGACTTCACGGTGTACCCCTAAATATCGTGTCTGACAGAGACAAGATATTTGTTTCGCAGTTTTGGGAGAGTTTCCCGGAGGCCATGGCCACGGAATTGCGGTTGAGTACGGCTTATCATCCGTAGACCGATGGGCAGACCGAGCGCACAAATTAGATGTTGGAGGACATGCTACGCATGTGCATTATTGACTTTGGGGGTGGATGGGAGCAGTACCTTCCACTGGTGGAGTTTGCTTACAACAACTCCTATCAGTTCACTATTGGCATGGATCCGTTTGAGGCGTTTTACGGTAAACCTTGTCGTTCCCTAGCATGTTGGTTAGAGGTGGGGGACAACAAACTACTTGGGCCGGAAGTGATTCAGGATACTTCGGCAAGGATTGAGTTGATTCGGAGTCGCATTCGGGTAGGTCAAGACCGGCAGAAAAGTTATGCTGATGCGAAGAGATCTTTCAGGGAGTTCCAAGTGGGGGACCAGGTTTTACTCAGAGTATCTCCTATGAAGGGGATTATGCGTTTCGGGAAGAAGGGGAAGTTGGCACCGAGGTATGTGGGACCGTTTCCTATTATTGAGCGGATTGGACCAGTTGCGTATAGACTCGGGTTACGAGAGCATTTACACCGGATTCACGATGTGTTTCATATTTCCTCGCTAAGGAAAATCAGAGATTGAATCAAGGCAAGTGGTTTAATTTACATTTTTATGCAGTAAATGCTTCTTCCATGCTTAGACAATTCCATAATCATAATTAATTGAGAGATAAATAAAAACCCATAAAATTGGAGTTGTTAGTTTAATTTTTGGGAGATAGGTTTGCATGTAGAAATGTTATTGGAAGATCGAATTAAGAGAATTACTAATTTATGTGATACAAAAACGGATCTATTTCTGGGAATGGAAGATTTAAAATTCTAGGGTTTATGTCCTTGAGAATTTGGGGAAAAGTGATGAGACTTGATGATTTAATGATGTTGAGGATGAATTAATTCCTTAAAACACGTTAGTATGTGATTTTAATATGTTTAGGATTGATTAGAGACCTTTAAACATTGTTGGGATGAATTTTGGTTGAGATTTGAGGTGTAGAAATTGGTGAAAAACGAGATAGGATTTCTGGGCTTGAATCTGGTCACTCGTTAGAAGACCTACCCAGGTCGTTCGAACGAGCTCGTTCGAACGAGCTTCTAACGAGTTGACAGTTTGGGGTTCTAACGAGAGGGATGTTCGTTCGATAATCTCGTTCGAACGAGATCTCGTTAGATAGCCCAGTTCGTTCGAACGAAATCTCGTTCGAGCAGCCTCGTTCGAACGAGACTTCTAATGAGCTGGCAGTTTAGGCCTTTTTGGCCTGTTTTGATTTTGGGAGTCCCGTAAACTTGTTCGATGATAGAGATAAAATTCCTTTGATGATGTATTGGTATACTTGGGGCATTTGGGATATAATGAGGAGTAAATTATATAATTGTGGAACGAATCAAATAGACATTTTGAGTCGAGACGTGAGTGCCTACGACGACTTGAGAATAAATTATGGCGTGTATGAATTATGAACCGGGATTATATAAATTTTATAAATTATAAGTTAGTACGAGAAGGAGATATGTACTACAATTAAACTACGGTGATTACTAAGATGCGTGTTTACTTAGTATTGATATATAATTTGTGTGTATGACATACCTACCATACTTGCTATCACGGGAGGTTGGCGTTCGCTTAGGGCCCTCTAATCCTTGTGTTGCCCGGATTTAGACTGGTTACCTCGATGAACATAGGTCAGAGATGGACTTATTGGGATGTTAATAAGTCTGCTGATCGTGGGAGCGTAGGTATGTGCGTGACCCATGTGATGTGACTGTGTTCGCCTCCATTATTTGTGATGTTGTTATCTGTGAACTATTCCTGAGAGATTCGGAATATTTGATCCTTATGTACGTGATGTACCGGGATGGATATCAGAGTATGTGTGCACTGCAGCTTAGTCTCGGGGTGCTTATATTTTATATTTATGTTGTGGAAAATATACACTTTATTATTGGAACTTTCATATGGTATTGTGTGTATAAATTTGGAAAATATAAAAAGGGATAATCTATAATGAGTTGTGTTGCCTTTATGGGAGAAACTGAATTTACATTAAGCCCCTATTTAAATGAGATCGTTATAATGTAAATGGGGACCGAGTAATAAGAGTAGAACTTATGACAGTCTAGCTAGATATGATGTCACTTAGCTAGGGATTAGCGTCATTTTAGATGGGTTCTTACGTTAGGAGTGCACATTTAGTCGAGAGGTGAGAATTTTATGTGAGTGCACGTCCTAACATGTACTTTGCATTTAATGTTTTAAATGTTTTTAAAGCACTTGCATGTTTTTAAAATATCTCCACATTCGGGCTCTGACCCGTTTGCTTTCAAATCTATTTTCTTGTAAAACCATTTTTAGGTGCCCAGCCACAAGGACACCATGCATAGGATTCTCACTCAGATGACGAGTTGTAGCTGTTTGTGGAAGCTACAAGGATTTGGTTTTAGACGCTTCTATCATTTGGATCCCATATTCAGTATTCCTCAGTTTTAGGGCATGTTGCCCAGTTCCATTAGAGATACATTTCCATTTCAGTTTTTCAGACTTTGGCATGTATTAGTTCAGTATTCAGTATTTCGTTACTTATTTCAGTTGTGGGATTTGTTGTGAGGAGTTTTCCTCCGGATTTATTTAAATCATGTGAATGGTTATTCTATTATTTCGTTATGGTGAATGGTGATATTATTCTTGCATTAAATCTTTTACTGCATGTTAATCAGACTTTAATTAAAATTTGACAACTTACTTTTTAAATACTAGGTGGTTAGTAATAATAAAATGTTTTCGACAGTGATGCTATTAACTGAGTCAACTTGGCATTTTGATTTAATTTCATAAAGGAGTAGCTACCCGGTATTTAATTAGTCGGGGTGTCACAGACATGTGTCCACTTTACATTGTTGCATGTAAGAGAGTAATTTTTACATACAACAAAATCCCGAAATGCTCCATGCTTTATGATTCATCGAAATTATGGAGTATTTGTTCAAAATTTTGATCTGCATGACATATGAGAGTTAGTCGGCATCCGACCTTCCGGACTTGTAACATTTTTCACTAATAATATTGATAATGTCATTTTTTGTAAATAATTCAAACTTTTTCGAACCGTCAGAGGATATACTAGTCCTTTTGAGGATTGGGAAGCATGTTCTCGTCGGTATTTTAAATGTTCATGCAGTTCAATCACTTCGTTTTGATTTTTGAGGTAAGATAAAAATAGTTGTAAGTTTCCCTCTATTTCACTATTCCTCATACCTTCTGCACTTAGATTTTCTTTTCCTTTGTAATGTGATCAACTATGTAACCCTTGAATTTTCAATGAAATGACATATTTTTGATCAATATTTCTCACTTTCCTATGACATTGATTACGTATTGGCTTCATTACTGTTTGTTTTTCTTGGTTGGCTCCATATACTTATACTTGTAAGTTTTCAGTTTGATGCCTGGAAAAATGTAATAGTTTCTGTTGAATCCGACCTAATGAGGTGGTGTAAGAGTCTTCTTGAGGTTGGTCATAAAGCTTTGACGAAAGAAGAATTAATGGGTTTGCTCGGACCATAATCTTTCCCCCAAGTGAAATATGCTTATGTCCATCTTCATTGTCTTATGGATAGAGAAGTGGAGACCAAAATTGCCTATTATGAAATGACTGAACAATTGCAAGAGGACTACAAACTTTCTCTAGAGTTGCTTCATTCTGCCTATTCGTCCAAGTACAAATCCTTGAACGAAGGTTGGGCTTTTGATACAAAAATGTAAGATCTTACTTATGATCCAAATAAGAAGGAGATGGTGTTGAATAAAAAGGTTGAGAATGCCCGAGCAATTATTGAACTTCTGTAAAAAGAGAATAACGCCTTAAGGAATGAATTGGAGAGTCTTAATAAGTCAACCAATAGTAGGCCAGATGAAGGAGTGGATTTCTTAGAGATGGAGAATGGCAGGCTTTAGGAGGAGTTGGAGAACTCGAAGAACAAGAAAACTAAGCCTGGTAGGAGTGCGCTAGTAATCAATGAATCACTTGTTTATTAAATTTCAATTTTATGCCTAGTTAAACTAAAAATCCTAAATCTTACAAATGATTCTGATTGACAAAATATACATAATCAAGCATGCACACAATCAAAAATTTTGAGGAAAAATCCCCCAAGAGGGGGAAAACCTTTTAATTTCACTATATTATGTAACGACTTACAAATAGAGAGATATATAGCTTGACACATGAATACCCATAGGCGTTTGTTAGTTTTCGTTGGCAAGAGATATCATAAGAGCCCAATAATCAACAATGGAGAAACAATCTTCTTCTCAACAAGAGTACTCCAGATGAGTAATATGATTAACAAGGGTTTAAAATGATTAACAAGAGTAATCCAAAAGAGTTTTAAAACTCAAAAAATGAAGTCTTAAAATCGCAGTTGTTCTGAAAAAAATAGAGTTGTAAAGAATTGAAAAACCAGAATGCCGAATAATGAATTTATATAAAAAAAAATTGAGCAGGCATGGTCGCTCGAATGACAAGGGGATCTCGCTTCAATTACATGTGATAGAATTTGATCCCTCTTCGTGCGACACATCAAACGAAGTTAAAACATTAAAATAGTAAGGGTTCGTTCGATGAATTCTTCAAGGGAACCTTAAGCGATCTATCTCGCGACATGTAATGTCTTTTGATAAGGTCGTTTGAAAGACATCAGCCTGTCATTTGAACGACATGGATTAGTCGCTTGAATGACTGAAGCATCACATTCTAAGTTCGCCTTCAGCATTTTTGAAATAATTTAACTTAGAAAACCCAATTTTTATTAGTAAAAATAATTTAGAAAAACTCTAAAATAAGTACGAAAACATTAAAAATTCCAAATTAAACATTTTACCATATTTGCGAGTGGGTTTAGTGGGAACGGTTGAAGATGTACATTGCACATTGCTCGATGCACTACGCACGTATGAAGATGATGGGTGCGTGAAGCTTCGAATTCGGATCAATGCCGTCTTGGTTGATCATGTTGATGTACCGAACGTAGCGGTATATGACATAGTTGTGATGATCTAGGACACATAAAAAACTTCCTAGATTCTAAACGTACATTTATTAAATCATGTCCCAAACTCAATGTAAATGACATACAATTTAATATCCCCATAAACAAAAAAATGGAAATACTAAATAGCAAGTGTTCAAATATTCTTACAACATCTTCAGTTCTTCATCTCTCCAATATTTCTTTGTAATCATCACGATGTGCAAAAATTCATCCTCAATATTGTACCTACACACGTGAGACAAGAAACAATACTCCTGATGTGCAAAAGTCTTAAATATAATGATAAGAAAAAATCAATATCTATTAAGCTCATGCAAGTCATTATTAAATCAAATAAAATATCTCCCCCACAATTCGGTATCCCCCTTTTTATGAAGTTCCAAATAGACAATATGAAGAACACAAAGCAATGCATATGTAGAATGTCACAAGGTAATAAAAATATCTTTTTGAATTTAAAAAAAAATACCTCACAAAAATATACAACAAAGACTCGCACCACGAAAGGACATGAAAATAACCAAGTCAGTGATAGAGGAAATGAAGGGATGTGAACAAATTCGATAGGAGAATCCATGAAAATAAACATAACTTGTGTGCACGATAAATTTTGGATATTCCTAACGAATGAAATCAACATCTTACTTAGCTATAAAACTAGTGGAATTGTAAGAAATTGACTCAATCTAATCATCAAATCAAACTTCAAAGTGATTTCTACAATAATAACACCCAAACCATAAAATAATTTTTCGAGATTTTTAACAAAGTACAAAGTTGTTCAAATCCAACCAAACTCCCTCAAATTCATATTTATATCCATTTTCAAGTTCTATTGAGGTGTCTATTTTTCTGAATTTCGAGAAATCCTATTGGCCCCTTTTGGCATATGATTCTTTTTATCGCCTTATTTTTTTCCCTGGGCTCTTTTAAATGGTGCCTTTCACGACGTCATTATTATTCACTCTCAGCCCTTTCCAGTGCACTCATCATTTTTTTTATTTACAAAATTTAAATCCTCGCGGAAAGTGGTTCTTACTGGCCCTACTATTATTATTCTCGTTTAATCGCATTTGGTTTGATGTATAAACAAAATTGATATAGAAACACAAACCAATATGTGGCAGATAAGTACAAAATTCAAATAAAATCGTTCACATGTGCATTAAAGGAGGTAAGGAGACAAACGTGTAGAAAGATATCACTGATCACATCTTAATGACTCCATACATTTTAAAGCACGTCGATGAAATGATGTAGCATCTCAAATCACTAATAGTTACGTGGAATATGGAAATGAAGTTTTAACGATGGCTATCTTAAATGTTCATCCATAAACGGTGTAAACAAAAGACAAAATTATTTTTGTGTTTTTTAAAAAAATTATATAAAGAAAATCTTGTTGTCTTTTTCACAATTTATCACAAACGAAATCTTTTTGGAATTTTAAATTTTTCAAAAAAACAGAAAATCTTTTTGGATTTTTCTAAAAATATATATAATAAAAAATACTAAAAAAATGATACAATCGAGACATAGGATCATATGATATGAGCATGAAAAATGCATCCTACTATAGACATGGTAACCACCCTTCAGTCAACTGTGAAAATTCCTAAAGATTTCCTAACTGTCTCGAATCTAAGGGCGTCTAAAGGCTTCGTGAAAATATTGGCTAAATGGAGGTCGGTAGATACAAAACTCAAGGATATGACTTTCTTTTCTACTGACTGACGAATAAAGTGCTCACGTATCCTAATGTGTTGTGTCCACAAATGCTAGACTGGATTACGTGATATGTTTATCATGCTCGTGTTATAATAGGAAATAGTCATAGTGTCCATAATCCTCCATAATCTGCTTCATCCATAAAATTTGCATGCCACAACCCCGGGCGGCTAAGTACTTAGCCTTCGTAGTTGATAAAAAGATGGAGTTTTGCTTCTTGCCCAACCAAGACATAAGAGTACAACTGAATAAGAAACACCCACCAGAAGTTCTCCTACATCCATCTGCATCCCCATCCCAGTCAGCATCTGAATAAGCGGATAAATAGTCATCGGTATCAAAGGAATAGCAAATGTCGAATGAGAGAGTTCCACTACGTATTTGATAATACATTTAAGAGTCAGTAAGTGAGAATCTTTCGGGGACATCGGATACTACGAATAGACTGCAACACTAAAGGTGATGTCGGGATGACTAGAAGTCAAGTATATAAGAGTACCTATCATACTCCGATACAAGGTTTTCTATACGTCATTTCCATAAGTGACCTTACTAAGCTTAGTTGAGGTACTCATCGGGGTACATGCGTGTTTAGCAAAGTCTAAACCAAATTTTTTCACAAGGTCTCTAGCATACTTGGATTGGGAGATGAACATACCATCCTCTAGTTGACGAACCTATAGAGTAAGGAAGAATGTAAGATCACTAACCATGCTCCTCTCAATGCCACTTTTCATTTCCTCCTTAAAGTCGTGAGCACTATATCTAAAGACTATGATGTCCACATAGACCCAGGTAATAAAAATAGCACCATCCCATATCCTAACAAATAACGCATTATCAACTAACCCTCTCTGAAATCCATGATTTATCTTCTTCTGGCTCATTAGGGGCCCTTGGCCCTGGCTTGGCTAGATAACTAATAAAGTCTGGTACATTCTCAGACCATAGGCATGCTACTTCTGTAATGCCCCAATTAAATTTTCTAAAAAGGCTGCTCAAAGCCTGGCTATGGTAAGTACTATCATATCTTCTTGTTTTTACTCATTTCTTTACTAATCTTTACACTAACTTGCTTTATTTTCTTATTGAAGTTCTTGGTCGACTTCAACAATATGTTGGAGAAGGACGATACTCTATGTTCTTCTTCAACTGAGGTTGCGAAGGCTTTTGACGAATTAAAGAAGTCAGTGCTTGACTCCCAACAATTATTGGCTACTGAGCAGAAGAAGTGGGAGTCCAAAATAAAGACTGCTGAAGAGAATAATGCTATTGCTTGGGGGCAGGTTGTTGATTTGCAGAAAAATTTAGATACTGAAAAAGCCAAGGTTATTATAAAGAAGGATAAAAGAGAAAATGATAGGGAATCTTCCTTCAACAAAGGCTGAGATAATTCCATTGGATCCGCTTCTATGCGAATTGAATTTGTAAGGAAAAAATGCTTCAAAGATGGCTGGTCGACAGCCTTAATAGAGGTCGGCACTCCCCAAGAATCTGAATTATTCCTCAGACATGACCCATGATCTCCTCCTACGATGGATGATGAGATTCAAGATGACGTGGGATCAAGTGAATCCAATTTGGCGTTGGAATATGCCAACTAATACCAAATTCCTGTAGTTGACTCCTCTGCTCCTCCAGCTAGTGGTCACCCTACCTTGCCTGGTCGTGCTTCCAATCCTTCTGGGTCTACTTGAGATATAAAGAAGGTGTAGACCAATTGCCTGAGCAGTTTTTTTTTTTATTCCACAGTTGTAATTTATCTTTTATTTTATGTTGATGTACTTGTACTTAATAGTTTATCAATAAAAAGAACTTTTACTTCTAATTTTCCAGTCTTTTCTCCTTAATTCACATATTGTTATTGATTGCAAACTTTTCTTGCTCTTAATAGTTTATGGATAAACTGGACCAATTCTCCACAACTGACACTGAGCTACTTTAGAGATGCAATGAACTCTTTAAAGCTGGTCACCTGTCTTTGACTGAGGAAGAACTATCAAAGTTTCTCGAGGAAGATGTTTCAGATCAAGATAAAGGAGCCTACCTTAATCTGAAATGCCTCCTTGATCGGGCACTGACTAGTAACGTGGATTACTACGAATTGATTGAGGAACTGCAAGGGAATCATAAGGAAGACACGTCCCTTTTCCATGCTGAATATAAGTAAAAATATTAGTCTTTAAGCAAAGGTTATGGTTTTGAGTAGAAACTGGAGAAATATGCTTCCCATTTTATAAGACAAGAGTTTTTACTCAATCATGAAGTGGAAGAATCTAGGGCTATTTCCATGTTGCTAGAGGATGAGAACAATAATTAATGGGATGAGTTGAACACCTTGAAGACTTCCACTTCTACTGCTATTACTAGTGATGAAGGGTTTTCTTTCTTAGAGGCTAAAAATGTTAAGTTAAAGGAAGAAGTGGAGTCACTAAAAAAGACCAAATTTTCTTCCTCTTTTCGAGCAAGAACTAAACCTAAATGAGCTACTACAGAAGAGATAAGTACACCGAATATTGTTGCAAATCAAGTTTCTCAATTGAAAGACAAAAATCAAACACATAGTAAAATGTCCTAGAATATGCAAACATAATTCGAGCATCTTCTTACTCAGTCTTCTCAGTTACAAGCCAGAGATAGGGCGGTGAAGAAATTGCAACACCAAGTCGATATGTTAACCTTCCAATTCCACAAGAAGCCTATGGAAATTTGGATGGAGGGGTACAATGAAGCTTTAGGGAATTTTGATGAGCGATTGAAACAAGCCCATAATGAAGGTTATAAATGGGGATAGACCAATTACCTGACGGTACTGAAGGTGGAGCAAAATAGCCCTTTTTGGAAATGGTATAATCCTGGGTTATTAGACCTTGAAGATCCTCCATATAGGTTAAATGTTGATTGAATTACTATTAATACCATTCCCTAATGCCTGATTTCCAAGCATTTAGAGAACTATGGCCTTTACGACGAGCTGGAAATTTTTCATCATCCTCATTTGTTAGATCGACCAAGTAGAGACAATAGAAGGATGCTTCAAGACTTTAACTTTGTCAATTCTCCTTGCACCTTAGAGGATCCTCCAGCTGGTATGGATCTAGTTTATAAGGTTGAGGGGAAACGTCCTTTAGAGTAATTTTCTGTAATTTTATGATGAACAAAAATATGTAATGATCAATAAATGAATTAAATATATTTAATCAACTTGTCTCGTTAATATTTAGATGTGATTGTATTTTTTCTCATTAGTTCTATTGACACCATTAAGCATAAATTACGAATGAATACATAGGTTCTACTAGTATACTTAGATTAAAATCTAAATTTAGCACTAGTTACCCATGTGTCTCCATAGGTTCTAATAATGCACCAAAATTTTCAGGTTTTCTATAGTAGTTACCAGTTGTGTGACCAGGCGTATGTGGAATATGTGTTTACATTCCTCTTGAGGAATCTTCACAACGTTGTTCATTCACTTTGCCTAGTAGGCTAAAGATCTTGTTTTATCCTTATCTTTGTTGACCAAGTTTCTTAAGGACTTAGTATCCTACTATACTTGGGTTTTTATCTACTGCCGATCAAGTTATGTTTAATACGGGCAACTTCTTGCCTAAGACGACTAATATTTGATAGTGTGGTGCAACTTTTGAAGTTTTCTGGCAACTTTATATTGTAGTGCATAACACTAGTACTCTCCAAAAAAAATTCAAAATAGAAATGGAAGGAATCATAATTTTATTGATACTGAAAATTGACATTAAACTGAGTACAATTGATTACATCATTAGTAGTACTTCCTAGGTGCTTCGTATGCCATGGATTCTTGAATTCTTCTCCCTTCAAAGTCTCAATTCTGAAGGTTCCAAGTTGGATAGCTAATGAAATATGGTATGGCCCATGCTAGTTGGCCTCAAGTTTGTTGTTATTCTTGATAACCTTTTTAAGAACAGAATCTCCTTCCTTTAGGTTAGTTGGCTCCATTCGCTTGTTGTAGAAACGTGATATTCGTTGCTAGTAAGCATCGTTTCTCAAAGTTGCATCTTCACGTAATTCTGCCAACATATCCAAATCTAATCTTCGCATTAGATCACTTATAGGAGAGTTAAATTTCAAAACTCTATGAGATGGAAGGCTCAATTCAGTAGGTGTTACGGCTTCAGTCCCAAATACCAATATGTATGGGGATTCTCCAGTATGCCAACAGAAAAGAATATAACTCTTTGATCCAATTTCCCTTAGCATCATCAAGTCTTTTTTTCAATCGATTGAGTAGAGTTATATTTGTAACATCAGTTTACCCATTACTTTGAGGATGGCCTAGAGTAGAATGTAGCTTTTGGATATTCGACTGAGCACAATAGGCTGCAAATTCATCATTGTGAAATTTTGTTACATGGTCGATGATAAAGGCATAGGGAAGCCCATATCTACATATGATATTCTTCCAAATGAATTGGTAGACCTTCTGATAAGTACTTAAATCTTCATCGGGTGTTTGGAAATGGCTTGACCAAGTAAATACCCCATATGGAAAATGGCCAAGGTGAAGTGATTGGGGTTAGAACAGCCTGCGAATATTTGTAAATGCAAGAATACCGTTGTCACTTGTAATATTTTCTAGAAAAGGTTGCACAAGCTACTCGCATAGTAGGTCAATAATATTCATGTGCACTGATTCATTACAGTAATGTTCTTCTTGTTATGTGGTCTCCATAAGATCCTTAATGCACCTCCTGAATTAAGTTTGTAACCTCTAATGGGTGAACACAACGTTGCATGTTAACTATCAACCCTCTTCTGTACAAGACTCCCTTATCTAGCACATATCTGATGGCTTTATACTTCAATTTTTTGGCTTCAATCATATCTGTTGGCAAAGTTCCTTCCTCAATATATGCGTTGATGGGGTCCATCAATTGATCATTAAATCTTCATCTATACTCCTATTGGCTAAAATCTCAATGGTAATAGTTCATCGGAGTTCGACTCTTATTGCTGAAGTTATCCGATAAAGTGCATAAGCTCGAGCATTTTACACCTTGGAATTATGCTCATCCGAACAGTTGGAAATTTCATTATTACGTACAATGCTTTGAACATGTATCTGCTAATCAATTCTCCTTTAGCACCATACAAGTTTAATATTTGATTTACCACCAAATTAGAGTCATTGTGTGCCACAACTTTCTCGGCATTCAGTGATTGGGCTACACTTAAACCTATAACGAGAGATTCATACTCTGCTTCATTGTTTAAGGCCTAGAACTGGAATCGCAAAGTATATTCAATATATATCCCATAAGGAGTGTTAAGTATTATCCTATTCCACTATCGGTTGCACAAGATGACCCATCGACCAACGGGTTCCATGTTGGGAGATTATTATCAAACGCTTGGTCTGTTAAACTCCCATGATGGAATGTTTTTCTCCTCCCTTCCTCGTACTTTTTGGACATCTCCTGTGTTTGAAAAAGGGAATCTGGTAGGTCGATAGGGTCTTTTGCTGATTTTTCCTCTGATGAAAGTTACTTAAAAGTTTAATCATCATCAGGTCCTTTCGAACTATTTCCTCCTGATTTTTTCCTTCTACTTATTGTGTTGATCAGGAACCTAAGGGTAAGTGAATTCAGCTATGAAATCCACTATTGCTTGGCCCTTTAGAGAAGACATTGGTTCATAAATTATATCATATTCCCCTAATTCTACTACCTAGAACATTAATCTGCTAGACTTCTCCGGTTTGTGTAAAGCCTGCCATAGAGGCATATTAGTGTATACTATTATCGTATGGGCTTGAAAATAAGGCTTCATCTATCTGGACACCTCAATTAATGCAAGTGCCAACTTTTCCAGGCTAGGCTACCTGATTTCTACTCCTTGAAAAGATTTACTGGTGTACTAGACACATTTTTGAACTCCATTCTCTTCTCTAATCAAGGCAGAACTTATGGCTGATTTAGAAACATCTAAGTAAAATTACAATCTTTCCCCAAAAATTGGTCAGGAGAGTAGTGGAGGTGACCTCAAGTATTTTTTCAACTCCATAAAAGCTTGTTCCCACTCGTCGTTCCATTCAAAATTCTTTCTCAATACTTTAAAGAATGGTAGGCACTTGTTAGTAGCTCGGGACATAAATCTGTTTAAACCTGCTATGCACTCGATTACACATTGTACATCCTTTTTGTGAGTAGGGTTCTGCATCTCAATTAATGCCTTGATCTTATCTGGGTTTGCTTCAATTCCCCTTTGATCTTATCTGGGTTTGCTTCAATTCCCTCCTACTCTCCAAACACACACTTGGTCAGGTTCAGTCTCATCTGGTGTTTCTCTAATTATTCAAAAGTCTGATTGAGGTCGGTAATATGATCAAATGCTTTCTTGCTCTTTGTCAGCATATCATCTACGCACACTTCCATATTTTTGCATATTTCTCCTTAAAGAGTTTGTTCACTAACCCGTGGTAAGTAGCACCTGAATTTTTTAAGCCAAATGGCATCACATTATAGCAGTAAGTTCCTCAGGAAGTAATGAAATAAATGCACTTTATGTCTTTAGACTTGATTTTGATCTGATTATAACCAGAGTAAGCATCCATGAAGCTTAACAATTCATATCTAGAAGTAGCATCAACAAGCTGATCAATTCGGGGCAAAGGAAAATGATGCTTTGAGAATGCTTTGTTCAAATCTGTGAAGTCTACACACATTATTCACTTATTATTATTCTTCTTAGTCATAACTATATTGTCTACCCAATCTGGGTACTTGACTTCATCAATAAAAGTGAGTTTTTGAAGCTTTTTAACTTCTTCTTGTATGGCTTGGTTCTTCTCAGGGCTCAACACTCTTTGCCTCTGCTTTATAGTCTTAACTTTTTTATTGACGTTGAGCTCATAGTAAACAAAGTTAGGATCAATCCCTAGAATATCTTCATGACTCCATGAGAACACATGCTTTCTTTGTCTAAGTAAATTTACTAGTTCCTGTTTAAGAACATAATCCAGTGTTGTTCCTATTGGAGTGGTGCGTTCTAGATTTTCATCATCCAACATAATGATTTATGTTGCCTCCACTATCTGGCCCTTCAACAATTTTGTTTCCTCCCTTTCATCTAAGGTTTCAACATCAGATTCTTCTTAAGGTTCAGAGGTGTCCACTTAGAAAGTTATTGTTTTTTTCTTTAGTTCTTCTAGATCTTCTTGCTAGGCAGATGAGTAGTACCATTCCCGAGCTACTTTTTGGTCTCCCTTTACAATGCCTAGTCCAAAGTTGATTGAAAATTTCAAACATTAATGTAATGTAGATGGTACATCTTCAAACTTCTTCAACCCTACTCTTCCAATAATCATATTATAGGTCGAATGAACATTTTTGTCCATTATAAAGCAACGTATCTTCTCGGTTCGGCTAGCTGGACGGGTGACGATCAATACCTCTACCTTAATTATTGCCAAAGGTCATACTTTCTCACTAGATAAACCTATTAAAGGTATGTGGTGGGGCTCCAATTGGATGAGCTTAAAATCCAGACATTCAAAGAAAGGATATAACATAATATCTGTCGAGCTACCATTATCAATTAGTATTCTAGAAATAAGGGTATCCTTCTTTTTGACTTTGATTACTAGAGGATCATCATGGGGGTACGATAATCCTGATAGGTCATTTTTAGAGAAATTGATCACCATCATATCTTTGTTGACCTTCCTCGATCGATCTTCTTCAGCTCGATTGATTCTCTATATATAGGAACAAGCATGTACCTCATTAAGGTAAGACTTCCTCTCTGTTGTATGATCTCCTCCTCATGCATCTCCACTTATAATCATTTGATAATCAAAAGAACCAAAGTTGAGCATGAATACCTCATGTTCTGATTGGCTAGGCTTCTTCGGTAGGTCGATATCATCCTTCTGAATATCTTCATGGGTCCTCATTTTCTCGTCTCTGGACTTGCAAGGTGATTTTGACCTTTGCCGAGCTCCTTTGTTATTCTGTCGATCGATAAACTGGTTTAATTTGCCTCTTCCAATAAGAGTTTCAAATTCATTTTGCAGAGCAATACAAAAATTTATCGTGTGATCGTGGTCTCTATGAAATTCACAGTATTTGGATTTATCACTCTTGATAGGGGAGCTCCTCAACTTCTCAGGCCAACATATATCTTTATTATGTTTGATTTCCTCCAAAACATGGTGAATACCCATTATTAATGGAGGGTAATTATTATAATTCTTGAGCCAGTCTATAATCCCTTTTTTTCTTCGATTCCCTATGTTCCTTGGAATCTTTGTGTTCATTTTTATCAATTTTATTTTCACCTTTCATCCCCGAGCTTCGCTTAGCTACCACTGCCTCCTCTGCATTCATGATCTTCACTGCCTTTGCCACTAACTCTGTCATTGTCTTTGGGGGATCTTTAGCAAGCGTGTAATAGAGTTTCTCGGTGAACAGTCCACTCGTAAGAGTTGTTCTAGGATTCTTATCCTCATAATCCACAATCTCCAATTTCTTATTATTGAAACGAGTGATGTAGTCTCTAGTACTCTCTCATTCCGTTTCTCTCACACTGAGAAAATGAGCTACCCTTTTTACTGGTTTGCGCCTAAAGAAAAAGTTTCTAATGAATAACTCGCCCAACTGATTGAAGCTTGAAATTTTCCCCCAAAGAAGGCTATTATACCAGATTTGAGCAAGACCAGTAATTGTTCCGGAGAATGCTCTGTACCCAATCTCATCAGGGACGGCATATATGTCACTTGTTGCTTGATACAAAGGATAGGGTCAATCTTTCCACCATATTTGGATGTAACCATAAGAGCTTTAAACTTTAAAGGTGTGGAAAAATCCACAATAGCTTATATGAAAGCAGATCCTTTCACAAAGCTTCTTCGCAAAGGCCTCCTGTCTTTAGCCATTTCTCCCAATCTATCCTCCAAGCACTAGTTGGAACCCTTCCATGTGTGTTACACATTTTTCATTCCTACCAACTGTTTGTGCTGAACTTTCTTCCAGCAATTGCTGCTCGGTGCGATAAGTTCATCTGTCATTTGATCTAGATGAGGCTGAGCCTTCCCTTTGATCGATTGGTTGTCAATTATTCCTCGATAATGCCCTATGAACATTTATGTTCCCCTTGGGTCCAAACGGTCAAAAGGAGATGCATTACTAAGCCTTTCTAAGGCACTCAATCTTTCAGGAGTAAAAGATAGATCATTATAGGGCTCTGGTGTTATGAGCGAAGAACTTACTCCTGGGAGATAGGAGATATCTCTAGTAGTTCTTGATTGGTTATGTATACTGATTCTTAGAGATTTTTTCACGAGTAGGTAAGGAAGGTGACCTAGCTTGTAAGGTCTGTGCTAACTGCCTCATGGTATCTTGCATAGCCTCTTGTCGTCTGGCGAGGCCGATCAGAATTCCAGTCAAATCATTAGGAGTTAGTGGAGTAGAAGAAACATGCAGGACGCTATCATTTCTAGGGCTTGATTCAAGAATATCAGCTATTTGAATGACTGAATGGATGAAAACGCTTAGAAACACGTTTCCACAGACGGGGCCAATCTGTTGATGAAAAAAACTAGATTACCTCTAATTATTTGATCACGGATAAATAAGTAAATTAGAGACACCAAAGATTTTTAAACTGGTTCGGATAAGGGTAAAAGCCTACATCCACTAATGTATATTGTCTTGTGTTAGTTTAGTTATCTCTTATTTCGTGTCCCCTGTCTGTGGGGATTACAATGTATTTATATCCCCTCAGGGTGTACAAGAAGCGGAATATTAAACGACAGAATGCCATTATAACATAGATATTTACATCTTTATAATTTTAATAATGTATACAACTAGTGGCACTTTATAACCCCTATTGTTCGGTCTTCTTTTATATGTTGGTCGCCATTCTACACAGTTGGTCGGCATTCCTGGATTCATTCTGATAAATAGTGTAATGACCCCATTTTTGTATGCCAATATATATAATCATTTCTATAATTGCGTCTTACTTACTATTTGAAAATGTTGTAATATTACAAATGTGATATTCTGGATTCTTAATATGACAAAGACAATTTTTAAATTTGATGAATCAACTCTAAAATGGGTCATATTGAAGTTTTAGGGCGCATCCTAAGCCAAGTGGTAAGTTTTGGGGTAGAAAATATAATTTCTTTAAAATTTAGGGATTTGATTTTAATAAAGAAAGTTTTAAGTAGCAAAATGGAAATAAAAAGAACCTTTTTGCAAATAAAATATTTTTAGGGACCTCTAAGAAATATTGAAAATATATGGTGTGAAATTACCAAAATGCCCTTCAGGTGTATAATGACCGTTCTACCCTTAATACCTTTCCACCTCATGCTCGACACCTCGTGCTTGGTTTCGACACCTCCACCATACACATGTCATCATTAGAGGAGAAGCCAAAACATGTGTCGTTGTTAGAGGAGAAGTGAAAACACGTGTCGCAGTCTAGTGAAATAAGACTGCAAGACGCCTCTGTTACGCGAAACGTCAACGCTGACTCGCCATTGTAAAAGCTTGGTCAGCATGGACACGTGTCAACGCCATGATATCCTTGGAAAACTATAAATAGGACCTTTGGGATCATTGGAAACCGCACCAAATTCCTTTAGAATTATAGAGAGAAGTAGTGAGAGAAAGCGTGGAAACGTTTAAGAAGAAGTTTTTGGGGATATTCATCTTAAGGTAATCTTAATGTTATAATGCATCTTTGTAATTTTAATTTATTATTTTATAGCTTTACTTAGTAGTTATGCTGGTAAAATACACTAAAGGATTCACTAATCAAAACTTAAAATTTAGAAGAAATCCAAGTTGATTTTATTTTCAATATATGTAAACTTTTTTGAAATCATACGCTTTTAAAAAATGATTCTTTTTAAAGAAATTTCTCGTTACTATGGAATCCCATTTAAGAAATTCCAAAGTCAGGCCCGGTGAAGTTCTGTCTAGATGAGATGGTATTTAAGTAGTGTCCCTGTGACCCTCCATCTCTACTAGGAATATATTCGAAAATGTTCTATTTAGATGAGATGGTATTTAAGTGGTGCCCCTGTGACCCTCCATCTGTACTGGGAACCGATTGATTAGTAAGAACTGTGAATTGAATTCTTTAAATACGATGAATGAATATTAAAAATTGAGAAATGGTTTTAGTAACCTTTTTTAGCAAGTTATTTTAGGATTAAAACATAATATTTTGAACTGGGCTTTATTTAGAATACGTCATTAAACCATTTTCGTATTTATTTGATTGATGGGTGATCCAAGACTCAATATCTATATTTTTGAGCCTCTAATTTAGGTGAGTAATCTATGTCATTTCTTGCACATTTAAATTATATGATATTTTGCAAACTATGTATTTTGTGAAATGCTTTTATTCTCAAAATGCAGCTGATACCGATGATTGATTCATTTGTGATATGTTTATATCTCTCCATAGAGACATACTGAATTGAAATGAGTATTGAAAATGAGATTAAATGTTGGAAGTAAGATTTGGTCTAAGGGATCTCTTTGCTAACTTACCTTCCCAGCTGGGTTATCGCTGGTGTGCCCTAAATAAGGCATTGTGATAAACTAGTTCGATTGACCGTCAACTATCGGGGAATAATACGGTAGAAGAATAAGGTATTAGAGTGTACTTGGCCATCAAAATGATATGATTGAAAGAAAAAGATATCACATTGATTTGTTGCATTCGTCTTATTCTGAGCTATCCAATTGTGAAATATATACTTTCATTTCAAAATATATGTCTATTTACTGCAAGTTCCTATCCATATATGTATATTCCTTCTCTTTTGACTTGAATATGTATCTATTTTCTAAAAACCCTGGAATGTCTGGAGATTTTACCTAATTCGGCTTTTAGCTGATGTTGAATAAATAACCATTTTTCAGGAAACGTTTAGGCTCACGGACAGAACGAAAGATGACTATATTGAAGATTTAGCTTTTGTAGCTCTTTTTGTGAAATGTTTATTTAAAGCATGTCTGGCTCTCTTGTAATAAGTTTTAAAATTTTCTCTTAAGTTTGTAACTCATTGTTACTTCTAATATATATGAAGTTTCCTTTAGAAAGATTTGATGACGTAATTCCTTTACTTTCAGTATTTTACGATTCATAATATTTTCGTTTCATTTATTTAAGGAAATAATTGAATAGGAATATTTGTTGCCTTGGTGGGATGTCAAGACACTCGTTCCCTACTACTAATTTTGGTATGGGGTCGTGACAGAGGTGGTATCAGAGTATAGGTTATGAACCCGTAGTCTACTGAACATAGGTTTCGAACATTATAGATTTAATGTTTCCATCCTTAGGAGATAGTGTTAAATATATGATTTATGTGATAACCCTCCCTATGTGTTATATTATTTATAACTGGTCTTTTAGTTTTCAATCTTGATATAGTATAGTAGATCTTACGTTTTTCCATGACTGTAGAAAATGATGAAGAGATAATCATCTATGGGAACTAGTGATTCGAGTATTGAAGGACTGGAAGGTGCATACAAGGCGATCGAAAGTCTAGCAAAGATTGTGGAGCATGAGGTGAATAATGGAGTACTAAGGAATCTTGAACTAAGTAAATGTACTATTGAACAGTTCAATAAATAGATTCCTCCATCTTTTAAAGGTACTCCTAACCCCACTGAAGCATAAAGTTAGGTGATGCAAATAGAAAAGATACTCGATGTTCTTAAGTGTACTGATGAATAAAGAGTTTCATTTGGAATGTTTATGTTAGAAGGTGAAACCGAACATTGGTGGAGAATGACTAAGAGAATGTACGAGGAAAGGAATAATCCAATAGGTTGGAATGACTTCTTAGTGATATTCTACTAGAAATACTTTCCTGAAACTGTACAAGACCAAAAAGTATCCGACTTCATGAGTTTAGTTCAAGGAAATATGACGGTTAGTCAATACGAGGCGAAGTTCACCGAGTTATCCCGTTTTGCACATCATGTTGTGATAACTGATGTTTTAAAGGCCACGAAGTTTAAACGTGGGTTAAGGTTGAATATTCTTAATCGAATTTTCATCCTGAAGTTGACATCATATACTGACGTGGTGACTAGAGAAATGATAGCTGAGAAGGACAGTGAAGAATATAATCAGATTAGAGAAGGGAAGAGGAAGTTTGGAGAACAAAGAGGAAGGAACCCCAATAATAAACCCTTTAGGACTATACCCAATACAGGGTAACCTTTTATGAACAAACCCTTTAATGTTGATAGATGCCAATGATGTGGTAATATTCATAGAGGGCAACCATGTTACCTGGAAACAGTAAATTATTTTGGGTGTGGCCAAAATGGACATAAAATGAGAGATTTCCCTAATAAAGGGAAGGCGCCAACAAAGACTTTTAATGACAATAAGGATCATGGAAGACAAGGTAAAATTTTTAATCTTTCTGATGCAAAGGCTTCTAATGCAGTAGTGTCCGGTACACTTTTTATATGTGCACAACCTTTTCATGTTTTAATAGATATTGGTTCTACCCATTCATTTGTGTCTTTACGTTTTGTCAATCGCTTTCCTAATATTCTTGAACCTTTGAATCATAACATACACGTTTCTACTCTTTCTAGCGATTTATTGACGGGTACATTAGTATATAATTCTTGCCTTATAGATGTCAATAGTCATAAACTATTTGTCGATTTGATAGTTTTACACATAAGAGATTTTGAAGTCATTTTGGGGATGGATTGGTTAGCATCATATCATGATAATGTAGATTATTTTGATAAGAGAGTTACTTTCCGAATTCCTAACCAACTAAAATTCAGTTTTGAAGCAACTGGCATCCTATCTCCCATGTGTATTATCTCTGCAATGAAAGCCTATAGTTTTCTTAAGAAGGGATGTCAAGGATTCCATACAAGTGTTATTGATTTGCAAATGAAAGATCCTAGTTTAGAAGAAATCCCTATAGCTAAAAATTTTCCAGATATTTTTCCAGATGATTTACCCAGTCTACCTCCGAATAGAGAAATAGAGTTTACAATTGACCTTATTCCGGGAGCTAAACCAATCTCAAAATCACCTTATCGCATGGCACCTTTAGAATTAAGGGAATTAAAAATTCAATTACAAGATCTGTTAGACAAGGGTTTTATTAGACCAAGTATATCCCCTTGGGATGCTGCAGTGTTATTTGTTAAAAAGAAGGATGGGACAATGAGGTAAAGTATAGATTATCGTGAACTAACCAAGGTAAGCATTAAGAATAAATACCCCTACCTCGTATAGATGATTTTTTTTTACCAACTACAAGGTGCGCAAGTATTTTCTAAGATTGACCTTAGGTCAGGATATTATCAATTTAAGATTAAGGAATATGATATTTCAAAATTAGCTTTTCGTACTAGATATGGTCACTACGAATTTCTTGTGATGCCATTTGGACTTACTAATGCACCAGCCGTTTTTATGGATATGATGAATAGAGTGTTTAAGAAATATTTGGATGAATGTGTGGTTATTTTCATTGATGACATCCTTATTTATTATAAGAGTATTGAAGAACACGAGAAGCATATAATATTGCAAATCCTTAGGAATGAGAAGTTATATGCAAAATTAAATAAGTGTGAGTTTTGGTTGCCTAGCGTTTCTTTTCTTGGACATGTCATTTCCATGGAGGGAGTGTCGGTTGACCCTCAAAAGATCGAGGCTATACTAGATTAGCCTAGACCATCTAATGTAATAGAGATTCATAGTTTCCTTGGGTTAGCAGGTTATTATCGAAGATTTGTTGAAGAATTTTCTAGCATTGCCAAACCTCTATCTAGGTTAACACAAAATAAGGTAAAATATGAATGGTCTGAGGAAGTTGAGAATAGTTGTCAAGAACTTAAGAATCGATTAGTAATTGCCCCAATTTTTACCATTCCTTTAGGGATAGGAGGATTGGTGATTTATAGTGATGCTTCAAAAAATGGTTTGGGATGTGTGCTAATGTAAAATAGAAAAGTAGTAGCTTATGCCTTAAGACAATTAAAAACACATGAACAGAATTATCCAACCCATGACTTTGAATTAGCTGCTATAATTTTTGCTCTTAAGATTTGGAGACACTATTTATATGGTGAGACTTGTGAGATTTATACCGATCATAAGAGTTTGGAATATATATTTACTCAGAAAAAATTGAACATGAGACAAAGGAAGTGGTTAGAATTGTTGAAGGATTACGGTTTAAATATTCACTATCACCTGGAGAAAGCTAATGTAGTAGTCGACGCTTTAAGTAGAAAGTCTACACCAAATTTAGCATGTCTTATTACCATCTAGGAAGCTCTATTAAAATATTTTAGAAGTATGGAAATAGATGTACGTATTTATAGCAAAGGAGGAATAATCGCAACCTTACAAGTACAACCCACGTTGATGGAAATGATCAAAATTGCACAAGTAAATGACCCACAACTGAAGAAGATCAGAGAAGAGGTTATTGAAGGGAAGAGAATTAAATTTACGATACGAGATGATATATTCAGGTTTGAAAATAGAGTGTGTGTTCCACGTGATGTCCAATTAAAGAGGCAAATTTTGTAGGAAACTCGTTGCTCGAGATTTACATTTCATCTTGGAAATACCAAGATGTATAGAGATCTTCGAGAAGTGTTTTGGTGGAATAATATGAAAAGGGAGATAGCAAAATTTGTATCTCACTGTTTGGTTTGTCAACAAGTAAAAGCTGAACATCAGAAACCATCAGGATTATTACAACTTCTACCTATCCCTGAATGGAAATGGGAACATATTGCCATAGATTTTGTGACAGATTTACCAAGGAGTTCAAATGGTAATGATTCTATTTGGGTAATTATTGATAGGTTAATTAAATTCTCTCATTTTCTTGCCATTAAGATTACCCATTCATTAGAAAAGTTAGCCATGTTGTATGTGCAAGAAATTATTAGGCTTCATGGAACCCTAATTTCAATTATTTCTGATCGTGACCCTAGATTCGTTTCTCACTTTTGGAAAAGCCTACAAGAAACCATGGGAACAAAATTAAATTTCATCACCGCTTTTCATCCTCAAACAAATGGAAAATCTGAGAGAACCATTCAAACCTTAGAGGATATGCTTAGGTCCTGTGTACTTGATTTGAAGGGGAATTGGAGTGATCATTTACCATTAGTGGAGTTTGCGTATAATAATAGTCATTAAGCAAGTATTCAAATGGATCCATATGAAGCACTATATGGTAAAAGGTTTCGTTCTCCCGCATGTTGGGTAGAAGTTGGAGAAAGAAAATTTTTAGCACCAGAATTGATTCAGATCACAACAGAGAAAGTGAAATTGATACAAGACCGACTTCGAATCGCTCAAAGAAGTCAAAAGAGTTATTTTGACAATCGACACCAACAGTTAGAATTACAAAGAGGAGATTTTATGTTCTTACGAGTATCGCCTTCAAAGGGAATAATAGGATTCAGGAAGAAAGGAAAGTTGAGCCCAAGATACATAGGACCTTTTGAAATCCTTGAAACGATAGGAGCTGTTGCATATAAAATAGCCTTACCAGCTGAACTCTCTAGTGTACATAATGTGTTTCACATATCAATGATAAAGAAAAATGTCCCCGATCCAAAAAATATATTAAGTCACGAGCCTCTTCAAGTTAAAGAAGATTTGTCATACATTGAGCATCCAGTGGAAATCTTGGACCATAAAGATCAAATATTACGAACCAAGGTTATTCCACTAGTCAAAGTATTATGTCGGAATCATTATGTTGAAGAAGCAACATGAGTGCAGGAAAATGAAATAAATGACCGATATCCATACCTTTTTGGAAATTAATGTAAGTAAAGTTTAGGGACCAAACTTTTTATAAGGAGGGTAGGATGTAATGACCCCATTTTTGTATGTCAATATATATAATCATTTCTACAGTTGCGTCTTACTTATTATTTGAAAATGTTATAATATTACAAATGTGATATTCTATATTCTTAATATAACAAAGCCCGTTTTTAAATTTGAATAATCAACTGAAAAATGGGTCAAATTGAAGTTTTAGGGCGCATCCTAAGCTAAGTGTTAAGTTTTGGGGTAGAAAATGTAATTCTCTAAAACTTTAGGGATTTGATTTTAATTAAGAAAGTTTTAGGGAACAAAATGAAAATAAAAGGAGCTTTTTGCAAATAAAATATTTTTAGGGACCTCTAAGAAATATTGAAAATATATGGTGAAATTACCTAAATGCCCCTCAGGTGTAAAATAACCCTTATACCCTTAATACCTTTTTGCCTCGTGCTCGGTTTTGACACCACCATACACATGTCTTCATTAGAGGAGAAGCCAAAACACGTGTCGTCATTAGAGGAGAAGCTAAAACACGTGTCACAATCTAGTGAAATAAGACTGCAAGACGCCTCCGTTACGCGACATATCAACGCTGACTCGCCATTGTAAAAGCTTGGGCAGCATGGACACATGTCAATGCCGTGATATCTTTGGGAAACTATAAATAGGGCCTTTGGGATCATTTGAAACTCACACCAAATTCCTTGAGAATTATAGAGAGAAGTAGTGAAAGAAAGTGTTGAAACGTTTAAGATGAAGTTCTTAGGGATATTCATCTTAAGGTAATCTTAATGTTATAATTCATCTTTATAATTTTAATTTATTATTTATTATTTTATATCTTTACTTAGTAGTTATGCTGGTAAAATACACTAAAGGATTCACTAATCAAAACTTAAAATTTAGAAGAAATCGAAGTTGATTTTATTTTCAATATATGTAAACTTGTTTGAAATTATACGCTTTTAAAAAAATGACTCTTTTTAATCAAATTGCTCGTTATTATCCCATTTAAGAAATTCCAAAGTTAGGCCCGGTGATGTTCTGTCTAGATGAGATGGTATTTAAGTGGTGCCCCTGTGACCCTCCATCTCTATTGGGAATAAATCTGAAAATGTTCTGTCTAGCAGAGATGATATTTAAGTGGTGCCCCTATGACCCTCCATCTCTACTGGGAACCGACTAATTAGGAAGAACTGTGAATTGAATTCTTTAAATACGATGAATGAATATTAAAAATTGAGAAATGGTTTTAGTAACCTTTTTCAGCAAGTTATTTTAGGATTAAAACACAATATTTAGAATTAGGCTTTATTTAGAATACGTAATTAAACTTTTTTTTGTATTTATTAGATTAACGTGTGATCCAAGACTCAATATCTATATTTTCGAGCCTTTATTTTAGGTGAGTATTCTATGTCATTTCGTGCACATTTAAATTATATGATATTACGCAAACTATGTATTTTGTGAAATGCTTTTATTCTCAAAATGCAGTTGATACCGATTGTTGATACCAAATTTAATCTACCAGCATGGACCAATCCTATGAAGACACGTGGCTATCTACATGGCAACTACAAACACTTTCGAGGAACCCACTCGCTCTGAGGAACAAGACTGCAACGAGGAAGACTAGTTCCCCGAGGAACACTGCTTACTCCGAGGAACTCATACGCTCCGAGGAACAATGCCTCTCCGGGGAACTCTTAAATACCGAGAAGCTTAGGCGGTTCGAGCAACTCATGGCGGTCCGAGCTGCACCTCGAAGCAGGATACCAACAGTTTAAATGCTTATCATTTAGACGCGCACGCAAAGAGGGAATTAAATGTATTACCCTTTCATATGTATATCATTTAATGTAGTACCCTTTCACAT
Source organism: Sambucus nigra (assembly GCA_949130495.1). Lineage (NCBI taxonomy): Eukaryota > Viridiplantae > Streptophyta > Magnoliopsida > Dipsacales > Adoxaceae > Sambucus > Sambucus nigra. Next base: position 644,637,952 of record OX422215.1, on the reverse strand, counting down.
TACATCCTCAGGGCTATAAATACATTGTACAATCCTCATTGGAGGGGGACCTCCAGACCGGAATTTCTTGAGATAACTTGTAATCGAGAATTCCCATACAAACAGCAATACCAAAACAGTGGATGTAGGCCATTCTTATAAGGCTGAACCACTTTAAAATTCTTTGTCTCATTTATTTATCTGTGATTGAATTATTAGAGTGATATAATTTTTTACATCAACAGATTGGCGCCGTATGTGGGAAACGACTGGTAAAATCGTTTTCTCATAAAAAATACTCCATTACCAATGGCGGATATTCCTGAATCCAGCAATCAAAATGCTGGAACCCCTTCAAATCAGTCTGCTCCACCAATTGTTCCAGATCTGATTGGAATAATGGAAAATCTGGCTCAGGGCCAGACCGTCATGCAAGAAACAATGCGACAACTCATCCAAACCCTCCATGGCGGTGCATCAGCCCATTCCGGACCACGAAGCATTCAAAGAAATACCCGTGCGCCTTCTTCACGTACTAGGCGTACTAATTCACATCGCAATGAGGAGTCTGATGATTTCTCTTATCAACCTGGACGAACTTCGTCTGTGCGAGCCACGGATACTGAACAACGTGTCACCCTCTCCCCAGAAAGGACCAGCGCGTTGGAAAGATTAAGTAGGGTTTCTCCTTTCGATCGATTAGTCCCTAGGAGTAACAAAAGTCCTCTTAATGCAGCGTCGAGGAGCTTTTGATGACCATCAGATTTAAGGGAAGGATCTGCCCAGTCGCGACCAGCTGCTCGTCAAAATGGATCTTATGACCGACCAGCTGCTCGTCAAGATAAATCCCAGGAAGCCACTTCAACGCGATCAGTTACTTGAACCAATAGGCCCGAGGAAGGAAATGATGCATGGAAAGGATCTATTCAAAGGCTGGAGGATAGATTAAGGGAAATGGCTAAGGCCAAGAATCCTCTACAACGAACCTTTGTTCGAGGAACACCTTTTGTCCAAGACATTGTTGATTTTCCAAAACCATCAAAGTTCAAAGCACCTGTTGTGACTCCCAAGTATGATGGAAAGACTGACCTTGTCCATCATATAGAACAATACCAAGTTGCTGCTGACATCTATGCTGTCCCAGACGAGATGAGATACAGGGCATTCTCGGGAACTCTTACCGGATCTGCTCAGATATGGTATAATAATCTTCCTCGGGGTAAGATTTCAACTTTTCTTCAACTGGACGAGTTATTCATTGGGAATTTCTTCTTTAGCGCAAAGCCAGTTAAACGAGTAGCACATTTGTTAAGTGTTAGACAAAAAGCTGGGGAGAGTATCAGAGATTATATAACTCGTTTTAATAACGAGAAACTCGAAGTCATTGATTATGAGGAGAAGACAGCGATTACCACTTTGATGAGTGGACTGCTTCCAAACAAGTTGTACTATACTTTGGCCAAAGATCCACCTCGAACCATGTCGGACCTAATGGGAAAAACGTCCAAGATTATGAATGCCGAGGAGGCTATGCCTGCAAAGAAGAATATGGACGCCAAAGAAACCAAGGTGGAAGGTGATAAAGCTAAGAAGAAAGAACATAAGAACAATGGTGGTGACAAACAATCTAAAAATAGGTCGTCATGGGAGGTCTTGAGGAAATTTGATAATTACACACCTTTGAAGGTAAATATCAACCACGTCCTGGAAGAAATTAAGAACACCGAAGAGTTAAACTGGCCAAAGAAAATGAAGGCAGACCCTGACATGAGGAATAGGGAAAAATATTGTGAGTTCCATAAGGATCATGGCCATATGACTAAAAATTGCATAGCTCTTCAGAATGAGATTGAAACACTCATTCGACGAGGAAAGCTAGCGAAGTATGTTGATCGGGGACGCGAAAGAAGAAACAACGACCGAACTAGAGAGAGATCTGGATCTCCTCGTCGAGCAGGGGAGAACAAGAAGAGAAACCATGAAGTTGATCCAGAGGATGACCCCGACCTTCCCAAGAAGCCAAGGCATCCAGAACGAGAGGTATTTTCAATACACTTTGGGTCATTTGATTGTAATGTTATTACAGGAGGGGATGCAGGAGGTGGAGACCTTACTGCAAAAAGAAAAGCTTACCTCGGTGAGGCTCAAGCTTCCTCGTACATTCAGCGAATAAATTTAGCTGAGGAAGATTGCCCGAGAAAGGTGAACAAGGAGAAATTGGTTATCGGTTTTTCAAAAAATGACCTTGCAGGTGTTTTATATCCTCATGATGACCCGGTGGTGATCAAAATGAGAATTAAGGAATTCATGATTTCAAGAGTGCTGGTCGACAATGGTAGCTCGGCAGACATCATGTTCTACTCGTGTTTCGATAGTTTAAATCTAAAGTTATCTCAACTGGAGCCTTACCATAGACCCCTCATCGGTTTTGCTGGGGAGAAAGTATTTACACTTGGGACGATCAAGTTGGATATATTCAATGGTACGTGGCCTGCTTGTCGAACAAAAAGAATACATTTCTTTGTGATGGATAAGAATGTCCAATCATCGTACAATATCATCATGGGAAGAGTAGGATTGAAGAAGTTTGAGGCTATACCGTCTGCAGTGCATCAATGCCTAAAATTTCCAACAAATTTTGGAGTAGGAGTTGTGAAAGGTGATCAAAAAGTAGCTCGGGAATGCTATTATTCATCTGCCGAGCAAGAAGAACTAGAAGAATCAAAGAAAAAGACAACTACCTATCAAGTGGATGAAGGTGCAGAAATTGAAACGTTGGATCCTCGAGATGAGTCACAACTCGTGAAGGGTCAAGTGGTGGAAGCTACTGAAAACATCATTCTGGACGACGAGCACCCTGAACGAACTACTCAAATAGGTTCATCGTTGGAAGCCTCATTAAAACAAGAATTGATAACTTTCCTTAGAAGCAGAAGACAAACTTTTGCATGGAGTCATGAAGATATGCCCGGGATAGACCCAACCTTCTTATGTCACGAGCTCAATGTGAATAAGGAGATCAAGCCTGTGAAGCAGAGAAGAAGAGTATTCAGTCCCGAGAAGAATCAAGCTATACAGGAGGAAGTCGAGAAGCTCCAGAAATCTTGCTTTATTGAAGATGTTAAATATCCAGACTGGTTAGCAAATGTGGTGATGGTAAAAAAGAAGAATAACAAGTGGAGGATGTGTGTAGACTTCACCGACCTCAATAAAGCATGCCCAAAGGATCACTTTCCATTGCCCCGAATTGATCAACTAGTGGATGCTACCTCGGGACACGAGTTACTGAGCTTCATGGATTCTTACTCTGGTTACAATCAGATTAAAATGAAACCTGATGACAGGGAAAGTACTTCTTTCATTACCCCTAGGGGAACTTATTGTTATAATGTTATGCCTTTTGGTTTGAAAAATGCAGGTGCGACATATCAGAGGCTGATAAACAAGGTCTTTGCTAAACAAATCAGTGACAATATGGAAGTCTATGTTGACGACATGCTGACAAAAATCAAGAAAGCTGCCGATCATCTAGTTGACTTAAGTCAGACTTTTGATCAACTAGATAAATATCAAATGAAGCTGAACCCGACAAAGTGCATATTTGGAGTACGAGAAGGCATGTTCCTCGGGTACATTGTCAATCAACGAGGCATTGAAGCAAATCCTGAAAAGATCAAAGCTCTATTAGGGCTGCGATCTCCAACGATGAAGAAGAAAGTACAGAGTCTCACAAGACGAGTAGCGGCACTCAACAGATTTGTGTCACGAGCAACTGATAAATGTCTCCCATTCTTCAAGACACTCAGAAAGACTTTTGAGTGGAATGATGAATGTGAGAAGGCTTTTCAAGACTTGAAGAGATACTTAGGAGCACCTCCACTGTTGTCCAGGTCGATGATGGGAGAAAAATTGTACCTGTACCTAGCAGTGTCCGAAAATGTAGTTAGCTCGGTGTTGATCAGAGTGGAGAATGGAATACAAAAGCCAATTTACTACACAAGTAAGGCTTTCCGAGGAGCAGAGATCAGATATCCCAAGGCTGGAGAAATTGGCACTGGCGCTGATTGAGGCGAGTAGGAGAATGAGGCCATACTTCCAGGCTCATACTATAGTAGTATATAGTGATGTGCCATTGCGACAAGCCCTTCATAAGCCAGAAAAATCAGGAAGATTGATGTACTGGGCAATAGAACTCGGTGAATATGATATAATTTATGAACCCAGATCATCACTAAAAGGCCAGGCTATAGCAGATTTCATAGCGGAGTTCACCTATCCTGATACCCCCGAGGAGCAAAAGTTGCTCGCTGATCAACCTGTGAATGTTACAGGATCAACAAACACTAGCTCAGACCAACTCCGGTTGGTAAAAGGGCTAGTGGATGTTACAAGATCATTGACTTCGGGCTCAGACCAACTCCGGTTGGTAAAAGGGAAAGAAAAAATGATCGACGAGGAGCGAGAAAAATCCGAGGAGGATGAAAAGAAGCTGCAAATATTTCATCGAGGAACTCTGACTGATTCGAAATTGAAGAGGAGTTACCTATATGGAGGCTATATATAGATGGCTCATCTTGCAATGCAGGATGTGGCGCGGGGATAGTTTTGAGCACTCCGAACGAGGTCGACATGGAATACGCCTTGCGTTTCCAATTCAAAGCTTCCAACAATGAGGCTGAATATGAGGCCATGATTGCAGGGCTTAATTTGGCAAAAGTTATGGAGGCGCGGCAAGTTATGATCTCCAGTGACTCTCAACTGATTGTAAACCAAATGATGGGAGTATATGCAGTCAGAGGAGAATTAATGATTAGATATCATGCAAAGGCAAAGGAGTTGGTGTCAGAATTTATCGCTATTCAGCTGGTCAAAATACCAAGAAAGGAGAATGCGAGAGCAGACGCCCTATCTCGACTAGCATCAACAACTCGCACCGAGCTACGAAGAATAATCCTAATTGAAGTGTTAGCTGGTCGGAGTATAGATGAAGATATGACGATGAACTTTATCACACTTGATTTAGGTCCATCTTGGATGGATCCCATCAGGGCGTATATCGAGGAGGGAGAATTTCTAATTGACAAGCTCGCTGCCAAAAAGTTGAAGTTTAAAGCTGCTCGGTATGTACTAACTAATGGTGTTTTATATAAACGAGGAATTATGGCAGGTTTGCAGAGATGTGTACATCCCTCCGAGGTGAAAGAATTAATTGAAAAAATCCACGAAGGGTATTGTGGAGCACATGTAGCAGGTCGGACGCTTTTACAAAGGGTGATGACGCAAGGATACTACTGGCCGATGATGAGGGCTGATTGCATAGACTACGGAAAGAAATGTGGCAAGTGCCAACGCTTTTCCTCCATTCGAATAACTCCACAAGCCTTGTTAACACCCATAACTTCCCCTTGGCCATTTTCCATGTGGGGAATTGACCTAGTTGGGCCACTGCCAATGACCCGAGGAAGGTTCAAGTACCTCATCGTCGCAGTGGATTAGTTTACTAAATGGGTGGAAGCTGAGCCACTCATTGACATAACGTACGAGAAGGTGTACCAATTTTTTTAGAAAAACATCATTTGTCGATATGGTCTCCCTCATGACTTCATCACAGACCATGGGACACAATTTGATAACGAGGAGTTTGCCACCTATTGTCATCAATCAAATATTTTGAAGGTCCACACAGCACCACGCCATCCTCAAAGCAATGGACAAACTGAAGTGACAAACAGAACGCTGCTAAACGGTTTGAAGATAATATTGGATGATACGAAAGAAAACTGGATCAACGAGTTACAATCAGTACTCTGGGCTTACCGAACTACTCCCCGAGTAGCAACTGGAGAATCACCATACATGCTGGCGTTTGGAAGTGAAGTTATCATACCTGCCGAGTTGGGCCTCCCAACACACACGGTACTGAATTTTAATTCCCCTGTCAGCGACTTAATGAGAAGACTGGATTTAGACATGCTCGAGGAAGTCAGAGAAGAAGCAGCCATTGGAAATGCTGCTTACCAGCAGCGAATAGCTTTGTTCTACAACAAGAGAGTGAAGAAGTGCGACCTGAAAGAAGGAGACTATGTGCTGAAGAAAATAATTCAAAAGAATAACAAACTGGAGGCAAACTGGCATGGACCATACCGAGTTACAGAAGTTGTTCGACCAGGAACTTATCGAATAGACACTTTAGAAGGCGAGGACTTTAAGAATGCATGGAACGCAGAGCATCTGCGCAAGTATTATCAGTGATGTATATGTAACACAGTTCCATCAGTATGAATAAAATGAAGATATTCTGCCAAAGTCTCTCGTTTTATTGAAAAATTTTCGGGGAATACTAGTGCTACGCACTACTCGGCAAAGCTCGGCAGACTACTCAACGATATATTCCAAACTGTACCAAGTATGGTTGGTCGGGGATAAAAACCCACTAACTGTAGTTAGTCGACAAGTAGAATTTATCGACCTTGGTTGGTCGGACGCATTTTATGAAAAAGATAAAAATCTACCAAGTATGGCTGGTCGGGGATAAAAACCCACTAACTATAGTTGGTCGACAAGCATAATTTAACAACCTTGATTGGTTGATACTCGTGAATTTATTATTAAGTGATCGAGCAATATTATTGAAACTTGGAACTTTTTAACTATTACTGAATTGGTCGACGAACGTCACAATATTGTTATTTTTAACAGATATGCATAAATGAAAAGTGTTGATATTTACAAGACAATAGCAATTAAGATTTGCAAACAGAAATGAAAGTTTTTCATTAAATTCAAAATAAATTACATTGATGATAAAATGAAAGTTACATTGATATGTATTATAACTATTACATCAAAAATTTCTATTCTACTGGTCTTTTCCCCTCAGCTTTTGATGTAGGCTCCTCACCAGCAGGCGGATTATTTAAAGACTGAGGAGAATTGATGAAGTTCAAATCCTTCAGCATCCTGACGTTCATCACAGAAGGTCGATCTAAAAGATGCTCGGGATGAGATACCTTAATTTGAGAATGTAAATTGTAGTCACCGAGGTATTTTGAAATTAAGCTTTGAGGAATGGCACGAGCTGGGATCCATTCCATGTCCAAATTGTACGGTGGCACAGGCAAGTCGAGCAACCCGGGATCATGGTAGTCCCACAGATAGTGTCCTTGTTCGAGTTTCAGCACACCTAAGGCATTCAGCCAGCCTTATTTGTAGCCCTCATTGTTGGCATTCTGGATACGATCGTCCAAGTGGAATAGTGCCTCATTGTATCCAGCCATCCAGAAGTCCTTGGGCTGTTTGTGGAATTGATATGTTAGCCTTTCCAGCTGCTCGTGGAGACTCTTGATGAAAATCTCCTTATTCTCCAAGACGAACTTCTGCGCAGAGAGCTGTTTTTCCAAGTCCCTAATCTTCTTTGACATATCAGATAACGCCTGGTTCTTCGCCATTAGTTGGAAGGCCTGGTTCTCTAAGGCAGATGATGTCCTATGTTCTTCGACATGAACCCGAGCAGCTCTTGCTCGTCCCCGAGGAGACGTGGAAGGGCCCGACCTCCTCAAGGTATCCAATTCGTCCCTTAATTTGGCATTCTCAATCTCTAAGAATGAAAATCCCTCGTCATCACTCGGATTAGGGTTGTTGAAGAAGAGGCTGCAGACTTCAACTGTGATAGCTCTTTCTGCAAGTTGTTGTTTTCCTTTTCCAGCAGCTCGGCAATCTGTCTGCATTCCTCGACCTCGCCCCTCAGGGTTCTCCCCCTTACATCATAACCAGCAAAAAGCTTCTCGTAGCCCTTGTCAGCAACGATCAGCTTATACTTCTTCTCGTAACTCTCATGCAACAAGGCAGTTGATTCCTTGTATTGATTCTGAAGGTCTTCGAGGGTGCACTGGAGATCCTCGATCATTTCATAGTAAGCCACATTATTGGCCACCGCTCGATCAAAAAGACACTTCAGGTACTGATATGCTTCCACTGCCTGTTCTGAAGCATCCTGGCCAAGGATGTCGGCAACTTGTGCAGCACTCAAGTCTGTGTGACCAGCCTTAAAGTACTCATTACAGTGTTGCAGTAACTTTGTATCATGGGCAGAGAGCAGATCCATCCTGGCCAGAAACTAGCAGAGAAAGAAAAGCAATCATCAATAAGAAGAACAAGCAGAGTATGAATAGAAGATGAATAACAGTATGCAAGAAAATTCAAGTTTTATTAGATCATAAAATTCAGAATTATAAGTTCTGGATTGCATTGACAATAGAAGAAAAACATAAAGATAAGCCCGAACAACACTACACCTTTTCCTTATCTCCCAAAACCTTCTCTGGAGGTTGGGAAGAGGAAGCAGGTTGGTCGGAGGGAACTGTGGGCTGTTCGGAGAGCACCAGCTGTTGCTCGGAGGAAGAAACGACTTGCTCGACAGCAAACTGGATGGCTGGGGGAAATCTCCCATCACCATTGAAGACTTCTCAGAGGTAGCTTCATCCTCTTCTAATTCTTCTAGAGTAGGAGGGGGACCAGGGATATGTCTCTGGAAAAGCTCGGATGACTCGTCGACCTTCATTTCCTGAAGGGCAGCAACCCATCCATCCCTAAAATACTTTAGACTGCCATAGTCCACTTGAGATACCATGGCAGCGCACCCCTTGTTCCACCCCTTATCCTAGCCAGAGCTGAAGGACTTCTTCACAGTATCTTTCCTTTTGGCCTTCTCCAAGGCAAGCTTCTCGAATAATAGGTTCTCAGCAGCCTTCAATTTATTTTCTGCCTCTTCCTTCTGCCGACCTACTTCCTGGAGCTGGTCCAACCTCTCCTCAGCAACTTTGAGTTTATTTTCCAGCTCTCCACCGGCTTTGAGCTTTTCCTCAAGCTCTGTATTTGCCTTCTCCAAGGCATTCTTTTTCTTCTCTAACTCCTTGGAGGGATCAGCAACTCGAGCTTTTTCCTGCTCGGAGGAGGCAAGCTTTTTCTCCCAGATAGCTATATCATCAGCATATTTCTGGCGAGAATCTGCCAGGGACTTGGTAGCTTCTTCCAGAGCTCCCTCCACACTGGATGAGGAGCAAGAATCCTTAATCGCTTCATCCTTCTTCAGGATTATGCTGAAGCAGCTCGTCAACTGTGAACAGAAAAAGAAAGCAAGTTAGAAACAGAAATTACAAAGGGAATATGTAAAAATTCTAAGTAAAGATACTTACAGAAGCAAGGTGACGAGCAGATAGTGAGGTAACCATATCCCGAGTAAGGTTTTCTTAGGTAACTTGAACCTCGGGAATGGTCAAGGACTTTACCGAGCTCATGTCAGAGCTCGGGGGAACAAAAGTGGGAACTTCAGTCCTAACAGCTGGGGGCTGAATGATGGTATCAGCCAAATTGACCGAGGAGCTCTTCTTCAGCCTCCTCGGGGGAACAGGTACAGCCAAGGAAGAACCCTTGGGCGGTGATATCACAATCACCTCTCCAGGAGCATCAGACTTGCTCAGAGCCACTGCGGGCTTCTCGGCGACTTTAGCAGGAACAGCTGGAGGAGCTGCATCAGTCTTCTTTGTCCCCTACCTTGGGACATCAATCTTAATCCTTTTTACCTCCCCAGAACCGGAGGCAGTTTTCTCAAACAGAGCAGGAGTTCTTCTTTTCTTCATCCTTTCCCTCAAAGGAATACGAGATTCAGGCGAAGAACTTGCAGAGGCTGGTACTGGCTCTGCCTCACTGATCATAGGACGAGCAGTGAAGGAGGTGGTGTAGCTCTTGTACTGGAGAAGATACGAAGCTGACCTAATGTGCTCGTCTGCAACACTTTGATGAAGACTCCAGATAAGTTTCAAATGCCTTATGTTGACATCTGCTTCTTTTGGGCACTTTCTTTTGTTATCAACTGCAAATAAACAAACATTATTATCAGTGGCGCATTTTATCAAACACAAAAGAAACATGAATTTAAAATAAATAAAATGAAATAAAAATAACCTATCCCATTGCCATAAGAAGGGCATCTAGGTCCCTGGTAAACCTCATCTGCAGTCAATGGAGGGTGTTGCCAATTTTTTATGACAAACCCATGTTCAAAATAATCCCTGTTGGCATCAGGGAGATTGACTACTAAAGCTCTGTTTAAAAATCTAGTTTTTAAATAATAAATATTTTCATTGACTGCCCATCTATAGCAGAACATGATTTCTGGGATTCCTATACGAGTTCCATGCACTTGATTTAACCTATGCACCCCATTAACTACTCTCCATGTGTTGGGGGCTATTCGTGCAGGAACAACATCGAAATACTGACAGAATTCCAGACACAAGGAATTGGGTGGAAAAGAAAATCCACATTCAGCAAAAAAGAGGCTGGGGAACCAATGTCCCTCAGCCAAATTGAAATAATCAGAAGGCTCAGAAAGTTTTTCCAAGACAACCCAAGAGGGGATGGAGAAATCAGAACGAAGTTTCTCAAGGGACTCAACAAGGTAAACAATGGTGAATAAAGAAATGAAGAAGAAGGAAGAAGATCTTACAGAAAAAAGACTGAAGCTGTTGACAACGAGCAACGGAAGAGATGAACGCACAAGAGAGTAGAAGATAATGAAAAACTCAAAAGACGAAAATTTGGAAAGGTAGAAGACGATGGGAGCGTCTGTGAAGTTTAAATACCTTGCCTTGGGAAATGGTGAAGTAATGATTACAAAAAAGGATGATTACGTTACCGACGGCTAAAAGGGCATTAAATATTAGCGCGGGAATCAAAGCGGGCAACAGCGGATAAAAAGACGAAAAGTAACGCGGGAATCGAAACACGCAGAAAAGTCCAAAAAATCATGATTCTACGAATTTGGAAGGAGAAATAAATACAAGGGAAATGCTCCTAAAAATCAGAAGACTATTTAAAGCTACCATATTCCGAGAAAGAATGTTTCATACTCCTCAAATTTCGAACTATGAAACATTGGGGGCTTCTGCTGATACCAAATTTAATCTACTGGAGTGGACCAATCCTATGAAGACACGTGGCTATCTACATGGAAACTACAAACACTTCCGAGGAACCCACTCGCTCCGAGGAACAAGACTGCAACGAGGAAGACTAGTTCCCCGAGGAACACTGCTTACTCAGAGGAACTCATACACTCCGAGGAACAATGCCTCTCCGAGGAACTCTTAAATACCGAGAAGCTTAGGCGGTCCGAGCAACTCATGGCGGTCCGAGCTGCACCTCGAAGCAGGATACCAACAGTTTAAATGCTCATTAAATGCTTATCATTTAGACGCGCACGCAAAGAGGGCATTAAATGTATTACCCTTTCATATGTATATCATTTAATGTAGTACCATTTCACATTACAACCTCAAGGCTATAAATACATTGTACAATCCTCATTGGAGGGGGACCCCCAGACCGAAATTTCTTGAGATAACTTGTAATCGAGAATTCCCATACAAACAACAATACCAAAACTGTGTATGTAGGTCATTCTTATAAGGTTGAACCACTTTAAAATTCTTTGTCTCATTTATTTATCCGTGGTTAAATTATTAGAGTGATCTAATTTTTTACATCAACACCGATGATTGATTCATTTGTGATATGTTTGTATCTCTCCATATAGACATACTGAATTGAAATTAGTATTGAAAATGGGATTGAATATTGGAAATACGAATCGGCCTAAGGGACCTCTTTAGTGAATGACCTTCCTAGCTGAGTTATCGCTAGTGTGCCCTATATAAGACGTTGTGATGAACTAGTTCGGTTGATCCTCAACTATCGAGGAATAATACGGTAGAAGAGTACGGTATTAGAGTGTACTTGGCCATCAAAATGATATGATTGAAAGAAAAAGATATCACATTTGATTTGTTGCATTCGTCTTATTATGAGATATCCAATTGTGATATATATACTTTCATTTCAAAATATTTGTCTATTTACTGCATGTTCATATCCATATATGTATATGCCTTCTCTTTTGACTTGAATATGCATCTATTTTCTGAAAACCCTGGAATGTCTGGAGATTGAACCTCATTCGGATTTTAGCTGATGTTGTATAAATAACCATTTTTCAGGAAACGTTTAGGCTCACGGACGGAACAAAAAAGGACTATATTGAAGATTTAGCTTTTATAGCTCTTTTTGTAGAATGTTTATTTAGAGCCTATATGGCTCCTTTGTAATAAGTTTTAAATTTTTCTCTTAAGTTTGTAACTCGTTGTTACTTTTAATATATATGAAGTTTCATTTAGAAAGATCTGATGATGTAATTCCTTTACTTTTAGTATTTTACGATTCATAACCATGTGATCATATTTTCATTGCATTTATTTAAGGAAACAATTAAATCAGAATATTTGTTGCCTTGGTGGGATGTCAAGACACTCGTTCCCTACTACTAATTTTTGGATAGGGTCGTGACAAATAGGCCTTGCTGACTAGGACTAATGCGACGACGGATAACACGTGTCTATTTTTTATTTGTCCACGTAAAAGGGTAATTTTTATATCAACAAACGCCAATGAAGACGAAGTTTGATTTGGTTAGTCAATTATATTACTATGTAACAAATATTTTTACATCTCTTTAACATAATTCAAATATTTATAAATATTCATTTCTATATTTCAGGAAGTAGTGAACTCACAACAAGTCATAAGGCTGAGTTTTAGTCGGTTTGTCGATAAATAGAGCATACCAATACCAAACGAACTTTGAAAGAATCAAACCAAAATTACCAATTTTACCAGCTGGTTCATCAGCGCATAAACCAAAATCAAATCGCTCGATACATCGGTAAAAATTGATTTTTTGTAGTAAAATTGGTTTTTAAAAAAACACAGCAAATTTCGATAAATTTATCTTTACGATAATTTTGGTAGTACTCAGTAAATAATGTACCACTTACATAAATATTTTTATATCCATATTTTAAAAGAGTAATAAGAAAATAACCTACATAGTTGTCTCGTCTCCATAACTACATATAAAAATTAAATTCCAAAATAAATATAAAAATTCCATTTTGAGTTACATTATTATCCAAGTAACTCTAATAAATGTCAACCCGGGTCATCATATTAAATTTCAAACCAAAATGAAAATGCTCAACATTTTTTATTTCTTTCACTCCCCATTTCTTAATCTACAAAAGAAAATATGAATATCAACATGTTGCCAAAACATAAAGAGTGAAATAAATAGAAAACAAAAAACAACAAAAAATCCTTGCGTACCTCGTTCATTTCACTTTGGTTGAAACTTCATGTTAGCAAACTCATTAATAACACCTAAAAAAATGGAAAAGTAATTCATATTTTTTATATATATAAGGTAAACAATAACACACACACACACACACACACACACACACACACACACACACACACACACACACACACACACACACATACGTACCTCAATTTCCTCAAACGTCTCATATGAATCTTCAATATCGATGTTTGAAAAAGTTTTTAGCCAACCTTCGGCACAAACTAAATACTCGAGGGTTAGAAAAGGGTTTGGCAAATTAAAAGAAAAACCAAGAACATATCAAATATTTAAGAGTGTAGTTGTGTTTGACTTTAGTCATTGGGTATTCTTATTTTATGTACTTTGGTATATTTAATTTGGTGAGTTCGATAATATCATTTTGGTATTTTTGGTACATTAATTTTGGTATTTCATTTTGGTAGGGTACAGTCGGTAAATTGATTTTTAAAATATTAAAATCAAAATCAACCATAAAAAATCGGTAATTTCGGTTTCGATAAGTCAAAAATTTAAACCATTACCACTAATTTTCTGTATAAAACGATACAATATGGATTTTTATCGTACCGCGTACAACCCTAGTAAGCCGTAGCATGAAGATATACAAAAACATACAAGCGATACATTTGATTTTTGGAAACAAGGAGGATTTATAAATATAAGGATTGTATTTATATAAAACATATTGGAATGTACTTCTACAAGTAACAACATCATTCATAACATTTTATATATTGGTTTAATATTAAGTTTCATTTATTTAAAATAACGTTACCATAATCGGCATAAACTTAATCAACACATTTTTTATATGAACGTTATCAAAATGATCAAACAAAATTTCTATAACTATGATCACGCAATGCCTGGCTAATATATCTATATAATAAAGTAGGATGGTGTTTTCACTATTCATAAGCTTAGAAGACACTTTGTGGTGAGGATTGAAGCCACCTAGGCTAAAAATGGAGGGTTGTGATTAAAAGATCCCCTTTTCCTCTTTTGTCCCTTTAATATTTCATTTCCCCCTCTTTTTCAACACTTGATTTACTTTCCCCTCTTATTCAAAATTCAAAATCATGGGCGAAATAGTAAATTACCCCCTTCATTCTTTTAGGATCCAAGTTTCTCCATGTGTTGACCTCCGAACGGTGTTGGTTGATCAAAACATACCTAGGAAACTCCAACGAAGCTTCGTATCACACACTCTCTCTCTCTCTCTCTCTCTCTCTCTCTCTCTCTCTCTCACTCACTCACTTCTGGAGACAACATCTCACTTCCTCTCGGACACACATCACTCTCGAACCTTCATTTTCTCTTTCATCAGTGCCCAGATAACATACTATTGATTCCATCTGGTTTGGTGCAGGTCACTCTCTCTCTTACATCTGTTTTGGTGCAGGGTATCTTTAGCGTGCAGAAAATTGTTAAGAAGTTCTCTGTTTGGTGTTTGGTGTTTGGTGTAAGGTATCTTTAGCATGTATAATAAAATGAAATGTTTATTGTTTGGTGTAGGCTATCATTATTAGTTCTCTATTTGGTGTTTATTGTGTGTAGAAAATTTTCTACAAAATTTATTAGTTCTCTATTTGGTGTTTATTATTAAGAAGTGCTCTTTAGCATGTTTATTGATTTTCTACCTCATATTTACTATTGATTTTCTACATCTGGTGTACGATATCTTTGGTTCTCTTTAGCATGTATATACATACCATATAACATACTACTGTAGGGTATCATTACTTTAGTTTTCAAACATCTCATAAAATATCTTTTACCCTATAGTAAACAAAGGGAGTCAGTAAACATAAGTTCTCTTTTTCAACAGATGTAAATATCACAATTTGAATATCACAACAAATCTTTTTCACAACTGTTTAAGTGTGATTTCCAAATATTATGATATTCACAGTGATATCACTGTGATATTCAAGAGATGTAGATATTAACAATAGTTTAAGTATGATTTTTCAATAGATGTAGATATCACAGTGATTTTTCATCTGTGAATATCTGTTGTAATATTCATATGTTGAATATCATAGTGATTTTCACAACAGTTTAAGTGTGAATATCACAGTGATATCTGCTTCTGTTGCTTTCAAACTGTGGTGAATATCGGTTGTTAAATTTCAGCTGTGATTTTTAAGTTATGATATTCAAACTGTTGAAGTGTCACAACTGAAAAACATCAAACATGTAGAAATTAACACTGTTAAAAAACATTTGTTGTGATATTCAAACTGTTGTGAATATCACAGCTGAAAAATGTCTGTTGAAGTGTGTTAATTTTATAGATTCAACAGATGTTTTTCTTGGGACTGTATATTCATAGCGTGTATAATTATTGGTGTGGTTTAAGACTACATAGAGGAGAAAACTCAATGTTTTCTTTCGAAACTATCCCGCATCAATAATCAATTTTGCTGGAAGTACCTTGGTTGTTAATTAGACGAGCAACAAATACAATAGGAATTGCATGACTTTTTAGGGACACATGAAATCGATGAATCAGTCGGCACTTGAGTCCCCTTATTTTTGGCTAATACGAGTAACTAATACATGTTATAATCTAATCTAGCTTTCTTACCCTCTTCCTCAAAATGGGGCTTTCCAACCTATTTCGTATGGGGGTTTGAAGATCCTAACATGAACCAAAATAACACACATTTATTGCTCTGTAATGAGGCTTATTCAGGTATGAGATATGATTTAGGCATTCTTTAAGGAGAATCCCGAGTTTGTAAAAAATGACTTTTACATTACTAGAGAATCATTTGATAATATGTTTTTCGTTAGCTTTTGTTCCTTATTCATTTAATATATACATTGGTCGTGAAGGAATCCTAACTGTTGCAATTCATTTTATATAAGTTGAAAAAATCTGTTCAAACTATGCAGGATTTTCGGTTGGCACTAAATTTGGAGCTGAAAATAAACTGGCATATGTTAGCCTGATTTTAAAGGAAGAAGGAAATGAATATATTATTCAATATAGGTGGCGATAGGCGATTCATATGTGGGAAAATTGCAACAACGCTCACGCTTCGTCCATAATGATTTCTACTTTCACTCGAAGGTAACAATCGATATGGGGTTCTTTATAATGTTTGTATGCTAAACTTTCCCACGAAAGATGTATTGACACTCCAGATGATACCCTGATTTCGGGGAATTTTCATTCTCTATCAAGGATTATATTGACATTTGCTCCACGATTGTTTTACCTATTTCCTGTTTCGTATAGGATCAATGAATGAATAACAAGGCCCCTATTTTACTGTGGTCACTTTGTAATGAGGTTAATTCAAGTTATGATAGTATGTTGTGAATATAATTTAAGATTTTCTGTATCTTTGTAACAGGGCCCCTGTTTTATGTATCTGTTGTGCTTCAGATTTTCTGTGGATATAATTTAAGTTAGAATCAACAATGAAGTTCAAGGTTGTTTCGTTTCAAAATGATTCAAATAGTTCTTATGTATCATCTTACACTCATCATGTATATGACAACTGATATAATTACACAGTGCTCTCTTTAATAAATCTCACTAAACTTACTTTAAGGCGCAGGCATGTCCACCCATGGAACTCTTTACGTGGGTTTCTAAGAGACACAACTGTCGCTGCTTATCATCTGGAGAGAAATCACAAAGTATTATAATTGTTTCACCCAAACTTCTGAAAATTATGATCTGATGCAACGACAATCTTCAAGTTTGAGTATTATATTGATTTGAGAGCATCTGAAATATCAATTGGATTTAGCTTTTGCATTGACTATAGGCCCGAGACCTATTTGACAAATTGATATGCTTATGATGAGACCCACACTACACCCAAAATGCTAATCTGGCACGCTGAGGGAAGGAGATTCTGGCACGGTTTTAAACCGTGCCAGAATCTGGCACGGTTTAATCATAAACTGGCACGGTTTAAAACAGTGTCAGATTCTGGAACGGTTTTAAACCGTGCCAAATATGAGTACACTTCATTAAAAAAATAACACCCCAAAATTTGAGGGGGGAACCAAAATTTCAAGAGTCAAATCTTTATTTTTTTCAAGAGACTAAATCTCTCTCTCTCTCTCTCTCTCTCTCTATACCCGGCGACTCCCCATTCCACGCTACCCGCCGACCCCGATCGAAGCTACCCGATGCCGCCTGTTCATCGTAGCCTCCTGCCGCCGCCTCTTCATCGCAGCCTCCCGCCGCCGCCTCTTCATCCTCCCTTAAATTTACCCGCAGCCTCCGATCGAAGCTACCCGCCGCCGCCGCCGCCTCTTCATATCAGCCTCCCGCCGACCATCTAAGAAAATAAATTTAATCAGTGTTGTTCATCTCTGTAAGTTCATCTCCCACCGACCATCGCAGCCTCCGAGTGAAGGACTGATTCTTCTATCTCTGTAAGTTCGATCTTCTTAAATTTAACTTTGTTTCTTCTCTAACTGATTTCAGTATTTGTAGGTTTCAAATACAAATAATCAGTGTTGTTCTGTTTCAGAGTATACACCTAGAAATGATTATTGCTTTTCTGTGTTTTCAGATGGAATGAATTGAAGCAGTTAAAATTAATTTACAAAGAGATCTATTTCCAGAAGATAATAAAAACTTAAAAAATTCACATGCTTTGTGTCAGTGATATATTTCCTTGAAAATAAATGCTTTTGTGGAATTATTTTCCCTTGAGCTATAGAGGGACCTAGAGCCCTACACGAATCCTATTATCCACTATTTATGTATATCTTACGGGATAGCAATATAAACGATTGAATTTTGTGCAATTGAAAAAAAACAAATCTAACCTAACTGAAATTGAATCTCTCATTCGAGTTTCAGAATTTTGGGAATTGATTATTTAATAGAAGCTATTTATCTATGGACGAGATAGAAATGAAAAAGTATAGTTTTGTAGAACTACGTAAGTCTAAGATAATGTTATAATATTGTGGTTTTAAATAAAAAATGAACTATTCGTGGATATATTGATGTGATTAAGGCTTAAGCATACCTATGATATGTCAATTGTTAGAGAAAGTAATGAATTTTCAATTATTGTAAGTTCGCATTGAATTTGAGCCCCAAGTCCTTCACTTTTTCTCTCATTATAGATCACATGTCTGAACAAATACAAATACAAGATGGGGTGTATCGGTATACGTTATTTGAAGAGAATATTATTTTAGTGGATGAAACTAAGGTAGGGATGAATGGTGTGAGAGATACACTAGAAATAAAAGGGTCTTCTAAAATAAATAGGTCTAAAACAAAGTATACAACGTGCAATCTTAGTAATAGTAGGAGAACTAATGGAGATAAAGTGAAACTTGAGGGTCTAAATAATCTACTTTGAAAACTTCATGGAGTGGGCTACTATTTTTGAATCTTAAAAAAGAAACAAAAAGAACTAGGGATATTATGTGTTTAGTTGTTATTCAAAATTTTAGTTGTAATCAAAATGCACGATTCAAGTAGTCTTAGTCGAGAAAGAGTTGGTTGAATCAAAATAGTTTCATTTAAAGTTCGATAGTTCGATACCTATAAGTTTTCATTTTCTTTATTTAGCTTTTGATCATCCAAAGAAATGGAGATATTAAGGATAATATCAAATTGCATTAAGTGGAGAAATGTTGTCGGCGTATTATGTAGACGTAAAGAAGTTTTATAGGACATTCATGTGACCATGGGCGGACGTACAGTGTCTCGAGGGTGGGCGGGCGCACCTCGTGATTTTTTGGGATTTTTTCCTATGTATACGATTACTCCTGTTGGAGAGAGAGCCCACAGTTCCTCGAATACATATGGGACAATTTGGATAATTAGAATGTATTATATGTGATTGCTGTCATTTAGTAATTCTCCATAGTCGTATATGCAATTTTTCTGCTTGTATATGCAATTTTTCTGCTTGGTTATGATTTTTTTAAAAATGACTTGGTTACTAATATTGTATCTTTTTTGTTTCTTATTTTTTTTGTAGGATGACATTCACTCGTTAGCTTTTATCCACTTGGAAGGCACGAAGAAGTCAATGCTTTGCAACAGGGGGACTGTTTATTTTGTGTCGTTAATATTCAGGATTCTTCTGTGTTATGGTCGAGCAGGCATAAGTAGTTTTACGGTTTATTTTTATGGTCGTGCTGGCTGTAGTAGTTTTATTGTTGACTTTTATGGCCGTGCAGGCTTTATATGGGCAGATTTTGTGTTAGCAGGTTTTGGAATGTTCAAAAAATAGAGGAAACTCTGCCCAATTTTTTTTTGATATGGGAACTATTAACTCTTGTAATTTTTTGAAGTTATTGTCGACTTTTATGGTCATGTGCGGCTTTATATTGGTATTAACTCTTGTAATTTTTTGAAGTTTGTATGCACATTAGTTTATCAACAACCTGCGATATTCATAATTTGTGAATTTTCTTGATTTTGTTTTGCAACTAATAAATATTTTTCCTACCGAATTTGGAATTTGCAGATTTTCCAGATTTATTTCCTAATTATATTTTTTTTAATCAACTGAAAAATCTGGCACGGTTTTAAACCGTGCCAAAACCGTGCCAATGCATAAAAATGAGAACCCTTATAAAACAATCTGGCATGCTTTATAACCGTGCCAAAAGCGTGCCAGAAAATAAACAATTTGTCACGGTTTCAACGTGTGCCAAAAGCGTGCCAGATTTAAAACCTAGCACGGTTTAAAAGTGTGCCAAAAGCGTGTCAGAGTAAAAAACTGGCACAGTTTAAAAGCGTGCCAAAAGCGTGCCAGTTTGGAAAATCTGGCACGGTTTTAAACCGCGCCAGAAAATCTGGCACCCCTGATTCTGGCACGGTTTTGAACCGTGCCAGATTGCGTCTGGCACTGTTTTAAACCGTGCCAGTTTCCTGTTTTTGGTGTAGTGCCAGGAGTACATTTGGGGGATATATATAGAGATTATGTGTTTCTTTTCTATCAGGTAAATAACTACGTAACTCCTTTTTTACAACATAGTAGCTTCACATGTACTAGGTGGTTTTATTTTAAACTCTCATTCATATATCTAGCTACTGTTAGATGTTTGCATAATATAATTATATTTGTCATGTATTGATTGAATATGACAAAATTACCAACATTAAAACATATCTTCATGCGTCCATCGCATGCTAGATAAATTAGAATAAGGGTACCTTCTTACGGTTCATACAACAGAGTAGAAAAAATGGTTGCTATGGCAATGAAACATCAAGTTTCTATATCTGAATCATTCATGTTAGATCTTTCAGGTTCTATAACCCACTTTTTAATGTGTGTCTGAGCAATGGATACCTATATAACTCATTTTGTAGTTTATGTCTTGATTTATAATGAAGTGTAGTTGAGGGGCCATTTTAGAACTTAAAAGGATGGTTAAAGGTCAATATGAGTAATTTACCCAATAAATATATATATATATATATATTGTACATTATGCATCTATTTTCTTGTTTTAGTTATGATGCATCAATTTGATATTCGTTTGTGATTTTGTTGTTCAGTCGCACCAAACTATACATGCACGAAATCAATCGCATCGGAACAGGTATATACATCAGTTTTTTCAAATAAATCATTTTTTTCAATTCAACCGCTTAATGCCTATTTGTTTCAAACAGGTGTATAGATATGTTTTTTTAGCCATGTTTGGAATATAGTTGTTTGAAATAGAAGTATATACACAGGCTCAACCAGGAGTTTATCCGTTTCTTTTCAAGGACGGTCGTTTTCACTTTCGATTAGTAAAGTCAAATCAACATCGGCGGTAAATAGTTTGAGTTATGCTAAAAAATATACGCCGGAGAGGACGAAGGGGACGACGCCGGCAAAACCTATTGATCAGCAATGATGGCTTGGTAGATCATGAAAGTTAAATTTTTTTGCAAGGAATGTTGATTTTATTGGTGATTTCACCGGTGATACGTGTGACAACCCGACTAATAAGATACCGGGCGATCACTCCAATATAAATTAAAACAGGAGTCTCATATGGATCATTCTTAGCATCACTGTCGAAAAATCCATTTAGTTACTAATAACCTATTAGGTCGGTGTCAAAATTTTAACTTTACTACTCTTTTTAACGATAATAAATAAAACATCTACAATTTAATGCGTAAATGAAACTGAAATGAAATAAAATAACCGAACACTCGGTCAAAATATACAACCATATCGAATGTTGTACCGAAAGAATAAATAAATGCAGTTGAGACATTGGCTCGAATGTTTATACAGTACCTCCTATCTAGTGTACAACGATGGAAGCGGCAATCAAAAACCTGCACGCATCCACAGCTGCTGAAGCTGACGTCTGACTCGAAAGAATTTCCATCCCGGCGTCCCTGTGTCTTGATACCTATATATATATATAATATATAGAAAGAAAGTAGAGTAGATAGACGGGTCAGAGCCCGAATTTTGAAAATATTTTGCAAGTGCATAAATGCTTTATTTTTAGAAAAATAGTTTTATCTCATATTTAAATTGGTATCGCACTTCCATGAGATACCCCTCACCTCTCCACTAACAGTGCACTCCTAGCGCATCCCTCTAGACATCGTAGTCAAGCTATCCTGCTAAACTAGTCTATCCCAAACCCACTATCAATCCTAGATAGTCCAAGCAATGTAATAAGGGCTAAACTTCACCCCAGTCTCAACGCTATGCCATGTTCGTGCGTGGGGTGTCTCGCAAAGAGAAATCCAAACAAGGAACCCCCCCGATACACTACTATGCGTCACGGTCGATCGTCGAGATCTGTCAGTCCCTCAGTACAGAAAGATATATATAATATATATATATATATATATATATATATATATATATATATATATATATATATATATATATATATACCATAAACATTTATAATATAAGAGCACTAAGGATTAAACTTCTCCCCAGTCTCAACACACTGGTATATTCGTGCGTGGGGTGTCTCGC
The DNA here is from genome assembly GCA_949130495.1 of Sambucus nigra. Taxonomy (NCBI): domain Eukaryota; kingdom Viridiplantae; phylum Streptophyta; class Magnoliopsida; order Dipsacales; family Adoxaceae; genus Sambucus; species Sambucus nigra. Next base: position 644,615,764 of record OX422215.1, on the reverse strand, counting down.
AAAGAGAAATCCAAACAAGGAACCCCCCCGATACACTACTATGCGGCAAGGTCGATCGTCGGGATCCATTAGACCCTAGGCACTCGATTCATACATTTATACATACATATTCATATTTTACCATAACCATCCGGATCTATCTCCCGGATTGAGGATTCAAATACAAAGTATTTATCAATACCTTTATTTTTCTCAAAATTTCCCATTTCCTTTTTCATACTCAGGAAATGTAAATATAAAAGCCAAATCATTATCATGAATTTCTTTAACAAATCATATACCTTTTTAAAAGCCAATTTTATTATCATAAAAATGCTTTTCCTTTATATTTCATCCCATTTCCCTTTTTATAATCAGGAAATGTACCCAAAGCCATTTCCATTATCATGAAAATGCTTTGATCAAATCATGCCTCCGCATCCCTTCTTCCATCCGGGAGTGTTACCGAAGCCAAACCTTTATCTCATTTCCCTTTTTATACTCAGGAAATGTAAATTGAAGCCAATCCATTATCATGAATTGCTTCAATAAATCTAAGACCGCCCCTCCGGGTTTCCCCACTGGACGCGCCCCTAAATGGCTATCATCTTCCAGGGCCTATCTATACAAGACAACCTGGGAACCTACCAACGTCGGGAAGCGGCCATATTGCCTGCGGGAAAGTCAAGACCACACTCGGAATCCCCTAACCAGCGCAGTAATACAAATGCCCATATGGCCTATGGACTATATCCAACCTGCTCAACAGCTAGGAAGGATTCACCACAACGCGCGCAACTTCCCTTATGATAGTGATTTAGGGAGGTGTGTACAATCCATAATTTATTAATTATGAAAAATATTTCTCATTCCATTTTGAAAATATTCACTTTTATTTTTTCAAAATCATTTTCATCATAACATATATATATACCTAAATCACACAGTATATACATATCCTATATATTCTTCCTAGAATATATATAAATAGCCATAGTGGCCTATAGCATCTAGCGATGACCACTAATCCCAAGGATTCTCTCAAGGAATCATAATGATGCTTTCATATAAGCATGATACTAAACCCAAAGTATTTTCTTACTTCGACAAATAATAATAACCTTAATCATCTCTTAAGGATTTATTGGATATTTCCAACTATACTAATTCACTCTAAGTGAATATACATACATATATATACTCCCAAATCCACAAGTCCCTTAGGACATAACCCTCTAATATACTTTAATTTAGAAGGCCCTTAAACTTAATCTCAAAGAGGAGAAATAATAATAATCTCCAAAATCTTAGGCTGAAAATAGGGCACCGGTCGACCGGCCCTAGACCCCCGATCGACCGCGGGTTGTAAATAAGCCTACGAAACAAAGCAGTAGGCCCTTTCTCCTTAACGCGGTCGACCGGCCATAGGGGCGCGGTCGACCGGTCACACCAGGTCTCCCAAAATGAAAATCCTTAAGTCCCTTATCCAACAACCCAAATTCATTTTCGGGGTTTCTAAACTACCCCAAAAATTATCCCGAACATCCACGACATTAATTCTAGCCGTAATTTTTCCAATTCCCGATTTGATTTCCGAGTTGATAATTTTACCCCGGAGCTGTCATCTTGTAAAAATCATATCAAATCGTAAAAAAATCAGAAAGATACGCGGTCGGCGCCAACGCGACGGTATCGAAAAGATATACAACTTTCTTGTTTTGTCCGAAAGCTAAATCATTTATCTTCTTGGTCTAAAATGATCCCAAAGGTTACGGGTTACTATTCATTGTTCCTTCCAACACCCCAAACTCCATTTTTCTCCATTTTTGTTGTTTCTAACCTCACCCAACAACTCAATAAACATCTAATCTATGTTTTACAACTAACACATCAATTATTTGGGGGTATTAGATCATTTCTCTTAGTTTTAAACCCTAAAACCATAAAAACCCCAACTTAACCTTTAAACCCATTTTATACTCCATTAACATGGTTTTGATACTAAAAATCATTAAGAGTTTACACTACATCAATGTGTAAACTCATAATCAACTTTTACCCAATTTATTTTAAGGGTTCTAATCCCAAAATCATATTTTTACCAACTATGATATGAGATTAATGCACAAAAGTAAATAAAGCAAGTAAACACTTGCCTCGTGGATAAAATCCGACGACCTCGAGTCGAATCCGACGGAGTTTGGCCCGAATCTCCCTTTTCTCCCCTCTTTTCTCCTTCCTCTCTCTCTTCTATCTATTTTCTTTCTTTCTTTCTCTTTTCTTTCCCTCTCCCCCTCTTTATATAGGAAGAAAAGGGTTTTAACCCTTAAAACCCAAAAACGACTTGTTTAGCCAATTACGAGGTACTTTTACCTCTACAATTACCCGAAACTCAATTTTGACAATCGGACAGTCTTTTCCGACTATCTCGGACATTTCGAGACTCGTGGCGCAGTCGAAATTTCCATCCGAGGTACTTGACCGCAAATCACTATTCCAACCCAAAATAAATAAATGCGGGTTTTCCAATTAAAAATCTTACCTCGTGCCGCTTTTCTCAATCAGCGACATATAATTAAAATATTTCGACCTATATAGTCCCGAAAATAATCACAACATACTTCGAAAATCATTTAATCCTCGAAAATCCCAAAAATTACTATTTAGGAAAATTCCCCAAATTCCAATTTATATCCAATTATGGAATTTAATGGTCTCCAAAAGGACGGGTTGTTACATACTCCCCCCTTACAACGGAATTTCGTCCTCGAAATTCAGATACGACCTACACTACAAATCCTTGGATCACTCCAAATCCTAATACCTCAAGGGGAATGACACTAACCCAATGGTTCCCATCCATGTACAATACGACTACCACGATCGTAAAGTGACTCTAATACGTCACATAATACCCATCATCTATAATGCCTATCGGCATGAATTTCAACCTTATATACTACGCTCATTCTATTTCAGGCGGTATATAAACCAACTTACCAAGGTGCCCATACACCTTTCTAACTTGTGCATATTTGCACATCCGTAGTGAACATCTGACACGTAACACTCTCTCCCAATCAGGATCTCCTTTCCTCGGTGTATTACTCACCTATGGGTCCTTCCAACCCGCGAAATTCCAAACTCCTAACCTCGGTATCGCTAACTCTATCGAGCCTACATCCTACAATGTTACTATCTATGCGTTACCCTACCTACACGAAACTAATATAATCCTAAGTATGTCCCTAGTGCCCAAGGCCTCTCTCGAATCACGACATTTGCTCGGTTTCGTGCGTGGGACGTCTCGCCAAGGCGAAATCCAAACAAGGAACCCTCCCGTTACACTACTCCCTCGCGTTGTCGGTCATCGAGATGTAACGGCTCAAGACACACCAGCGGGACATCCTAAATCCTGCCTATGCTAACCTACGAACGCATTTCTAGTATCTTATCCTTCCGCCCATACGGAAGGAAACCTAATCAATCGAAGTGACCACTTTCTATAGAAAGTGTCACGAACATAATACCCAAATTGTATCTCCTCAAAATTTGCCTTTTCATTAAGGCTGGTTATATTCCTCAACCCAATTTCTCTAAATTTGCCTTCTTATTAAGGCAGGGATATCATCCTCAAATCAAATTCTCTAAGTCCCACTCCACCCAACTACTTGTGGTGAGAGGACCAATTTAGTGCTTTTCCATAGCACAATATTTCCATAAACATACCATCATCACAGGGCTCGTAGTCTATAGTGGTTCATCCACACTATAAGACTAACCCACATCCTTGTATCCAATAACATCTCTCCACGCCCGACGCCGTTAAGAGTCATGTGTGGAGTGTCTCGCAAAGCGAAATCCAAACAAGGAACCCCTCCACACATTAACACTTGACTTCGTCGGTCACGGAGTCCCGTTATTTCAGACATGCAACCGGGATAATCCTATCCCTAAACAACAAAAGGTGGTCTGAACTCCTATCTTTAACTAAGAGTCACACCACCCAGCGCTTGCACTATTTCTAAGTCCTTGCGCAAACCATAATGAGCTTTATCTTACAGCTCAACACAAATCCTGCGGCCTTAAATCATATATATAAGGTCGCTATACATACCAACCAAAATAATGAAGCCTCTGATCATCGAGGTTTCATCAATCCATAACAATAAAGGTGAACTCAACCTTTATCAAGGTGAGACACCACAATAACAACTTGTTCCCTCCAGGAACTGCGGACACGATAGTCTTGCCATCATTAGCCTGCTATCGCTCCGATAAACCAAATATATTATACGTATACATACAAAATATAATCACCCGCCTCTATGGCGAGTGAAAGAAAACAAAATTCCGCTATCGCGGAAAACACACAAGCCTACTTTATTATATTATCGTGGCCGCCACAAAACTCAAGATACACACACGAGTCTAGGGCTAACGAACTCCACAACTTCATCTAGCCACACCTCTTACAAGAATTTCTTAACTCTAGGCCCCATCTGGGCACCCTAAACTTGTCTTTATTCCTATCGGAAAAGACTATCCGTAAGATCCCTTTTGGACCCTCAATTTGAATGAGGAATTTAACTTTAGTACCACTCTCAACTTCAGCGGTACTTTGGTACTCCTAACTACCATTCTTTAGTAGTTGCCACCAAAATCCTTAACAATTACCACAAGGAGAGTGACCTCTACTAAGGCCCTCGTCCCCAACTTCTACCAGCTGCTCCAGCTAAGTCTCATCTCCTGCTACCATCCAACCTCCACACACGATTCTCAAACGAGCGCGCAAAAGATTTCTATAATCTTCTAATATGGCAGGAGAACGAAATCTCACAAGAGAAATCAACAATCCTAATCCTGAGGCTCTATATCAAATCGAGAGCAACGCTAAAAGCGTAGTACGTCCGCACAGATTCCTAAGGACACTAGAACCTGATGCTCTGATACCATCTGTGACAACCCGCCTAATAAGATACCGGGCGATCACTCCAATATAAATTAAAACAGGAGTCTCATATGGATCATTCTTAGCATCACTGTCAAAAAATCCATTTAGTTACTAATAACCTATTAGGCCGGTGTCAAAATTTTAACTTTACTACTCTTTTTAACGATAATAAATAAAACATCTACAATTTAATGCGTAAATGAAACTGAAATGAAATAAAATAACCGAACACTCGGTCAAAATATACAACCATATCGAATGCTGTACCGAAAGAATAAATAAATGCAGTTGAGCCATAGGCTCGAATGTTTATACAGTACCTCCTATCTAGAGTACAACGATGGAAGTGGCTATCAAAAACCTGCACGCATCCACAAATGCTGCAGCTGACGTCTGACTCGAAAGAATTTCCATCCAGGCATCCCTGTGTCTGGACACCTATATATATATATATATATAATATATAGAAAGAAAGGAGAGTAGATAGACGGGTCAGAGCCCGAATTTTGAAAATATTTTGCAAGTGCATAAATGCTTTATTTTTAGAAAAATAGTTTTATCTCATATTTAAATTGGTATCGCACTCCCATGAGATACCCCTCACCTCTCCACTAACAGTGCACTCCTAACGCATCCCTCTAGACATCATAGTCAAGCTATCCTGCTAAACTAGTCTATACCAAACCCACTATCAATCCTAGATAGTCCAAGCAATGTGATAAGGGCTAAACTTCACCCCAGTCTCAACGCTATGCCATGTTTGTGCGTGGGGTGTCTCGCAAAGCGAAATCCAAATAAGGAACCCCCCCGATACACTATTATGCGCCAAGGTCGATCGTCGAGATCCGCCAGTCCCTCAGTACAGAATGATATATATAAATATATATATATATATATATATATATACCATAAACATTTATAATATAAGAGCACTAAGGATTAAACTTCTCCCCAGTCTCAACACACTGGCATATTCGTGCGTGGGGTGTCTCGCAAAGAGAAATCCAAACAAGGAACCCCCCAGATACACTACTATGCGGCAAGGTCGATCGTCGGGATCCATTAGACCCTAGGCACTCGATTCATACATTTATACATACATATTCATATTTTACCATAACCATCCGGATTTATATCCCGGACTGAGGATTCATATACAAAGTATTTATCAATACCTTTATTTTTCTCAAAATTTCCCATTTCCCTTTTTATACTCAGGAAATGTAAATATAAAAGCCAATTCATTATCATGAATTGATTTAACAAATCATATACCTTTTTAAAAGCCAATTTTATTATCATAAAAATGCTTTTCCTTTATATGTCATCCCATTTCCCTTTTTATACTCAGTAAATGTACCCAAAGCCATTTCCATTATCATGAAAATACTTTGATCAAATCATGTTTCCACATCCCTTCTTCCATCCGGGAGTGTTACCGAAGCCAAACCTTTATCCCATTTCCCTTTTTATACTCAGGAAATGTAAATTGAAGCCAATCCATTATCATGAATTGCTTCAATAAATCTAAGACCGCCTCTCCGGGTTTCCCCACTGGACGCGCCCCTAAATGGCTATCATCTTCCAGGGCCTATCTATACAAGACAACCTGGGAACCTACCAACGTCGGGAAGCGGCCATATTGCCTGCGGGAAAGTCAGGACCACACCCGGAATACCCTAACCAGCGCAGTAATACAAATGCCCATATGGCCTAGGGACTATATCCAACCTGCTCAACAGCCAGGAAGGCTTCACCACAACGCGCGCAACTTCCCTTATGATAGCGATTTAGGGAGGTGTGTACAATCCATAATTTATTAATTATGAAAAACATTTCTCATTCCATTTTGAAAATATTCATTTTTATATTTTCAAAATCATTTCCATCATAACATATATATATATATATATACCTAAATCACACAGTATATACATATCCTATATATTCTTCCTAGAATATATATAAACTGCCATAGTGGCCTATAGCATCTAGCGATGACCACTAATCCCAAGGATTCTCTCAAGGAATCATAATCATGCTTTCATATAAGCTTGATACTAAACCCAAAGTATTTTCTTACTTCGACAAATAATAATAACCTTAATCATCTCTTAAGGATTTATTGGATATTCCCAACTATATTAATTCACTCTAAGTGAATATACATACATATATATACTCCCAAATCCACAAGTCCCTTACGACATAACCCTCTAATATACTTTAATTTAGAAGGCCCTTAAACTTAATCTCAAAGAGGAGAAATAATAATAATCTCCAAAATCTTGGGCTGAAAACAGGGCACCAGTCGACCGGCCCTAGACCCCCGGTCGACCGCGGGTTGTAAATAAGCCTACGAAACAAAGCAGTAGGCCCTTTCTCCTTGACGCGGTTGACCGGCCATAGGGGCGCGGTCGACCGGTCACACCAGGTCTCCCAAAATTAAAATCCTTAAGTCCCTTATCCAACAACCCAAATTCATTTTCGGGGTTTCTAAACTACCCCAAAAATTATCCCGAACATCCACGACATTAATTCTATCCGTAATTTTTCCAATTCCCGATTTGATTTCCGAGTTGATAATTTCACCCCGGAGCTGTCATCTTGTAAAAATCATATCAAATCGTAGAAAAATCAAAAAAATACGTGGTCAGTGGCCACGCGACCGTATCGAAAATATCTACAACTTTCGTGTTTTGTCCGAAAGCTAAATCATTTATATTCTTGGTCGAAAATGATCCCAAATGCTACGGGTTACTATTCATTGTCCCTTCCAACACCCCAAACTCCATTTTTCTCCATTTTTGTTGTTTCTAACCTCACCCAACAACTCAATAAATATCTAATCTATGTTTTACAACTAACACATCAATTATTTTGGGGTATTAGATCATTTCTCTTAGTTTTAAACCCTAAAATCATAAAAACCCCAACTTAACCTTTAAACCCATTTTATACTCCATTAACATGGTTTTGATACTAAAAATCATTAAGAGTTTACACTACATCAATGTGTAAACTCATAATCAACTTTTACCCAATTTATTTTAAGGTTTCTAATCCCAAAATCATATTTTTACCAACTATGATATGAGATTTATGCACAAAAGTAAATAAAGCAAGTAAACACTTGCCTCGTGGATAAAATCCGACGACCTCGAGTCGAATCCGACGGAGTTTGGCCCGAATCTCCATTTTCTCCCCTCTTTTTTCCTTCCTCTCTCTCTTCTCTCTCTTTTCTTTCTTTCTTTCTCTTTTCTTTCCCTCTCCCCCTCTTTATATAGGAAGAAAAGGGTTTTAACCCTTAAAACCCAAAAACGACTCGTTTACCCAATTACGAGTTACTTTTACCTCTAAAATTACCCGAAACTCAATTTCGACAATCGGACACTCTTTTCCGACTATCTCGGACATTCCGAGACTCGTGGCGCAGTCAAAATTTCCATCCGAGGTACTTGACCGCAAATCACTATTCCAACCCAAAATAAATAAATGCGGGTTTTCCAATTAAAAATCTTACCTCGTGTCGCTTTTCTCAATCAGCGACATATAATTAAAATATTTCGACCTATATATTCTCGAAAATAATCACAACATCCTTCGAAAATCATTTAATCCTCGAAAATCCCAAAATTTACTATTTAGGAAAATTCCCCAAATTCCAATTTATATCCAATTATGGAATTTAATGGTCTCCAAAAGGACGGGTTGTTACAATACGATGGCTTGGTGGATATAAATCATTAATTGATTCACCTAGGTTTTCTCCAGTGTTAAAGAAAAATGGAGTGAAAATGTTGGTTCCTCAAAAACAGTTTTTATGACAAGACGTATATACTTCACTTATGTTCGCTCAATGCGGTTGTAATGCAAGTCGTATATACTTCTATTTCAAACGTAATAAATGTACCTATGGTTTTTGGTCCTACAATTCCATAAAAAAAATCATCCATCAGAAAAAGGAGCTGTATTGTGAATCTTCCTAAAAATTTCTTCAAAATCAAATTGCTACTACTAGCTGAAAAAGAGGTGTACTGTGAACTGCTACTACTATATTACTGTGAATTTTTTGTCCTACCTTGCCCTGTTAAACTCATATTTTAATGGAGGCATCCTTATCTTCATTATATTACTCTGCATTCTTATTGATTGAAAGTTAAAAATCGTTGAAAGATTATTGAAGGATTGAACAAACTAATGAACATATTATTTATTACTCTGCATTCTCTCCCTGTTTTGAAGCATTGAATGCTTTTCATTGGAAAATAAAATTTATCTTCTCTGTTCTACCTTGAACCTTATTATTTGTTTTTATTTGGAAATTTACATTGTAATTGTTGTTGTTGTTGTTGTTGTTGTTGTGTTGTTGTTGTATACATTGCTGCTATTTGTTCATAGTTTTATATCAATGTCACGGGTCTCATCAACTATAAGACCACCTCTTTATTCCTATTCATTTAAAAAAAGTGTAGATCCATGGATGATTCTGATGCTAAATGCACCGATTCTTCCGAAAGATGCCATTGTCATAAGAAACACAATTTTGTATTCACCACCGAGATCTTAATTATCTATTTGGTTGATTTTTTTTTCCATTTGGAAATCTACCAATTGAAAAGAGTTATAAGAGTCCCAGTTATTAGCATGAAAATGTCTGATATTCCACCTGATGATGATTATAGGTTCTCCTCATCCAAGGTTCGTGTTTTTTACCATGTTGACCATCTTTATTTTCTTCTCCCTCATTTTATTTATCTCTTTATTTCATTATATGAAATCTAATGATGTATAATGTGAATACTAATGGATAATACATATGAATAACATGTCAGCTATAGCTAGAAACTAAATATCCAGCCATGTTGAGTAATTAATACAACAAAGAGATCAAATATAAACAGTAAACTGTCAACTAAATATCCACTCTGTTTTGTTCAGTGTGCAATGTTCTTTTGTTTTCTTCAGTATTATGATATGCTAATTCCATTTGTTTACATGAATATTTGCAATATACATAATTCTAAAGGACGAATATCGTACATATTCCTAAAGAGGTACTTCATACAAGAACAAAACAAAAATAAATCCTCAATTTTTGGTTGATGCAAAGTATTTTACTCACTGTTGCAGGTCATTTCGATCGATGTTTGGGGACAATTACGAGGATGAGGTAATAGATATACATATGATTTCCGATCCTATGATTCCATCAGAAAAAGGGGTGTCCATTAGAAAAAAAGTGGTGTATGTGCTTTTTTATTAAAAATTTCTTTAAAATCAAATGTCTACTAGCAGTTATAATCCTCTGACATTCTTCTTTGTTGACCCCTTTCCCTATTTGACTTTATACTTTTTTGGAGTCATCCCTAACTTCATTATATTACTCTATATTCGTCTACATTCTTACTTAACTGTATTTGTAGCAACAAATGAAAAATAGCAAAATAAATTTTCTATGTGCCTGTATTGTAACTTTGTTGCTCTATGTTATACACTTAATTAACTGTATTTGTAGATGTGTTGTTCAAACACCGCATCCTTCATTTTCTATTATTACTTCCATTAGAAATGAAACTTTTATAGATTTTTTTAGTTTTCATTCATGCTGAAGTAAACAAGTATACTTTTTTACTTATTTGTGTTTTCAGTTTTCTCAGTGAAGCCTCGAGAAAAAGAAAGAATGGGTAAATTCAAGAGAATGGATTTATGGTGCTAATTAACTATCTTTAAATTATGGCGTAGGTTGTGGGATCTCTGCACCATACCTGGTACCTCCGTCGCACACGTGTTTTACAGGATTTTGGTAAGTACATTATTTTTAGAATGCCACTTGAAATCATGATGTCCAAAGTGAATATTTCTCAAACAACACTATATCGAAGGCATATCGATTTGTATCATAGTCATGATAGGTATCATAGTCATATTGGTCCATATAATCATGTCTTCATATTTGTATCGTAGTCATGACCGTATCGAAGTCTATTTCAATTAACTAACTATATTTTTTTGTTTTGTATCAGGTTGCAATTTGAAAACTACAGACAATCATTATAGTGGAACACGTGGGACAACCTCAACTGATATATATGTGCTTTTTTTAAAAGAATTTTGTTTCGTTGAAGAATTTGTTAATGAATTTGGACTTTTTGAATATTGTACGATTGATTGTTACCCCTTAAGTAGGGTGGATACTCCAATAAATAAAGGGGACTTTGTCCATTTTTATTTTTAAATTGACACTTTGTTAATATGATTCACAATGAGAATTCTATTGATGAATATTGTATATTCATGTTATATGTGAGTTTATTTGATGAATTTAGACCATTTTAATGTTGTTAGAGTATTTGTTATTTGTAAAGTAGGGTGGATAGTCGTAAAAATAATGGAGTTTATGACCATTTTTTAAAATTATATTTTGTTTTGTTAGGGAATGAAATTTTTGTCGTTTAAAAATTACGTACTTTGAAAATTTTCGCCATTTTTCAATTATAAGCATGCCTTCAGGCACGGGCATACACTATATATATATATATATATATATATAGGGTAGAGCTATTCCCACTCCAACCAATTCCTAAGGCACTCCAAAATCTTGTAAAATGACAAAACAATCATTTAATACTTACACACTCCTATTAACATGCTTAAAATAAAACATAATTAATAAATCTTTATGAAAAACCTTTTTATAAAGAAAAAAAACAGTTTTGTTTTTTTTTTTACTTTTAAAACAGTTTTGAACAATTTTAAAAGTTATGATTTTTATTATATTTAATGTAGGCCCTCGTTTTTACCATTGTCGTTAAAAAAATATGTTTGATATGTGCTCTTTTTTTTTTGAAAATTTGTTTTCTTAAAGACGTGATTATTTTTTTGAATTTTTTTTATGTCTTAGAGACGCTATTGGTTAGTGCCATTAGCACGGACACACATTATTTAATGGATGTGGGTCCGCGTCAGCGACACCAACCAATCGCATCTCTAAGACATCAAATTTAAAAAAAAACATATGTAAAAAAAAGAGTACATAGTAAACATATTTTTTAACGACAAAAATAAAAACGAGAGCCTGCATTAAAAAAATGAGTGTTTTTTAATAAAAAAAGGGACGAAAAATAGTGTATTTTTTGTCAAATTTTATAACACCTGTTTGATTGTTTTTTAATAAAGAAAATGAAAGAAGAATTTAAAAAAATCCTAGAATAAATATTTTTATCATTTTTTCTTTACTTTGATAGAATTACTGTAAATAAAGGAAAAAATGTTTTGGGAATGTTTATCGTTTTCTATTAAAAACATGTTATTCTATTTAAGTAAAGAAAAAACGATAAAAAAATATTTATTATCGATTTTTTTTAAAATTCTTCTTTCATTTTCTTTATTAAAAAACAATCAAACGGGTGTTATAAAATTTGACTTTTTTTGTACCCCTTTTTTTTATAAAAAAAACTCATATTTCTTTTTAAAAGAGAACTCAATTTTTTTATTATTATTTGGGGTACATTTCAATGGTTTTAATTTTTATTAAAAAATTAGAGTAATTATTCAACTTAAAAAAATAGTTAAAAACTGTTTTTTCATAAAGATTTATTAATTATGTTTTACTTTTAGCATGTTAATAAGAGTGTAAAAATATTAAATGATTATTTTGTTATTTTACAAGATTTTGAAGTCCCTTGAGAATTGGGTAAAGTAGGAATAACTCTGCCCATATGTATATTTGTCTGACAAAATGAAAAACGTACTTTGTGCTTAAGAGAACTAATTTCGTGTAATAAATGGTCAACCTTTGTCAACTAATAACTCGGTATATAATTGAGTAGCCAATTACGCGTGAATATTTTGGGGACCCCAAACCTGGAAAATTTGTATGTATCAAAAATCAAACCACTTCTTAAATGATTCAGGCTCATCCAATTAAGTTTTCATATTTTAAACCCGATTGAATTATGAAAACTAAAAAACACCCATTAACATTGATTGGATTGAATTGGACCCAATCGGTTTCTTTGATAGATTTGCTTTGCTTTTTGGACACCTCTCTTTTGTTCCATATCTAATTATACCAATTTTATACGTAAATTGAACCACCAAGAAGTAATATGCGCAAGATCTTCTAGAATACGTGGGATTGTAAAATGACAAGATTAAGTGGAGTTAGCTAATGTTTTTTGGGCAAACCTTCTAATATTTAGTAACTAGCTAAACTCAACTAATGTCATGATATATATTGATGATCAAAAAAATTAAAAAACGTTGTGATAAAACCTTAAACTCTTAAAAAATTAATGATAAGAACAAATCAAAAATATTTTTTTTAAGAAGTCCACATATGTTATAATTATTAATATAGATATATGAATATAAATACAACCACACATATTAATGTAAAAATAATTATATTTATTAATGTAAATAGAGTTACAATTACAATTTTATCTACATTAAAATGTGCAGTTGTATCTATATTAATATGTGTAATGGTATGATTTGGATTTAAAGTTAATTAATTAAAAAAATTATAAATTTAAAATAATAATAAAATAATCATTTGAACTCATTATATATAAATATATTTTTAACTGATTTATTAAAGAATGCCCTCCATAAAAAGAGTCTATATATAATATTATACATTTAGGTGTATCACCATTACTTGGAATGTTCACGAAACAGCAAACGTAACGTACTGAAATTCTTCTACAAGTGAGGCGGCTAACTGATGGTGTAGTCACAGAATTGTCCTTATGAGCTAATAGAGCTATTTAATTATTATATTAGAATATGCAATATGGCAACGTATATACAATATTCATTCTATCTCAAACTAAAAGGATCAATGAACCTTTTGATATCTCCGAAATATTAAAATCTTATTTCTTAAATTATAGCCTGTACATTTGAAATTAATAATCAGTGTTTCTTTAATTAGTATATAAAATAGGTGATGTTACAGAACAATATGAGTGAGAGAACAATTATTCAAATGAATGTATTGAATTCAAAGGTCTTAACATATTGAATTGTTAAACTAACATATATTTCGTTCAAATTTTAACAGATGTTATTCATAATATCAAGATTTTTTTTTAAAGAAATGTGTTGTCAAGGTTTAATAGTTTAGATGGCATTTTCTGGAGTTTTTAAACCAGGGTGTTTGTTGTACAATTGAAGTTGTTGAAGGCATTGACTGTAATTTACTCTTAATTTTAGCATCTTATTTGACATCACTAAATCAAATGCTTCGGGGGGTTATAAAGCCACTATTTTCTCATGAAAAAAATAATTCTTTCTATATATAAACATTTGCAGTGTCTAACCTTTTTTATTTTACATGAAAAATGTCCACGATTAAAAATGTATAACTATCCAAAGATTTTTTTTTCAACTTTTAATTTCCTACCTCCCCCATTAGAAAAAAATATCATGCAAATTTAGACAACTTTACCCTATATTTCTTAATTAAAGATTTCTCTTAGTGAGCAAAAGACAAAAAAAAGAAAATAATTCAAAGATAAGTGGACCCACGGTGTTATGGATCTTTCCTACAGTTCAGATTTTAAAAAAAAAAGATTCATATAGTTATGGATCTTGTTGGAGATTTTATAAAATAAGTGAGTAAGAATTTTGGGTGTAAAAGCTTAAAAAGCTTGTCCCACATTAAAAGTGTGTGGAAGAGGTGGGAGACTAAACCCAAATATAAAAGGGGATAGTGTCCCACATTGGAAAATGTACAAAGCTAAGTGTCACCACTAAGCTATAAAAGGAGTGGGCAACCTTTGAGTCTCACATTGGAAAAATATTAAGAATTTGTGCACTTAATAAGTACAAATGGTAGATGAAGAGTTAATTCATCTAGCATTTAAGAGGCTATTCAAGAGACCTCAATACGGTGCGAAGCACCGTACGCACACGCGCGGGCGCGGGGCAGTGGGTTGTAGAGGCGCTAGTGGCGCACTTTGCACTTTGCACTTCGCGTGTCCGCAGTGGTAGCGGGTTGCCGGGATTCGTCCAGCTCGGGCGTGGTCACTTTTAGATTGCCCGTGCAAAATCGATTCAGTATTAATTGTACCTGTTCGGAAATGACTTAAAACTGTTGGTAATTAACAGTCATACCATTTCGGAATTGATTAAGACTATTAATCCAACAGTCATGACTCTTGAAGATAAAGCCTTTCATTATCTATAAATAAAAGCTGCCTAAAACGAAATTAGATTGATAAAAAAAACGGTTTCAGATTTCCAAACCCTGCTATTACTCTCTTACAATTTTCAGGAGATACAAATTGTCTTATTCTGTTTTGTGCACATAAACAGAATATGAACTTGATTGACTGTTATTCGCTGTTGCATCCAATGGCTGTTTTCAAATATACAAGTTGCAGGCAGTGCAAGTTGCTTCATTGTATCTTGAGTACGGATTTGCGGATTTCCGTTTGTATACCGAAGTTATTCGTGTGGGGCAAATACTGTATTTAGAAAAGTGACATCACGCCTTGAAGATTCATAAAGTTACATTGTTGTATTAAAGTTGACATTGTTGTGATACAATAAAGAGTTCTATTTCTGCATTTGCTACATAATTTCCAACAGATCTTTCCTTTTCATTCATTCATAGTTCACACATACACGGTGTGCTACTGTATTTATTTATGAAAGTATAGATATATGATACCTTGTGATTTTATATTTGCTGGAGGCAAATTTGCTTGAATTAGAGATGAGGAATTTTGTCGACAAACACTTGTTGGTATCAATCCTAATAGTATACACTTGGTCAAGGTATGTCCTACCATAATATTGCAATTGTTGCTATAAATCCTTTTTATCCATTGAGAAATGAGATTACTATTTCGGTGTGGCTAAAGGAGGCAACTGAAGCCCCCACAATAGGTTTCCAAAAATTAAAACCTCACTATAGGCAAAATTTGGGTATTGTGAATATTTATTAAGCGTTGTTTACTTTTTGAAATTAACTAGGCATTGTTAATAGGGATAATTATATTTAGGTCCCATTTGTCGGGTTAATATGCTAATAAGTCATATTGACTTTTCAATAATCTCATAGGTCCTATTTCAACTTTTTAGGGAATTTTTTCACATTTTTACCCTTTTATAACTAATCATCCGTAACTTCCTTTAGGAAGTTACATAAGTGATTGGACTTTTTTTTTAATCTTTAAATGATTATAACTTTTGATTCACAAATCCGTTTTTCGCAAAATTACTATTTTTGAAATCTGCTCGACGAGATCTATCAAACAAGATCCATGAAGGCTATAAAATTCTAAAGAAAAAAAATTACACAAACAGTAAACTTTACTGTAAGCACTAGAATATGAAATAGTTTTATATATGTGACATTTTCACAAACAGACAGTAACATTTACTGTGGTAATACTACAAAATATATATATATATATATATATATATATATATATATATATATATATATATATATATATACATTCGGTGGATCCAAACCCTCTTTTTTCAAAAATACCTTATATTTAAAGGTTCGCGCTAACGACATCCAATCCTTACCACCATTGTTGGAGCTTCAACGACCTTCGTCATAGCTCCGATTTGGGGTGGGTAAGGGTGGCATTTGGTGCCGCTAGCGCGGACCTTTGAAAATAAGAGACTTTTGAATAAATGGGCTTTGGATCCACCGGAGTATCATGGGGTGCCGCTGGCACGGACCTTTGAAAATAAGATTCGATAAATGGGATCGGGATCATCTGGAGTGCCAATTTGGGGTGAATAGGGGTGGCACAGAACTTTAAAAATAGGAGCATATTGGATATATATATATATATATATATATATATATATATATATATATATATATATATATATATATATATATATATATATATATATATATATATATATATATATAGTTTGTAAAAATGTCATAGATATTAAACTTTATTGTATACACCAGAAAATGAAATAGTTTTATATTTGTGACATTTTCATTAACAATAACATTTACTGTGATAATATTTTTATGAAATAGTTTTATATATATAACATTTTCACAAACAGTAACATTTACTGAGTTAATATTACATAATATATAAATATAAATATATATATATATATATACACATACATACACAAGGTAGATCAAAACCACTATTTTTTTTAAATTACTATACTTTTAAATGTTTACGCTAGCGACATTCAATCCCCACCACTACCCACAACCATTGTCGGAGCTTCAACGACTTTCATGAGAGCTAGGGGTGTGCACGGACCCGAATGGACCGAACGGACCGAAAAAACCGAACCGGACCGAACCCACTTTTGCGGGTTTTTTTTAATTCGGTCTTAAATCGATCTAAAAATATATGGGACCACATAATTTGGGTCGGTCTCGGTCTTCGGTCGTAAAATACGGGTTTGGACCGGACCGGACCGCTTTTATTAAATATTTATATATTTTTTATATATATTTTTAATATATACATATATAATTTACTAACTCTAACTTGCCCAATATACACACGGACGGATATACCCACCACACAATCACACACACACGCACACTCACTCAGCTCTCTCTACCAACAAAACAACCATAACATCTCTTCTTCTCTCTCTTATCTATGCAGCAGCAGCCCACATCTCTCGCTCTCTCTCTCTGTTTCAAACAGTCGTCGTCCCTCCTGTTACACCACCATCCTCCATCGCTGGACTACCCCTAATCCTCCATCGCTAGACCACCTATGAATCCCTCCTGCTATATTTCCTCAAACACTCTCACACTTAAAGCCTCACCCACAAATCCATTCATCTCCCAAAACCTCACCACCCATTAGAAGATCATCATTCACATTTAACACCCAAAACAACCCATCTGTTTCTTCAAGACCCAGTAAGTAAATCACATCCATCTCAAATAAATAATTTTTTTAAATAATCAGATTCTCATTTTTTGGGGCATCAGCTAATGTTCAAGAAATTCATCTCTTAACAGAACCACCCACAAATCGGAGCTGACTACAAAAAATCCCTCAAATTTGTTTTGTTGAGGAAGATAGGTTAACATCTGTTTCAGATTTAAGGTATGGGTAATATTTACATTTTATTAATTAATTTGTTTGTGTATAATATTTGAGTTTATTTTTGTTTGTGAATTTAATTTTTTTGTTTGGTTTTAGCTCTATATTCGACATATGTATTTAAAATAAGGGGTTTTGTTTAATGTTATGTGTGTGTGTTTTATGTTATTCTGTTTGTCCGATTTTTATTTTCTTGCCTAAGAGTTTAGATATGTTGGATTTTCTACCTAATAATGTTAGTTTGATTTCATATATTTTCTTGCTTAAATAGAACTTTTACAGAGATGTAAAGAGTCTTTTTTTCAATCTATTCTCATTGAAACAATTATAATAGGTATCCTCACATAAAACTCAATCCATGAACTGTAATGGGTATCCTAATCCAAAAAAATGTTAACTGTAAACTTTTGTGAATGTAATATGAATCAGATGGTTTTCCTTTTATGAATCTTATGAGTGAACTGAATGGCTTATGGGGGCTGCATATTGGTTCCATAGGTTTGTATAAAAACATCATTTTTTCATTAATATCATGTTTCGTTAACTTTATGAATGTGCTCTTTCAAGATTGTTGTTTAATTAATGTGTTGTTTCATTGATCTTATTTTCATTAATGTGCTTTTTTTATTATTTTAAAAGTGTTTTTTTTTGTTAAAAAAAGTGTTGTTTAGCGTGATGTTTTTAAATTAAAAAAATTTGTTGTTTTATTTCGGTATGGACCGAACACAGACCGAGACCGAACACGGACCGCTTGAAAACCGAATAGGACCGAGATCGATTATTCCGGTCCGGTCTCGGTCCATAATTTTTTAGGACCGATTGATACGGTCCGGTCCTAAAAATACCTCAAAACCGGACCGGACCGGACCGCGAACACCCCTAATCAGAGCTATGATTTGGGTTGGTAGTAGTGGCATAGGGTGCCGCTGGCGCGAACCTCTGAAATTAAGAGAATATTAGATAAATGGGGTTTGGATCCACCGGAACTCTGATTTGGGATGAGTAGGGGTGGCATTGAGTTAGGTTTATATCTATAACATTTTCACAAGTATTAACATTTACTGTGTTCATATAACACAGTATATATATATATATATATATATATATATATCCAAACCGCTTTTTTCTGATAATATCTTATTTTTAACGGTCCGCCCAAGCGGCATCCAATCCCCACCACCACCCACCCCCTTTATCGGAGCTCCATCAACCTTCATCAGCGCTCTGATTTGAGGTGGCATGGGATTCCGATGTAACATTTTTACAAACAGTAACATTTATTATTTGTGAAAATATTACAGATATAAACCTAATCCAATGCTACCCCTACTCATCTCAAACTGGAGCGCCGGTGTATCCAAACCCCATTTATCCAATATTCTCTTATTTCCTAAGGTCCGCGCCAGCGGCACTCCATGTCACCCCAAATCAGAACTCTGATGAAGGTTCTTGGAGCTCCGACAATTGGGGTTGGTGGTGGTCGGGATTAGATACCGCTAGCGCTGGCTGTTGAAAATAAGACAATATCAGAAAAAAGAGGTTTGGATCCACCGTATATATATATATATATATATATATATATATATATATATATATATATATATATATATATATATATATATATAGTGGTCTTTACACATACACATAGGTCCCATTTGTCAGGTCAACAAGCTCATAAGTCCTATTGACTTTTCAATAATCCCATAGGTCCTAATCCGTAACTTTCTTAAGGAAGTTACATAAGTGGTTGGACTTTTTTTTTAATCTTTAAATGATCATAACTTTTGATTCACAAATCCGTTTTTGGCAAAATTACTATTTTTGAAATCTGCTCGACGGGATCTATCAAACAAGATCCATGAATGCTATAAAATTTCAAAGAAAAAAATTCACACAAACTGTAACCTTTCCTGTATGCACTAGAATATGAAATAGTTTTATATATGTGACATTTTCACAAACAGACGGTAACATTTTTACTGTGGCAATAATACACAGTATTTATATATATATATATATTCGACAGATCCAAACATTTTTTTTTCAAAATTACCTTATATTTGAAGGTTCGTGCTAGCGGTATCCAGTCCTTACCACCATTATTGAAGCTTCAACGACCTTCATCAGAGCGCCGATTTGGGGTGGGTAAGGGTGGCATGTGGTGCCGCTGGCGTGGAACTTTGAAAATAAGAGACTTTTGAATGAATGGGCTTTGGATCCACCGGAGTATCATGGGGTGCCGCTGGCGCGGACCTTTGAAAATAAAATTGGATAAATGGGATCGGGATCATCTGGAGCACCAATTTGGGGTGAATAGGGGTGGCTGATTGAGGTACGAAAAGTAGCGCGTGTAAAGACGCTAATCGTTGTTTTCGTTTCGCCAACTCAATACAAAAACCTAAGTTATGACTACACTTGCGAGGCAAGCACAGCGGTAAGTCGGGTATCGAAAATCCACAGAGACAAGTTGATAGAATTTAAGTGATTTAATACTCCCAAAATAAAAGTGTAAAAGATGATTACAAACTAAAAGGAAAAGTTAATCTAGGCAATGTGTTGAAACTAGATTATGAAAGCGAGTAAAACTATAGGTTGCGTCGAATATCCCTCACCCGAGTTAATTAGTATAAAATGGTTACATGGGTCGACGAGTTATTACAAGTGCGTCTCGTTTTGACAGTTAATTAAATCAAGGGTTGTTACGCCCTAAATCATCATAAAAGCCTAATAAGATTTTGGCGTCAACAAATATTCCGGAAATTACACGCGAAAGGTCGTAAGCACGGGACATACATGATATGCCCCGTCAAATCTCCTAGGCATAATAACTAGGACAACACACACGAAATAGACCCGTAAACTCCATCACCAAAGCAAAGCAACGCGTCAACCCGAGTGAGTTCAATTCAAACACAACCTAATTTAAGTTACCTATAAAGCATCGTAAAAACGCGGTAAATGGAAAGCGATAAATAAACGCGGTAAAATTACACTACAAAGCAAGTAATCAAAGCATGTAAACCTAAATTAGAAAGCTTGTAAATTAACTAGAAAGCAAGAAATGAAGAACTACAAACTATATTAATGGAGAGGATGGTGAATAGTCAACATTCAAGCCCAAAAGTGTGTCAATCCAAGAAGAAATGAAGAAGAACTCAAATCACCCAAACCCTAACTATTCTATCTTCTAAAACTATCTAAAAACGTTCACCCCTGTTTATTACATCAACATTGGCTTATATACCAAGTGGGAATTAAATTAGAAAAGAAAAGAGAAAAGAAAAGCAAAATATCTGCTGAAAAACAGGGGGTCGATCGATCTACCATTTTGGTCGATCGATCGATCATATAAGACGGGGCAAAAATGGGAAGGGTCGATCGATCTACCATTTTGGTCGATCGATCGATCAAGCAGGGGTAGACTGCATTTTTCCCTGTTTTGGCTTGCATTTCTTCTCCGCTAAAATCGCCGTAACTTCTTCGTTATGAATCGAAATCGCGCACCGTTTGCGGCCATGCGAAGCTTGCGAGGAGGGCTATAACTTCCATGAAGATGTTGGGCCAGGTGCCCTGTAAAATGACTAAAATGTCCTTGAACGTGCGGTTGTGTACGGAAATAGAGTGGAACGCGTCCGAAGTTCACACTTAGCATCCAATTACCTACAAAAGCTCAATTAACCCCTGCAAAACATGTTAACATAGAAATACGAGGTTGTCTGGTTAACGAGCATAAATATAGGGAATAAGATACCCGAGGGGGCTAAAATGCGTCCGTTCGGAGGATGAAATACGTAGTATTTGCGTATTATCACACCCCCTAACTTACACATTGCTAGTCCCTAGCAATGAAATAGGATGCAACAAGAACAACAAGTAAACCAAAAGCAGGAGATAGTACAAAAGTATGGCATAAAAGCAAAAGGCCACTTTCGCGGGCGATTCGATTGCATTTAGCGTATGCAATAAGCCGTTAAACCCCTAGGTTACCCTAGTGGACGAGTGTCATCTCGTGAGGGTTTTCAGAGATGGTACCCACAAACATCACATGGTTTCCTCAAAATATGCCCAACCCAACATGCGACAAGCCCAATAATGGCGAAAAGGATTTCATACGCATTATTAGCAAAGTGAAAGAATTCACACAAAAGTCCAAATCATTAACATTATAGAATGCACCTCATAGAATTGAAACCTTAAAATGTGGGAGGGGAGTGAGCACATACAAAGTGTGATTTGGCAAAAAACTTATATAAATCGGATAAACATTAAAACAAGCATATATTCAATCCTCACGGGCATTACACTCATCAAGCGAATTCACTCGAAACAGGGAGGTAACACACGGAACATGTGGGCTAAAGAGTAAATGTAAATGGAAACTAGGTCGCACACATGTCACAGATGAAGAACGCTATATATAAACTGAAAAACTGTAATCTCAATGAAAGGATACCACTCACTAAAAGAGGCGAAATGCATTTTCACAGATTATCACAACTATTATGACTTTTAAATTACATTAAGCTGAGATCACATAGGACTTTAATAGGGTTATAATGTAGGTATGGCTAAGGTACGAAACGAAGGAATATATGTACGAATTCAAAGTGTTCGGAATGAAAACTTGGGATAATGGGATAATGCGGGCAATATCAAAATTGGAAAACGAGTTCCAAAATGACATTAGATATATCATCGGGGAGAGTAATCAAAGCTTATTGAACTATATACAACATATACAAACTTCTCTTTCTTTTTCTTTTCTTCTTTTTCTCATTTTCTCTTTTGTTTTCTTTTACTTTTTGCTTTCTCTTTTTCTTCACTTTTTTCACTATTTTCTTTACTTTTCAAACTCTCATATGCCTAAATTGCAACCGGCATCATAACAACATCATTCAATCCCAAGTAACATTCCAAACAAAGGTATGGAAAGTGTATGTATGGGCTAAAACTCCAATTTAGAGTTAGTTATGGCATTGGGGTTATGAAACGAAAGGCTAATATTTAGGCTCAAAGGGGTTAACGAGGGTAAACATATAAGGGTGAGGTCAAGGCTAATATGGGTGATATATCAAAGAGGGACTATGATCATTTCACAAAGTTTACGCAATTCTCGAGTTAAAATAATATATGAAAATCATGATCAAGTAACACATTTCAAGTATGAACTCAATTAATGAACGGTCAAATGAAAGAATAGAGAGATTACCAACGAATTCAACGTTTTCAATGAGGAAAGAATAGTGTATAACACTCACAAACGACGAAAGGTACAAAGCTTACTCGGTGTAAGTATATACAATGCAACAAAAGATTACCGAGTTATAAAAATCTTAAACCAAATCAATATAACCATAAAATTGCATGTGCTCATGGGATTAAAGTTTAATTCATGAAGTTATTCATAATATCAATAATTGAGACTAAAGTCTAATAACTTCTAAAATCAAGAACATGCATCATTGGGTTGTCTATTGGATCGAGCAATTATTGAAATTTATCATCGGAAACAAAGGCAAAATGCCCCAAAAAGGAGAAAAAATAAAGAAAATCTTTTTGAAATTTTTGAATTTTTCTAAGAAAAGCATACTAAAACATGTGAGCAAAAACATGGACTAAAATAAGAAATGGATAGAATATCCCACACCCCCTAACTTAAAACTTGACATTGTCCTCAATGTAAATTAAGAACCAAGTGAAAGAGAGGAAAAGAGCGATATTACCCAAAATTGGAGCGATCCCCATAAGAACAAGTCCAAAGAATCTACAAAACAAGTTAGTACCGAGCATAGAAAAAACAAATAACAAAGAGTTAACTAATTACACTAAACTAAATTAAAAAGGAAAGAAAAATAAAAAGAAAGAAAGAATAAAAATCTAACTATATACAACCTACTATTTAGGCTCCACACTAACTATACACTAGAAGTCTAAATAGCTGAGGGTCCACCATAAGAACGATTTGACTTTGGAGGATAACCGGTGTACCCTCACATACAAGCATGCCTTCCGAAAAATATGAATTCCGTTTGAACAACGGAAGGCATGTGTAAGGCGGAAGAAATGAACCATCGCCAATTAAAAGTTTTGGTGGGACGATGGGGGGTTTGGATTGCACGGGTGACAAAAACAAGTGGGGACCGAGAAAAGCCGAATATCCTCCCAAGGATTTTGAAGTTGGAATGGGAGGCGGCGCACACAAAGGCAAAGATGCGATCGTGGAGGGCGACTCGAGCAAGTACTCCTCATCGGCGATAGGGTTTAAAACATTAAAGTTCGAAACCGAATCATCGGGTACTTGTTCCGGTGGGGTAATAGAGAATGAAAACGGGGATGAAAGAAATTCAAACTCATGAGATGAATCATCATCGCATGAAGTTGGAATTTCAAAGGAAATAATATCATTTTCAATGAAATGTTCTTCTTTGGGGGCCAAAGAAGAAATCATTTCATTGCAAATAGATATTACGTCATTTTCATCCTCACTTTCAATATCTATTACGAGATGGGAAAAGCCTAGAATGGATTGTTCCAAAGTAGGTATAAGTACCTCATTTGGTTCAAAACATTCCTCGACTTCAAAAGTCTCGGAAGCAAAATCGTCGTCGGACTCAAATAATAAATCCAACTCATGTTCCCACGAACGATTTTCTTCCCGATAGCGATTTTCAATTTTCTCATTTTCATACATACGCAAGCCCTCACCGAATGTCATGGGTCGAGGTGCGGATGCATGAAAATGGGAACTTTGAAAATTACCATCGGATTTAAACGAAAACTCATTATTATAGGAATTTTGAAAACTATTTGAATTCGTTTCAAAATTCCTATTATAAGGAGGTAAAGGCCCAAAATCATTATCATCATCATCAAAATTCCAATCACCTAAATTTTGACTTTCGTTATACTCGCCCAAAGTCCTATTTGAATTTGTTACACTTTGGGATTCTAAGTATTCATCGAAAGTCATAGGTTTGCGAGAATTTTGAGAATTATGACAAGGATTACCGAAAGAATTGGAATAAGACATGCTTACCCCAAAAATGGCTCGAAGTGGCGGATTTCACGAAGTAAGTGCGCGCGGGAAAAATTCGAGCGTTTCTAAGTGCTCAAATGTGAAAGTCCTGCAAAATATTAGCAAATAATACAAATAGAAAGAAAATACTATGAAATACTAAATCAAATAAAGTCTAAAACAAACTCATCCCCGGCAACGGCGCCATTTTGATTGAGGTGCGAAAAGTAGCGCGTGTAAAGACGCTAATCGTTGTTTTCGTTTCGCCAACTCAATACAAAAATCTAAGTTACGACTACACTTGCGAGGCAAGCACAGCGGTAAGTCGGGTATCGAAAATCCACCGAGACAAGTTGCTAGAATTTAAGTGATTTAATACTCCTAAAATAAAAGTGTAAAAGATGATTACAAACTAAAAGGAAAAGTTAATCTAGGCAATGTGTTGAAACTAGATTATGAAAGCGAGTAAAACTATAGGTTGCGTCGAATATCCCTCACCCGAGTTAATTAGTATAAAATGGTTACATGGGTCGACGAGTTATTACAAGTGCGTCTCGTTTTGACAGTTAATTAAATCAAGGGTTGTTTGCCCTAAATCATCATAAAAGCCTAATAAGATTTTGGCGTCAACAAATATCCCAGAAATTACGCGCGAAAGGTCGTAAGCACGGGACATACATGATATGCCCCGTCAAATCTCCTAGGCGTAATAACTGGGACAACACACACGAAATAGACCCGTAAACTCCATCACCAAAGCAAAGCAACGCGTCAACCCGAGTGTGTTCAATTCAAACACAACCTAATTTAAGTTACCTAGAAAGCATCGTAAAAACGCGGTAAATGGAAAGCGATAAATAAACGCGGTAAAATTACACTATAAAGCAAGTAATCAAAGCATGTAAATAAAGCATGTAAACCTAAATTAGAAAGCTTGTAAATTAACTAGAAAGCAAGAAATGAAGAAATACAAACTATATTAATGGAGAGGATGATGAATAGTCAACATTCAAGCCCAAAAGTGTGTCAATCCAATAAGAAATGAAGAAGAACTAAGCAAATCACCCAAACCCTAACTATTCTATCTTCTAAAACTATCTAAAAACGATCACCCCTGTTTATTACATCAACATTGGCTTATATACCAAGTGGGAATTAAATTAGAAAAGAAAAGAGAAAAGAAAAGCAAAATATCTGCTGAAAAACAGGGGGTCGATCGATCTACCATTTTGGTCGATCGATCGATCATATAAGATGAGGCAAAAATGGGAAGGGTCGATCGATCAACCATTTTGGTCGATCGATCGATCAAGCAGGGGCAGACTGCATTTTTCCCTGTTTTGGCTTGCATTTCTTCTCCGCTAAAATCGCCGTAACTTCTTCGTTATGAATCGGAATCGCGCACCGTTTGCGGCCACACGAAGCTTGCGAGGAGGGCTACAACTTCGATGAAGATGTTGGGCCAGGTGAACTTTAAAATGACTAAAATGCCCTTGAACGTGCGGTTGTGTACGGAAATAGAGCGGAACGTGTCCGAAGTTCACACTTAGCATCTAATTACCTACAAAAGCTCAATTAACCCCTGCAAAACATGTTAACATAGAAATAAGAGGTTGTCTGGTTAACGAACATAAATATAGGGAATAAGATACCCGAGGGGGCTAAAATGTGTCCGTTCGTAGGATGAAATACGTAGTATTTGCGTATTATCAGTGGCACAAAACTTTAAAAATAGGAGCATATATATATATAGTTTGTAAAACTTCCATAGATATTAAACTTTATTGTATACACCAGAAAATGAAATAGTTTTATATTTGTGACATTTTCACAAACAATAACATTTACTGTGATAATATATTTATTAAATAGTTTTATATATATAACATTTTCACAAACAGTAACATTTACCGAGTTAATATTACACAATATATAGATAACATTTTCACAAACAGTAACATTTACTGAGTTAATATTACATAATATATATATATATATATATATATATATATATATATATTGTAAAAATGGCATAGATATTAAACTTTATTGTTTACACCAGAAAATGAAATAGTTTTTATATTTGTGACATTTTCACAAACAATAACATTTATTGTGATAATATATTTATGAAATAGTTTTATATATATAACATTTTCACAAACAGTAACATATACTAAGTTAATATTACACAATATATATATAACATTTTCACAAACAGTAACATTTACTGAGTTAATATTACATAATATATATATATATATATATATATATATATATATATATATATATACACGGTAGATCCAACGATTTTTATCAGAGCTATGATTTGGGTAGGTAGTAGTGGCATAGGGTGCCACTAGTGCGGACTTCAGAAATTAAGATAATATTAGATAAATGGAGTTTGGATCCACTGGCGCTCCGATTTGGGGTGAGTAGCAGTGACATTGGGTTAGGTTTATATCTATAACATTTTTTCAAACGTTAACATTTACTGTTTTATAACACAGTATATATATACGGTAGATCCAAACCTCTTTTTTCTGATTTTGTCTTATTTTTAACGACCCGCGCTAGCGGTTCTAATCCCGACCACCACCAATCCCAATTGTCGCAGCTCCAAGAACCTTCATCAGAGTTCTGATTTGGGGTGACATGGAGTGCCGCTGGCGCGGACCTTAGGAAATAAGAGAATATTGGATAAATGGGGTTTGGATACACCGGCGCTCCAGTGTGAGGTGAGTAGGGGTAGCATTGGATTAGGTTTATATCTGTAATATTTTCACAAATAATAAATGTTACTGTTTGTAAAAATGTTACATCGGCATCCCATGCCACCTCAAATCCGAGCTCTGATAAAGATTGTTGGAGCTCCGATAAAGGGGGTGGGTGGTGGTGGGGATTGGATGCCGCTGGAGCGGACCGTTAAAAATAAGATAATATATAAAAAAAGAGGTTTGGATATATATATATATATATATATATATATATATATACTGTGTTATATGAACACAGTAAATGTTAATGCTTCTGAAAATGTTATAGATATAAACCTAACTCAATGCCACCCCTACTCACCCCAAATACAAATTTTAGCTATTCTAACTAATTAATTTAATTAATTGAATCCTCCCAAATTAATATCAAACTTACAAATCAACTCTTGCTGCAAATGTAATTTTAAAAGTAACCTTTTAGAAAATTAAGTTTAACACCCCACAACTCTAGAAAAATAGATCTACACTCCTTTTAATTAATCACCCGCTAGGATCGATCAATTAAAAGTTATGTAAAAGCTCCGGTGGATCCAAACCCCATTTATCTAATATTCTCTTAATTTCAGAGGTCCGCGCCAGCGGCACCTTATGCCACTACTACCAACCCAAATCATAGCTCTGATAAAAGTCGTTGAAACTCCGACAATGGGTGTGGGTAGTGGTGGGGATTGAATGTCACTAGCGTAAACATTTAAAAATATAGTAATTTAAAAAAAAATTAGTGGTTTGGATCTACCGTATATATATATATATATATATATATATATATATATATATATATATATATATATATATATTTATATATTATGTAATATTAACCCATTAAATGTTACTGTTTGTGAAAATGTTATATATATATTGTGTAATATTAACTCGGTAAATGTTACTGTTTGTTAAAATGTTATATATATAAAACTATTTCATAAAAATATTATCAAAGTAAATGTTATTGTTTGTGAAAATGTCACAAATATAAAACTATTTCATTTTCTGGTGCATACAATAAAGTTTAATATCTATGACATTTTTAAAAACTATATATATATATATATATATATATATATATATATATATATATATATATATTCAATATGCTCATATTTTTAAAGTTCTGTGCCACTCCTATTCATCCCAAATTGGCACTCCAGATGATCCCGATCTCATTTATCCAATCTTATTTTCAAAGGTCCGCGCCAGCTGCACCCCATGATACTCCGGTAGATCCAAAGCCCATTTATTCAAAAGTCTCTTATTTTCAAAGGTCCGCGCCAGCGGCACCAAATGTCATCCTTACCCACCCAAAATCGGAGCTCTGACGAATGTCGTTGAAGCTCCAACAATGGTGGTAAGGATTGGATGTCGTTAGCGCGAACCTTTAAATATAAGGTATTTTTGAAAAAAGAGGGTTTGGATCCACCGGATGTATATATATATACTGTGTAGTATTAGCACAGTAAATGTTACTGTCTGTTTGTGAAAATATCACATATATAAAACTATTTCATATTCTAGTGCATACAGTAAAGTTTACTGTTTGTGTAATTTTTTTTCTTTGAAATTTTATAGCCTTCATGGATCTTGTTTGATAGATCTCGTCGAGCAGATTTCAAAAATAGTAATTTTGCGAAAAATGAATTTGTGAATCAAAAGTTATGATCATTTAAAGATTAAAAAAAAAGTCCAACCACTTATGTAACTTCCTAAAGGAAGTTACGGATGATTAGTTATAAAAGGGTAAAATTGTGAAATTTTTTTCTAAAAAGTTGGAATAGGACCTATGGGATTATTGAAAAGTCAATAGGACTTATTAGCATATTAACCCGACAAATGGGACCTAAATATTATATAATATATATATATATATATATATATACTGTGTTATAACACAGTAAATGTTAACGTTTGTAAAAATATTATAGATATAAACCTAACCCAATGTCACTCTACTCACCCCAAATCGGAGCGCTAGTGGATCCAAACTCCATTTATCTAATATTCTCTTAATTTCAGAGCTCCGCGCCAGCGGCGCCCTATGCCACTACTACCTACCCAAATCATAGCTCTGATGAAAGTCGTTGAAACTTCGACAATGGGGGTGGGTAGTACTGAGGATTGAATGTCGCTAGCGTAAACCTTTAAAAATATGGTAATTTAAAAAAAAAAGAGGTTTGGATCTACCGTGTATATATTATGTAATATTAACTTAGTAAATGTTACTGTTTCTGAAAATGTTATATATATATATTGTGTAATATTAACTTAGTAAATGTTACTGTTTGTGAAAATGTTATATATATAAAACTATTTCATTAATATATTATCACAGTGAATGTTATTGTTTGTGAAAATGTCACAAAAATAAAAACAATTTCATTTTCTGGTATATACAATCAAGTTTAATATCTATGCCATTTTTACAAACTATATATATATATATATATATATATATATATATATATATATATTATGTAATATTAACTCAGTAAATGTTACTGTTTGTGAAAATGTTATATATATATTGTGTAATATTAACTCAGTAAATGTTACTGTTTGTGAAAATGTTATATATATAAAACTATTTCATAAATATATTATCACAGTAAATGTTATTGTTTGTGAAAATGTCACAAATATAAAACTATTTCAGTTTCTGGTGTATACAATAAAGTTTAATATCTATGCCATTTTTACAAACTATATATATATATATATATATAGAGAGAGATAGGCAGGCTCCTGTGCACACTAAGTTTGCACACTAAGTTTGCACATTACCTTTTAAAAGTAGGCAAACATAGTGCTGGCGCACACCAATTTTTTTATGTGATATTTAAACATTTCAAGGAACCCATATAAAAAAAATCAGCTCAAAAAAACTTTTTTTGCTATTTTTAAAAAATCGGTCAAACTTTCGCAGTTTTTAAAGGGCTTAAAAACTGCGAAAGTTTGACCGATTTTTTAAAAATAGCAAAAAAAGTTTTTTTGAGCTGATTTTTTTTATATGGGTTCCTTGAAATGTTTAAATATCACACAAAAAAAATCAACTCAAAAATATTTTTTTTACTACTTTTAAAAGGTAATGTGCAAACTTAGTGTGCACAGGAACCTGCCTCTATATATATATATATAAATATATTATGTAATATTAACTCAGTAAATGTTTATATTTGTGAAAATGTTATATATATATTGTGTAATATTAACTCAGTAAATGTTACTGTTTGTGAAAATGTTATATATATATATAACTATTTAATAAATATATTATCACAGTAAATGTTATTGTTTGTGAAAATGTCACAAATATAAAACTATTTCATTTTCTGGTGTATACAATAAAGTTTAGTATCTATGCCATTTTTACAAACTATATATATATATATATATATATATATATATATATATATATATATATATATATATATATATATATATGCCCCTATTTTTAAAGTTCTGTGCCACCCCTATTCACCTCAAATTGGCGCTCCAGATGATCCCGATCCCATTTATCCAATTTTATTTTCAAATGTCCGCGCCAGCGGCACCCTATGATACTCCAGTGGATCCAAAGCCCATTCATTCAAAAGTCTCTTATTTTCAAAGGTCCGCGCTAGCGGCACCACATGCAACCCTTACCCACCCCAAATTGGAGCTCTGACGAAGGTCGTTGAAGCTCCAATAATGGTGGTAAGGATTGGATACCGCTAGCGTGAACCTTCAAATATAAGGTAATTTTGAAAAAAAAGGATTTGGATCCACCGGATGTATATATATATACTGTGTAGTATTAGCACAGTAAATGTTACTGTCTGTTTGTGAAAATGTCACATATATAAAACTATTTCATATTCTAGTGCATACTGGAAAGTTTACTGTTTGTGTAAATTTTTTTCTTTGGAATTTTATAGCCTTCATGGATCTTGTTTGATAGATCCCGTCGAGCAGATTTCAAAAATAGTAATTTTGCGAAAAACGGATTTGTGAATCAAAAGTTATGATTATTTAAAGATTAAAAAAAAAGTCCAAACACTTATGTAACTTCCTCAAGAAAGTTACGGATAGTTGGTTTTAAAAGGGTAAAATTGCGAAAAAATTACCTAAAAAGTTGGAATAGGACCTATGAGATTATTGAAAAGTCAATAGGACTTATAAGCTTGTTGATCCGACAAATGGGACCTATGTGTAAAGTCTCCTTGTTAATATTGGTTGAGGGTACTTGTTTGAACATTATAAAACTATAATTTATATAAAATTCAAAATAACCTAAAAAGAATTGCCTCGGGGGCGGTGCCACTCGAATATTTCGCCCCCACCTTAAAAATAGAGATCTTCGAGGGATGTGCTTTATAAATGGACCAACCTACAAACACCAAATCAAATGCAAAATGCAGGAATAAAATCATAACTTACCCAAAAGGAACTGAGAAATCACAAAAAAGCTTATAAACAGAAACTCCACGTTATCAACCTTGGCATCTTAAAAAGATTCCGCATTTGCCACAAATTTAACAACCTCTGTTCTACTTTACAATGAGGCTAAATTATAACTTAAATGTATCTTCCATGCAAAACTTTCCAATTAATTTTATTTTTTGGCGCAAAAAATCAAAATCACTCTTTATGTAATGTGTTTTTTCAAACAACGTTACGTTCAGTCTAGTAGCGTCAGTTGTGAAAATGGTGCGTCGAAAATATAAATTCATACAAAAGTCTAACTCATAAATACCAATACGCAATATCCAAGAATTCCGTCACCGTTAATTAAATTTAGGAAAATACTTGGAAAATATGAGATTCGGACTTAAATTCGCGATATGAACACGTGTCCGGATGTGATTGACGCGTTTTGAGTGGGGACACCTTGAAATGGTGTGTCCCACTCCAAATGCTGCAATCACACCCGAAATTTAAGTCCAAATCCCATGTCGCTGTAGCAATGCTCTTAAATTTATATATCCATATTGGCATGGATAGATGCAAGTTATTTTCCAAACGCCGACATCATACATAATTTCCAATGAGTAAAAAAATACACAATATTTAACAATTGTACTTGCCTTCATTTTTTTCGCTGGCCAAAAGCCCTTTTTTCATTTGTCATTTCCTAACTTAGTACGTGTGTTTGTGTTACAAGTCCCCCCACGGTTTCCCCTAAAACCAAAATTCCTTGCTTGACTCAAGGCGCTTGACTAAAAACCGGAAAAAAAATAAAAAAAATTCAGACATGCCCCACATAGTTGAAACTCATTTCATGCATTTGTCTCTTTTGTGAAAATTCTTCACAGCAATTCATCTCTAAAACCTATAAATACCTACCCCTCTCGATCTTATTTTCACACATCACAAGTGGTTGAATTATCTTTGTAAACCTTGTATCAAAATGGTAGCCATCAAAATGAGAAGTAATATGTTAGCAATCATTTTAGTTGTCGCAGTTCTGGCCGGAACTGTACCCGAAATGGTTTCCGGTCAGACAGTTGCAGATATTGTTACGGATGCATTTTTTAATGGGATTATTAATCCCAATGGAAGTTGTGTTGGAAGGGGGTTCTACACGAGAGAGGCTTTTCTTGAAGCTGTCAATTCGTATCCGGAGTTCGGTAGAACTGGCTCGGCGGACGATGCTAGGCGTGAGATCGCAGCATTTTTTGCACACGCCAGTCATGAGACTGAACGTACGTATAACTAAACACTTTATTATTATGTCTTCATCTCTCTTTCTCTCAAACACACATAGGCATAAATATTAAAAAAAGCTAAATTTTTTAAAAGAGTATTACTATGACTCGCAAATAAACTAAATTTATTTTTTTAATATTTAAAAAAAATCCGTTCGCTAATCTTCTCCTTGGACAGTGTTTCGCTTGAAATTCTCGTACATGTGTATATTTAGATATTTAGTTTTACTCTATTAAGATTTGGTCATCTTAATAAAATGACCTGTGTTTTATTATGACTTTACTATAATATTCATATTCAACTACGCAAGATTTTCCAGTACAAAGGCTTCCGTAAGTTCATTGCCACACATGTAAATAATTGAAAAGAACACGACCAACAATTGATCTTTAAATGTAATAATTCATAAAAATTCAACTAATAAATGTTTTGGGGTTGCCATTTACAAATTTTCATATGCTATTAAATGGTAGGAATAATTTAATTTAATTGCTATGAATATAAAATTGGACATGTACTCACATTTTTATCCAAAA
Organism: Sambucus nigra; assembly: GCA_949130495.1. Classification (NCBI taxonomy): domain Eukaryota; kingdom Viridiplantae; phylum Streptophyta; class Magnoliopsida; order Dipsacales; family Adoxaceae; genus Sambucus; species Sambucus nigra. The sequence goes on along the minus strand of OX422215.1, from coordinate 644,581,745 downwards.
AAAAAAATGAAATCGGACATATATATATATATTTATTGTAGGGTTACATAACTCAACTCAACCACACCGGTCCGCTATTTTTACAGGACACACACACGTTTACTGTCAGCTGACGCATGTCCGGTCCACACTCTTAAAATGCGGACTAGTATGCACAAGAACAGTCCTGTATATATATACAGTTATGCTCTTGTACGGACTAGTCCGCATTTTAAGAATGCGGACCGGACATGTGTCACTTAGCGGTGAGCCCAGAAAAGAGAGAGAGCTCGTATAATTTAGGCGATAATTTCTAGGTGCATGTTTAGGGAAACACATGTTCGGTGCGCATTCTTAAAATACGGAATAGTTCGCACAAAAACATTATATATATATATATATATATATATATATATATGGATTCACAATATTAGCTAGTGTCCTACATATGCTATTTTTAATTCCAAAGCGCGCACACACAAACACTCTCACTCGTATTCATTTGCCACCTTAGGAAAACATGTATTGTGCGTAATATTACATATTGAAAATATTACTTTCATCCCTTCTTACGCCACAGTGGTATTTTTTTTGTTATTTGTACAGGTTTTTGCTATATAGAAGAGAGAGATGCAGCTGCGTTGGATCCCGCGGAATACTGTGAGGAAGAAGACACACAATATCCATGCGTACCTGGTCGCCGTTACCATGGCCGTGGTCCACTTCAACTCTCATGGAACTATAATTATGGTCCCGCTGGACAAAGTATTGGATTTGATGGACTAAACACTCCAGAAATTGTGGCTAATGACAGAGTCATCTCATTTCGAGCCTCCTTGTGGTATTGGATGACAAATGTTCACTCTATAATAATTTATGGTCAAGGGTTCGGGGCAACCATTCGTGCCATCAATGGTCGACTTGAGTGTGATGGCGCAAACGCGGGCACGGTTACCAGCCGTGTCAATTATTACACATCATATTGTAGCCAACTTAATGTTTCTCCGGGTGAAAATCTTAGGTGCTAGGAATGTATCAATTAAGGTTGAGGATTAGTATATATTATTTCTGAGGTATATGCCATCGAATTAAATAAAGAGTTGCATGTACTTGCAACCATATGATTACGGTTTGTCCCAAATAAAACACTCTACGTTGACACAAGAATTCATGATTAATTGTATTGGATTGCAAATAAGTATGTTAAACTCGATTATGCTGTTATATTGGTGCAATAAAGTCTTGAGTCATGTTTCATTTGAAAAAACGGATGGTTTGCTCAAATATAATGTTATATTCATGCAATAAAGTCCGGAATCAGAGTATTTAATATTTGTAAACTTTATTGTGCTTTACATGTTGTCAAATTTCATCTATTAATGCCCAGAAATTAACGAAACAAAAAAAAAAAAATTGAGTGGCAACGTTAATTATTTATAGGTTTTATGCTTGCTCCCAATGAGTTGAAATCTTGAGATAATTATTATTATACCGGATATCAAACAGAGCAAAAATTAGATAACAACCTCATAGGAGAAAATTAGTAGGGGTGGCAATTCGGGTTAGTCGTGTCATTTTCGGATCGCGTTGATTTTTATTTTGGTATAAGTTTTGAGTACTCTAAAATCTATACAAGTTAATTGGGTCAAGTTCGGATTATTACCGTAAACGGATTATCGGGTCAAAAATTGTCAGCTCTGAAAAATAGTTTAAAATCTTGAGTCTTGTATGGTTGTAATCGATATAAGGTGTGTGTTATGTTATAGTATAATGTCTCACGTTAAGAACATAATTTTTTTTGCTTGACAGTATGAAGTATAATCGATTATGGGTTCTCCATTAATAAGCAAATAATATTATTTATGATCCAACTTCGCATCATCCATAGATAATTATTTTTCAATTAAATTCTACAATATTAAACATTTTAAATATTAACATTACTAGTTCGAAACCCGCGCGATACACGGGTTATACGTTAGCATTTTCAAAATAAACGTCGTAATGGCAAACATGAATAAATGTTGAACGAAATTATTAGGCAGGGAAAAAAATTTAGAGTATAGGTAATCAGTAAACACGTAGAAGAAATTTAAACACATAATATCATTGTTCAACATATTCAAAAAAAATTATTTAGATATTTATTCTCGCAGTAACAGAATTCAATTCATCGGTCATCTAATGGATCTTTTTTTTTTCTTTCATCAATGTTCCTCCAAAAAAGTAATTAGAAATATATGTTTGTAAAAGTTATAAATGTTGCCACTACTTTTGGGTTATACACAACGATTTGTTATTTGTAGAGCTCAATTTTTTATTTAAAAAAAAAAAATTAAAATGTTTGTAAATGTGGACTGATTAGCTAATTACAATCATCCCTCGGTATGCAGAGTAATGTCTAATTGATTATATTGATGCATGGTGTATTTTTAAAGTGCACTGTTCCACATACATGATTGTCAAATATTTAGAATTAAATATTTTTATAAAAATTACATATATAATCAAATATCTAGTTTAACATATAGAATTTGATTTCAAATATTGATAACTAAACAGAATGACAACTCTTAGTGAGATCCATTGATCGATAACTATTGGTTTTGGTAGTGTGATGTGCTAGAAACGGGACCTAAGTCCGCAGGAAATGAAAAAATAAAGAGTTAATTCATCAATTTCCAAAATTGAAAATGTATCATATTAATGGCGTGCCAAAACACAAATACAGCTAAGAACCAAAAACACACCCATCAACAACACTTCAAATTCGTTATATGTATTTTTAATTTTACACGCAAAGTCTCATGATCTCAAAAGGACATTCCAAATCAAATCCACAATATGGAAGTAGAAACAACAAATAACCAAGAATAGTTAACTCCTAAAATTAAAATTAAGCACTTACAGGATTAAAGCCACAATGGGTTTATCCCATAGTCCATATGCGTAATGAAAACAAATGAGACCCAACAGGTATATTGTTGGTCCATTAAATATAGTCTCTAGTACTTGATAATCAACGAAAGATGATCAAAGAATAAAAGACATCTCTAATAAAAAACTCGTTGTGAAGACAGTAGGGAAGAATTGAAAAGGAGAGTTAAATTTTGAAGGTAAATGGATTCTTATGGTAGAGAGAAAGAAGATGAAAAGTTAGAAGCAAAAGAGGCAAAAGAGATAAGGGCGTCGAGAAGTCGGTTTTGAGAGACGCATGGGAGTTAATTACATCTTGTATTTGTTAATGAAATAGACGTAAGAAATGAAATGAGAGAGAAAGGGGGTTATATACTTCTACGTGGATAGCTTAATTGAAAAGAGATATAAATGCTTTGTAAAGCATGTTAACATCATAATATAAGATTGTGGAACACCTTTTTTACCTCTCATTTGTAGAATACTAGTTGGGCCTCTCGTGATTAATTGTAGGGGTGTTAAAAAAACTGACCAAACCGCCGGACTGAACTGAGTCAAGCTGAACCGCCTTATTTTTGTCAATTTTTTTGTTAATCGGTTCCTTCCCATTTTTTTTTAAAAACCGACTGAGTCGGTCCGGTCCGCGAGTTTTGAGTAAATATGGTTGGTCTGGACCGACAGTAATTAAATATATATATTTTATATCTTATATAGTGTTTTGTTCTTATGCTCCTAGTGTCAAATAAAAAAAGGTGGAGGCTAATATAGTCCAATCTAAAGTCTCTAAACTAAACCCAACCCTTTATCTCGTTAACAATCAACCATTTTCTTTCTCACACAAGCCAAAGACAACAAATTAAAACCCAAACCAAAAGCCCTCTCCCTCTCTCACCCAACCAAGATCGATCAGTCGAACACCCCTTGTGTCGGACGCTGAAGAATATCGCCCCTCTCTATCATCGAAAATCTTCTCTGCCAGCCAATTAGATATCATTTATACCTGATCTATTTTTGATCTATTATTTATACCCGATTGTTTTTATTTTATCTGATATTTGATTTTACAATCGATTGTTTTTTGTTTATAGCTGATTATTTTTGGATCTATGGTTGGATCTATTTGGTCGCATCTCTCAGCTCATTTGTGGTTCAGTTTTATATCTGATATGGTATCGATTTGTTGTTTACCCGATTATTTTCAATACCTTATGATATTATGTTTGATATTAAATCTGATTTTATTTTTATGCCATTTATTATACCTGTTGTACTAAAATACCCAATTGTTTTTAATACCTGTTTTTAATACATGATTGTTTTTAATACCTTATGCTATTATTTCTTATATTAAATTGGATTTGCTCAAACACCTCTTGTTATACCTGTTTTTAAATCTGGCATATTACCTGTTTTTAATCCCTATTTTTAAATCTGCTAAAATACCTATTATAATACCTACTAAAATACCTGTTATAATACCTGTTTTTAAATTTGATTGTTATAATTGGACATATTTGAAAAACATGTTCAATATTTCCTTTGAATAATGTAATTAATTAATGTTAGGGCTGACAAACTAAACTGAACCGACCCTGTAAAAACTCGAACCGAATAGGGTCGGTTAACCGACATTATCGGTCTGATCTTGGTCCATTTTTCTAGAGGACTGACATAGTCGGTCCGGTCCAAGAAAAATATTAAAACCGAATCGGACCGGACCGCGAACACCCCTAATTAATTGACTAGTGTTTTGAGGGAAGATGTTAACGGTAACCGTGTTTTTTAAAGTTACTGTAACCGTTATAATGACATAACTCGAAAATAATATAATGGTTTATATATGACACCGACACATGTACATGGCATGCTTATAACATAGCATATTAGTTATGACTCCACTATACCACAAGGGAAACAAATATCTAACAAAAAAATATATTTTTCTCATGCATAGCATATCGGGGAGGAATGAAACCCTTATAGCTCATTCTTTTAATTATATAATTATTTAAGTTTACAGTAAAAAAAATATTTTGACTTTGTCCATATAATTTTTGTTATTTCAGTGTTTTTTTTTTTTAGAATCTATTGGCTAAAAGTCAAAATGCTGAATAAAATTTAAAGAAAGACTTAACAGTAAATATATTAAATCTATATTATACCTCTAATACGATAATATTAAAGGTTTATTGAGACTTTGATACAATTAATCCCCTCTCTCAAATTTCAAATATTGAGCCTATCACAAACTAAAGTATTTGGCTTTAATACAACTAAATCTCTCATGTTAACCACTTTCGTTCCTACCTTTTGGCAGTCCGAAATAATAGACTTCCAAACTAGGTGTGAAAGCGTGCAAAACTACAAAACCAAAGGTCAAAAGGAGAATTATTATGCTTCCCTCTTCCTTTTTTATAATCCATCTATTCCCATTCTCACACTGAAAGGCCTATATTTTTTTTAAAAAAAATTCTTGTAGATCATCGGCATGGGTATTTCCTCAGGCAGGGGATAGGTTGAAATGACAAGTCGAGAAATAATTTTCACTTTCCTAATAGGTGTGTGATAGAATCTATGTCGTGATCTGATCCAGTGTGGCACGTCGTTGGTTCACCTCTGATCCCTCGGGGAAGTTTCGGTTTGCCTCTGTTAAGTGGTTGTTTTAAAAGGAATTTGATGAAATATTCGGGACACATTCGAGAGACATACAATAATTAAGATAGAAATTCATTATGAGAGAGTTCTTGAGGATGGGTTGAGCAACTTTCGTGAGTCTTGAGACCAGGATGTTGTAACCTAGAGTTTCAGCAAAGGGGAAATAAATGCACTTTCATGGCTAATCATTTTGACCTTCATTACTATGGTAAGTGTGCCTTACCTATGTTGACGGTTGTAACAACCCTCGCTTTTGGGAGCCCATTTTATATTAATTTACTATGTTGAGTAGTTGCATATATAAAATGTTGCATGTGGGTAAGTATTAATTTGATGAAATAAGTTAATATTTACAATTAAGTTGCATAATTACCATGTGGGTAAGTGATTATTACCATGTAGTGTTCTATTTTGTCATGTAAATTAAAATGGCAATTTGAATTATAATGGGACCGAAACTTGAAATGGCTTATAGAATCTCCAAATGATAATTTGGAGGGTGTAGTTAGTTCCGGGAGGTGCGAGACAGTCGAAATGTGTGCCATATCGTATTTTGGGATTTTGGGCACTTTTGACTGGTTTTGGCATATTGCGTATTAGAACATAACTTTTGCGGTATTTTTACTTAAAGGCTGGAGACTTTTAATCTTAAGACACGTTTAGTCTTTCCCCAAGTCTTTCATTTCCTCTTATTTTCCCTAAGTGTTCTAGCCCTAGATTGAGAGAGAGTGAGAGTGGAAGATTGGAAAAAGAGAGAAATCTTGAAGATTTGTGGTTTGATCCTGCTTTCTTCTTCAACCAAGTCTGAAATTGAAGCCCCAAGACAAGTTTTCTACTTGCTATTATATGGTTTAAGGTGAATAACTAGTATGGGTAGATATGTATAGTTTTGATGTAGTATAATTGTGGTTTTGGTTGGATTTATGGGTATCAACATCTTTGGTAGAGATAGATTGTTGATTGAGGTAGAAAAAATGTTGTTGGGAGCATTTATGATCATTGGGTATCATTAAATGTAGTTGGATGATTTTGGTTTGTTATTGATTTTGGGTTTAGAAGATATTAAGAGATATGGGTCTAGGTCTGCAATGGCCGGTCGACCGCGTATCTCAGACCGGTCGACCGGGCCTTCGGAGGATGGCACACTGCTTTCTTTCAAAGGCACGAAAATAGGGCGCGGTCGACCGCGGTTCTACCACAGGTCGACCGGTCCATCCGAAATGGACTTTTTGCTTTCTTTCAGAAGCTAAACTGCGAGACGCGTTCGACCGCGGTCTTGGGATCGATCGACCGGTCCCCTGTTTTCTCAACCCATTTCCTACTTCTGTTTTTAATCCTTTTCTTCCCCTAGGAACTTACGACTCTTCTTCAATGAAGTAAACCTTGGCTTTTAGAGTCCTAGTTGAGTTGGTTGTCACCCTAGTGTTGAATGGGTTCACTTCGGGTTAAGTTAGAGGGAAGGGTTGTCCTAAGTGATGTTAAGGCATCACTTTTCTTTGTGCATCCTATTAAATATGGATGGGAATTGTAGGCCCATACTTGGTGACTTTAGGGGCTTATAATATAAAACCTTATGTTTGGGAAGTGAATATGATTCCTTGGAGATTTATTCGAGGCATAACCTAGGATGAGTAATGAACTATCCTATGATAACAGTTTCAAACAAATGAAACATGTAAATGTAAATGAAAATGAAAAGTATGGTTTTTATAGTAAATGCTAATTTACTTAAACACACCTCTCTAAATGCTATCATAAGGGAAGCTCGCGCATGAGGTGATGTTCCTTGACTAGTGAATGCAGGGAGACTATAGTCCTCGGCCATATGCGGGTTTATTATATGTATTTTTCTGCGCTAGTGAAGTAATTCCGGGTGTGGTTATGACTCACTCGCAGGCATATGGCCACTTCCCGATGTGCGTTAGGTACCCAGGCTGCCTTGTTTGATGGGCCCCTGGAAGATGATAGTCATTTAGGGGCGCGCCCAGTGGGAAAACTCGGAGGGGCGGTCTTAGAATCGTTATATGCATAAGAATATAGCTTTTCTAAAACTCAAGTGGGACTTGAGGGTTGTATAATTCCACTAAATGATATTATGACAATTACATTCCTGCTAAGGAATGGGAATTAGAATGAAATAAGAAGATAATGTTAAGTATATTCCTGTTAAGGATTTGAAACTGGATTAAAGTGGAATTTGGGGTATACAAGCTTTTAATTTAGTTTTAATTTAATTTTGCATAAATTCATCTTCTTGCATAGTTTCATTTAATCATGTCATTTTCACTTGTTTTCTTATGATCCATGCTTAGGTTATTAGAGTGTTGACTTCTATACCCATGTTTTGCTATTCATATCTAGCATGCTTTTTGTTCACCTGGGAACTATATATACACTGGGTCCTGACCCGTTCTTTTTCCTCTATGTTGTGCTTGTTATTGTATTCGCCCAGGTGCTCCTCCGCAAGGACGCCCGTGTTGATATTCCCAATCTTTTGCTTTTAAGGAGCTGTATAAAATTGCGGATATTACAGGATGTTTTGTTAGACGCCGTCATTCTTTTGATATCTAGTTATGATCGGGTCTGTCACTCGGGCGAGTGGCCCAATCTTGTAATTGTGTAATGAATGTAAAGCATAACATATAACTGTTGTGATTACTTTTGTGTAGCTGTGAACCCACAGCATATTCGGTTCTTCTCTTTGTATATAGTGGTTTTAGTCGTATGTTAATTTTGTTTCTTTGAATTCCACTATTGTTCTAGAATGGGATGTTTAAATTGTTTTTCTTAACTTTACTTTTAAATTGCATAAATTATTTTGACAACCCCTTTTTCTGAATTATTGGGTGGTTTTCTCGGTTACTCTTACTATATTTGTGGTGCTGGGAATGATTTCCGTCCATGATTACCGTATATGTTGGAGTATCGGGCTGGCCACCCCTTATTTCGTAGTGAGGGTTGTCACATATGGTATCAGAGAACTGGGTTCTAGAGTACTAGGATCTATGTGGACTTGTCACGATCTACCGTAGCGTTCTTTGATATAGAGCCTAATGATAAGACTACTTTGCTGCTTATAATTGCGATCTTCTGTGAAATAGATTGTTGTGAATTGTATTCTAACACTATTGTCCCTTCATCGCAGATGCCGCCTAAGAGAGGTCGCACTGCGAGATGCAATAGATTTGTAGAAGAGGATGTTGGTCCTCCACCGCCCCAAGGAACTTTTAATGCTGCGGACGTAGCCAATATCGTGGATAATGCAGTTAATGCCGCCATGACCGCAGTAACTCAACAGATGCCAATAGCTCAACAACGGGAACAGGATGCTCAAGCACCTACGGGACCCTCTCCGTGGGAAAGAGTAAGGGAGTCCTTTTTAAAGGGACTTCCCCTAGAGTTTGACGGAGGTTCTGATGTTGTTCGAGAAAATCAATGGAAGAAGGATATGCAACGCCATTTGCGAATGGTGGACTGTAGTGAGGAGAAGAAGCAAGTCCTTGCTACTTTCAAGTTGGTTGGGGCAGCGTTACATTGGTGGGAGTCGATGACTACGTCAGAGCAGAGGGATACTATGTCCATTACAGATTTCTAGGTCTTGTACGATCGGAAATATTTTCCTCCCGCGATTCAGAGGGAGATGAGGAGGAAACTTCAAGATCTAGTTCAGGGAGAACGATCGGTTGCCGAATATGAGGAGGAGTTTACCCGGCTAGCTAGTTTTGTGCCAGAAGAGGTAACCACGGAGGAAAGGAAAGTCTCAAAATTCATGGGAGGTCTAAACTGGAGAATCCGGCAGCATTTGTTGGGTAATCCGGATTTACAAACTTTTGGTGAAGTGATGAATGATGCATTGATTCATTGTCAGGAGCATCGGCTGTTTATTCAGAATAGCAAGAAAGCTTCAGGACTTGGGCAAGTAGGGAAGACCGAGGTGAGTGGGAATGGAGGAGGAGCCTTTACTACGTCCCAACCAGCGGGTAATAAGCAACGAGATAGGGATCCCCAGCAAGGGGATGGGTCGAAAAGGCAACGGTCTGGATGGTTTAATGTTAGTGGCAATGCTAACAATCAAGGTCAGGGTGTCGTACCACAGCAAGCGGGTCGAGGTGGCCAGGGAGGTAGGGGCCAACCGGGCCAAGGTTTTGGGTAGTTCAGAAATAACAGAGGTCGAGGTGAGGAGAATATAGTGGGGAAATGTTTTCAATGTGGAGAAGCTGGTCATTTTAAGAGAGATTGTCCTCAGGTTATTGGGGGATAACCTCCACGAGTTCCTCAGCAGCCTTATGTGCAGTTCCCTCCACAAGCACCGAATCCAGTTGTCCCTCTGCAGCAGGGCCAACTACAGTATGGGAGAGTCTACCACATTCAGGATGCTATGCTTCCTCCTATTCATCCAGCGCCGCCAGCTATAGAGGGTAAGTTCCTTATTCAGGGACACATGGGTCGCGTTCTGTTTGATACGGGTGCGACGCATTCTTTTATTTCCAGAAGTTTTGCTCAGTCCACAGAGTTGATAAAATCAGCGAAAAGTACCTTTTCTAGTGTGGAGTCCTCTATGGGTGACGGTTCCCTTATTTTCTTTGTTTGTAAACACATAGGGATCACTCTTGGTAATTTGTGTTTTGAGGCCGACTTACTCGTCCTAGACATGGTCGGGTATGATGTTATTTTGGGCATGGATTGGCTTGTTAAGTATCATGCTATAGTTAATTGTTACGGGAAGAGTATAGTCTTCGCCGTTCCGGGACAAGATATGTTTCTGGTGGTTATGCCTCGTTTAGAGGGAGATTCTGGTACTTATTTATATTGTATTGCGGATGAGAATTCTCGGGGTGTAGTTGTTCCCTTAGATTCTATTCCTGTTTTTCGAGATTTTGAGGACGTTTTTCGGGAGATACCGGGTTTGCCTCCTAGTAGAGAGATTGAGTTTGTTATTGACTTAGCGCCGGGAACTCGACCGATTGCGCGAACTCCTTATCGTATGGCTCCTGTGGAAATGAGGGAGCTAAGAGATCAGATTCAGCAGTTGTTGGAATAGGGGTTTATCAGGCGTAGCACATCGCCGTGGGGTGCTCATGTGTTATTCGTGAAGAAAAGATATGGTTCTCTCCGGTTGTGTGTTGACTATAGAGAGTTGAACAAGGTCACCATCCGGAACAAATACCCTTTGCCTCGCATAGATGACTTGTTTGATCAGCTCAGGGGAGCGACCTACTTCTCTAAGATAGATTTGAGAACGTGCTATCACCAGTAGAGGATACGGGAGCAAGATGTATCCAAAACTGCTTTTCTGACGAGGTACGGGTCTTATGAGTTTTTGGTTATGCCTTTTGGGCTAACCAATGCCCCTGCGGTATTCATGGATCTTATGAATAGAGTATTTTGGGACTTCCTGGACCAATTTGTCATTGTGTTTATTGATGACATTCTTGTGTATTCTCAAACGAAAGATGACCATGCCACTCATTTGGGATTGGTCCTGCAAAGGTTGAGGGATCGCCAATTGTACGCTAAGTTTGAGAAGTGTGGTTTTTGGTTGCGGGAAGTGCAATTTTTGGGTCACGTTGTTTCTTCGCAAGGTATATCAGTGGACCCAAATAAAGTTGTTGCGGTGAGGGAGTGGGGTCAGCCCACGATGCCTACCGAGATACGTAGTTTTCTAGGTTTGGCGGGTTATTACCGTCGATTTATCAAGGGATTTTCTAAAATTGCTAGTCCTTTGATAAATTTAACCCGGAAAGGGGTTAGATTTGTGTGGGATGATGCCTGTCAAGCTACGTTCGATGAGCTTAAGGATAGATTGACTTCGGCTCCAGTCCTCGCTTTACCCAAGCCAGGGTTAGAATATTTAGTCTCCACCGATGCATCTCTACAGGGTTTGGGAGGTGTACTTCAGCAAGAGCGACAAGTTATTGCATATGCTTCTAGAAAAATCAAGCCTCATGAAAGAAATTGTCCGGTGCATGACTTGGAATTAGCCGTCGTTGTCTTTTCCTTAATGATTTGGAGGCACTATCTCCTCGGGGAGAAGTTTAGTCTTTTCACGGACCATTAGTCGTTGCAATATTTATTTTCTCAGAAAGATTTGAATATGCGGCAGCGAAGATTGTTGGAGTTCGTGAAAGATTACCAATTTGATATTCATTATCATCCGGGCAAGGAGAACGTGGTGGCGGATGCCCTGAGTAGGAAGCCTGAGAGAGAGTTAGCCGATGTGTGGAAAGCTAAATGGAAGGAACTCAGTCATGAGGATGCGGTTGCTAGGGCGTTTATGTCCGTGATGACCGTTACTCCGACGATTGTGGCAAGGGTTGTGGAAGCCCAAGGCAGAGATAAAAAATATCAAGACCACATTCGCCAGTTATTGACTGGGGGAGCGGAGTCCTACTCGGTAAGTTCTGAGGGTGGATTGCGCTTTCATGGAAGGCTTATTGTTCTGGAGGATGGATATTTGCGTCGGGCTGTGATTGCGGAATCTCACGGCTCTAAATTTTTCGTACATCCGGGAAATGATAAAATGTATCAAGATATGCACTGTCAATATTGGTGACCGGGTATGAAACGAGATATTTCGGAGTTTGTATCTCGATGCACTACTTGTCAGTTAGTTAAGGTTGATCATCAGCTACCGGCAGGTTTGTTGCAACCGTTGGAAATTCCTGTTTGGAAATGGGAGAGCATTTCAATGGATTTTATCACCGGTTTGCCAACGTCACAAAAGGGTCACGATTCTATTTGGGTTATCGTGGATCGCTTGACAAAGTCGGCGCATTTCCTTCCCGTCCGTACTGATTATAATACCGCTCGTTACGCTCGATTGTTCATTGAAGAGATTGTTAGATTGCATGGGGTGCCCTTGAATATTATTTCCGACAGAAACAAGATCTTTGTTTCCCACTTTTGGCAAAGTTTCCAAGAGACCATGGGAACCGAATAAGTTAAGTACTTCTTATCATCCTCAAACCGATGGCCAGACCGAAAGGGTTAACCAAATGTTGGAGGATATGCTTCGTATGTGCATGCTTTATTTCAAGGGTAGTTGGGAACAATATCTCCCTTTAGTTGAATTTGCTTATAATAACTCATACCAGTTCACTATTGGGATGGCGCCCTATGAAGCCTTGTATGGTAGGCCTTGTAGATCCCCCACGTGTTGGTTAGAAGTGGGAGATAACAAGTTTCTCAGACCTGAAATGATTCGGGATACTTCTTCAAAAAATCGAGCTTATTCGAGATCGTATTCGGATAGCCCAAGACAGACAAAAGAGCTATGCCGATGCGGGGAGAAGGCATGTGGAGTTAGAAGTTGGAGACCAAGTGTTGGTACGGGTGTCGCCTATGAAAGGCGTTAAGCGTTTCGGAAAGAAAGGGAAGCTTGCATCACGTTTCGTTGGGCCTTTTCCTGTACTTGCTAAAGTACGCCCCGTGGCGTATCAAATTGCCCTACCGGAACTGTTGCAGCAGATCCATAATGTTTTCCACATCTCCTCTTTGAAGAAGTATAAGAGGTGTGATGGTGCCCTTTGGCACATTCCTTTCGAGGATATAGAGTTACAACACGATATTTCTTATGAAGAGCAACCCATGGCCATTTTGGAGCATGGGGAACGTAGATTGAGATCTCGTGTGGTACCCTTGGTTAGAGTACAATGGAGTCATCACAGTGTCGATGAATCTACTTGGGAACGTGAGGATGATATGCGGGAAAAGTATCCGCATCTTTTTATCCAAGGTACGCTTGAATTTTGGGGGCAAAATTCCCTCATAAGGGGGGGAGTATGTAACAACCCTCACTTTTGGGAGCCCATTTTATATTTATTTACTATGTTGAGTAGTTGCATATATAAAATGCTGCATGTGGGTAAGTATTAATTTGATGAAATAAGTTAATATTTACAATTAAGTTGCATAATTACCATGTGGGTAAGTGATTATTACCATGTAGTGTTCTATTTTGTCATGAATATTCAAATGGCAATTTGAATTATAATGGGACTGGAACTTGAAATGGATTATAGAATCTCCAAATGCTAATTTGGAGGGTGTAGTTAGTTCCGGGAGGTGCGAGACAGTCGAAATGTGTGCCATATCGTATTTTGGGATTTTGGGCACTTTTGACTGGTTTTGGCATATTGCGTATTAGAACTTAACTTTTGCGGTATTTTTACATAAAGGCTGGAGACTTTTAATCTTAAGCCACGTTTAGTCTTTCCCCAAGTCTTTCATTTCCTCTTATTTGCCCTAAGTGTTCTAGCCCTAGAGTGAGAGAGAGTGAGAGTGGAAGATTGGAAAAAGAGAGAAATCTTGAAGATTTGTGGTTTGATCTTGCTTTCTTCTTCAACCAAGTCTGAAATTGAAGCCCCAAGGCAAGTTTTCTACTTGCTATTATATGGTTTAAGATGAATAACTAGTATGGGTAGATATGTATAGTTTTGATGTAGTATAATTGTGGTTTTGGTTGGATTTATGGGTATCAACATCTTTGGTAGAGATAGATTGTTGATTGAGGTAGAAAAAATGTTGTTGGGAGCATTTATGATCTTTGGGTATCATTAAATGTAGTTGGATGATTTTGGTTTGTTATTGATTTTGGGTTTAGAAGATATTAAGATATATGGGTCTAGGTCTGCAATGGACGGTCGACCGCGTATCTCAGACCGGTCGACCCGGCCTTCGGAGGAGGGCACACTGCTTTCTTTCAAAGGCACGAAAATAGGGCGCGGTCGACCGCGGTTCTACCACAGGTCGACCGGTCCATCCGAAATGGACTTTCTGCTTTCTTTCAAAAGCTAAACTTTGAGACGCGGTCGATCGCGGTCTTGGGATCGGTCGATCGGTCCCCTGTTTTCTCATCCCATTTCCTACTTTCGTTTTTAATCCTTTTCTTCCCCTAGGAACTTAGGACTCTTCTTGAATGAAGTAAACCTTGGCTTTTAGAGTCCTAGTTGAGTTGGTTGTCACCCTAGTGTTGAATGGGTTCACTTGGGGTTAAGTTAGGGGGAAGGGTTGTCCCAAGTGATGTTAAGGCATCACTTTTCTTTGTGCATCCTAATAAATATGGATGGGAATTGTAGGCCCATACTTGGTGACTTTAGGGGCTTATATTGAGATATATAAAACCTTATGTTTGGGAAGTGAATATGATACCTTGGAGCTTTATTCGATTCATAACCTAGGATGAGTAATGAAATATCCTATGATAACAGTTTCAAACAAATGAAACATGTAAATGTAAATGAAAATGAAAAGTATTGTTTTTATAGTAAATGCTAATTTACTTAAACACAACTCTCTAAATGCTATCATAAGGGAAGCTCGCTCATGAGGTGATGTTTCTTGACTAGTGAATGCAGGGAGACTATAGTCCTCGGCCATATGCGGGTTTATTATATGTATTTTTCTGCGCTAGTGAAGTAATTCCGGGTGTGGTTATGACTCACTCGCAGGCATATGGACACTTCTCGACGTGCGTTAGGTACCCAGGCTGCCTTGTTTGATGGGCCCCTGGAAGATGATAGTCATTTAGGGGCGCACCCAGTGGGGAAACTCGGAGGGGCGGTCTTAGAATCGTTATATGCATAAGAATATAGCTTTTTTAAAACTCAAGTGGGACTTGAGGGTTGTATAATTCCACTAAATGATATTATGACAATTACATTCCTGCTAAGGAATGGGAATTGGAATGAAATAAGAAGATAATGTTAAGTATATTCCTGTTAAGGAACTGAAACTGGATTAAAGTGGAATTTGGGGTATACAAGCTTTTAATTTATTTTTAATTTAATTTTTCATAAATTCATCCTCTTGCATAGTTTCATTTAATCATGTCATTTTCACTTGTTTTCTTATGATCCATGCTTAGGTTATTAGAGTGTTGATTTCTATACCCATGTTTTGCTATTCATATCTAGCATGCTTTTTGTTCACCTGGGAACTATATATACACCGGGTCCTGACCCGTTCTTTTTCCTCTATGTTGTGCTTGTTATTGTATCCGCCCAGATGCTCCTCCGCAAGGATGCCCGTGTTGATATTCCCAATCTTTTGCTTTTAAGCAGCTGTATGAAATTGCGGATATTACAGGATGTTTTGTTAGACGCCGTCATTCTTTTGGTATGTAGTTATGATCGGGTCTGTCACTCGGGCGAGTGGCCCAATCTTGTAATTGTGTAATTAATGTAAAGCATAACATATAACTGTTGTGATTACTTTTGTGTAGCTGTGAACCGACAACATATTCGGTTCTTCTCTTTGTATATAGTGGTTTTAGTCGTATGTTAATTATGTTTCTTTGAATTCCACTATTGTTCTAGAATGGGTTGTTTAAATTGTTTTTCTTAACTTAACTTTTAAATTGAATAAATTATTTTGACAACCCGTTTTCTGAATTATTGGGTGGTTTTCTCGGTTACTCTTACTATATTTGTGGTGCTGA
The DNA here is from genome assembly GCA_949130495.1 of Sambucus nigra. NCBI lineage: Eukaryota > Viridiplantae > Streptophyta > Magnoliopsida > Dipsacales > Adoxaceae > Sambucus > Sambucus nigra. The sequence goes on along the minus strand of OX422215.1, from coordinate 644,565,757 downwards.
GAATGATTTCCGTCCATGATTACCATATATATCGGAGTATCGGGCTGGCCACCCCTTATTTCGGAGTGTGGGTTGTCACAACGGTGGTGATTAGATTCACTGTGATGGTATCGTGGTTCTCCTTCTAGTTTAATCCTGTTATCTTTGTTGAAGTATTTAGATTTTGTTTTAAGTTATGAGAGCAATTGTCATTTGTAAATATCTTTTAATATCAATGTTGAACTACTCAGGGTTATATGAATTGTGTTTTTGAATTAAAAAAACCTCTTTGTTTGACAGGTTGTCATTTGAGACTCCGATGTGAAATAGTCCATTATTCAAGACAATTTCAAGATTTATCTCATATAGTATGTTTTATAGGAAATTTTAATTCATATTTTTTTTATATAGCATCGCTGTTACGAATTCACAAATAATGGCCTATTTGTGGACGTAACCTAGCCTATAATGTGTTGTAAATCCTATAAATATTTGAAATATAATTTTGGACTGAAGTTGAAGTTAAACTGTATAATGTCTAGATCTAGGATATTAGATGGAGAATTGGATGCTAAGTATTTTGACCATTATTTTGGTAATATGATTTGAGCAATAAAAGTTGACTTACTTAAAAGCACCGGTTGTTATATACGGATGACTTTTCTACAAAGTCACGATGGGGATTCAGATTGGTCAAAGCTATCATATATCATTTTTTTATTTTTACAATTTTTGATAACCACGGGAATAAAATGTTGTGTCTATATTGTTCATTTATAATTTTTATTTTATCTAGCTTAATTTATTATTTTGTTTTGGAAAAGGCAGTTATGCTTTAGTTTAGAAGTTTTTTTGAGTCTTTATGTTTTTTCTAAAAATACCTTTTATAATTATTATTTACTTTGGTTGCAATGAAGTTGATCCCGAATGTAGAAAATATGTAATTATAACGGGTCTGTGAAGGTTAACATAATTGAGTGTTTGATTTACAAAATTTTATTGATAGCGTTAAATCCAAAAAAAGAAGTATTTAAGGGGTTTTAAAACAAAAGTATAATGGTTGAGTTTGTTCAGCGAATAGGATATTTAGTTTTCAAGTACTTTTAATTATTGTCTGATTGTTGACATTTTATCTAATAGGAATTTTGAGGAGTTATTGCATTCGGTTTGTTGCATGGAGTCAATAAAAGGGTGTTACTATAATCCAGTGAACAAATGTTCTCGTCGGGTTTTCTCTTAATTATGTATTAATTTAAACTTAAACATATGTAACCGTTTCACATATAATCCATACACGCATGTATCTTATAATTCGTGTATTACATAATTAGATTATCAAGGATATTTTAAGGAAAAATATTTGTAAAATGTATTTGTGATAATTTGCATTCCTTTCAAGGTTTTATGAATTTATTGTAATACCTTTTTTTGTCACATATTTAAAAAATTGGTTATTGTATTATATAGTTTTATCGACATATATGCATTACCTCACTATTTGTTCTTTTTTTCCATTGGATTGGTTACGTTTTGTTTGATTTATAAATTTTGTTTATGAAAATTGAAATTTATTTTTGATATAATGTTCTTTCACCTGAACAGTAATGTACCAACTTTTTCATTCCCTTCCTCTCTTCATTCATGGTATACATATACAATTAATTTTTCAAAGTATACGATTTATTTGATTTATTTTATTCATTTGCAATTTTAAGTACATTATTTATGGTTTAAGATTGTTCGCTATGGGTTTAAATTTGTAAATTATTCCCCCCTGAAGTTTGTAATGCTTCTTTCATAGTTGGTTCTTTATTAGATTTGTTTAATATATAATCAATGTATTTTTAAGAAATTTTATAATGCGCCCGCATATCGCACGGGTTACATTGTAAAAATCGTAATAACAATACTATAAATAGAAGTTCTAAAGCCAATTCTTTCAAAAATATTAAATAGTACAAATATTGGGCTATCGCATTATAAAAAACTCGAAGTTTGTACTCTTAGTAATTTCAACTCATCTTGTACCGTCATGGATGGCCACATCATTATTGAACATTGACTAATCAATCAGTTAAATGTCAGTTTTAAAATCCTTTAATATATTTCCACAATCTATTTACACTTATCCCATGTCCCATATTGGAAAATACTTGTATTCATACACTTCTCCTAAAACAAAGATTATAACAAGGTGCAAAGTGTCCGAGTCTAGGAGGTTAAACAATATGTATTTATTTACTGATTCCCTCACTACTTTTTTGTGATAATTGAGTTTTTTCTACTATGTTTATCTCTTAAATATCGTGGTTTCTCTCTCGATTTCTGTTTAAAGACACGTGTAGTTGTACTTTTCCTAGTGTAGCCACTATTTATCTCGCATGTAAAATAATACTAAAGTAATAAAACATCTTTATGTTTGCCAAACAAAATAATCTTAACTGTAACTTTAAAATTGTAGTAACATGTGTGTGTGTGTACATATCGATGTGTGTGTGTGTGTGTTTATAATTATAGGAGAATTATTCGAACAATCGAGATGTTTGAATCGGATAAAAACTATTCGAAAGCGTAGCTTAAGATCACAGGTTTAGAGATTAAAAAATAAAGGGTAATCTGATCTGCAGAAGTCTTGAGGGAAGATTAGATCAACTAAGATGGAGCTAAATCCATAACTCGTAGAGTCATACATGACTCATCTACCTTTCATTTCCTATAAATACAATCAATTACGCTCGAAAATGGGACGTCTAACTTTTGTTACTATGAATCAATTAATAATAAAGAAAAGAGAAACACCCCATGGACATAGGACAATTGTCGAACAATGTATATTCGTGTGTTGTACGATGGTGTGATATGTTTACTTATTTGGTTATTTTTGTTTAGAAGTATTCTTTGTAGGATTTTAACACCTACAATTGGTGTCATCTGTGAAAATCGAGTTTCTTTTTCTAAGACAATTTGAACCAATAAACAACCATATATCACCTTCACAGTGCACCTTCACCATTCAATGACAACCTTGAGAAGGAGCCTTTAGCACATAGGGTAAGGTCAGAGATCCATCCCAATATAAGTCATAACGCTCATCATGTAGGCTATAATACCTAGGCCAAGAAGAGCAACAGATAACATATATCTAACCAAATATTATGGTTGGTCACTGCATACAAATAACGACTCTGTTAGTAAGAGGAGGCTAATCGCCTCCAAGAGGAGGAAACCACTTCTACAATGACATCTAGAAAGTATGGAGCCAGAGCTCCACGCTGATATGTGTAAGCTTCATGGATGATCCCTATTGATGCAAAAAACTATAATGGATCTAATTATTTGATCACAGATAAATACGTAAATTGAAGAGACAAATAATATTGTTAAAGTGGTTCGACTAAAGGGAAAATCTTACATCCACTGTCGTGTATTGCCTGTTTATCACTTGGATTATTTTTTAGTCCCCCATTGCTGTAGGGATTATAATGTATTTATAGTCCACTAGGAGGATAAAGAGTCAGAATTGTAATGGAAGGAACGCCTTTATAAATTAGGCATTTACATTAGTACATAATGTTCATCATTGTTGGCGCTTGCTGATGAGGTTGGTCGATCTTCCTGCTGTTGGTCAGGCTCCTTCACCTGTGTGTCGGCATTCCTAGACTTGGTTAAATAATTGTATTTAATCTACTTTTTTCATAAACAAACCCATAGCCCTCAGGCGAGTAAACCTCGCATCTAAAGAAAGAGTTCAGGTGTGATAAAGAGAACTTCGAGTACAAAAATCCCCCAACGAGATGAGATTAGGAAGGAGGACATTGCAAGTACGATATTATCAACCTCATATTAAATGAGAAGGATTAACAAACCACTAAATATGGGTTAAGTCCACAAAGGAATCGACTCGAAGGGCCTTCTTCAATAAAATAAGATTCCTTTTTCAAGGGAGGTTGAAGAATTAGATCCTCTAAAGAAGTTTCAAACTCCTAGGTTCAAATTCTATGATGGAAAGACCAACCCTATTGACCACATCCGCCAGTACAAGTGGGTTATAACCTTGTTCCACAATAATGATTCCCTCATATTGCATATTCCCTTTAAACCTGGGGGATATCGCGCAAAATTGTTTTGGAAAGCTATCAAATAGGTCGATCAACAACTTCAATCATTTTACGAAGGCCGTTATTACTTGGTTAATTACCAGCAGTGCCCATACAAAGAGAATGAATTCTCTCCTCACCATGAGAAAAAATCCTCAGGAAACCTTGGGAGAATATTTTAGGCGATGTTGGGAAACATGCAAAGAAGTTGAAGATTACTCTGAATAGGTGGTTGTGGCCTCTTTGAATATCGAATTATCCAGTAGCTTTATGTTTCATCGATCCCTCGTTAAAAAGTAGGCGAACACCATCGATGACCTCATGTCGCATATAGAGAAGTATGCAAAGGTGCAAGATATGGTCACTAGCACTTAAAATCATAATGGTCTATAAAAAATGAGCAAGAACATTGATAAGGATAATTATCCTAAGGGAGAAAGAAATAAGCATAATGGAGGATCAAAAATTGGAGATAATGTCCATCATGTAAAGAATTTCTAGGCGATTAACACCATTTTTAAGCAACCAATTTATAATATCTTGAGTAAAATCAAGGAACAACAATTCCTCCAGTGTCCCAGTAAGATAGCGGGAGACCCACCGAAGAGAAACAATGCATTTAGATGCGCATATCGTAGAGGTCATATGAATTAAATTGAGAACTATAAGGCCCTTAAGGACCATTTTGAAAATCTGGCCCAAGCCGACCACTTGAACAAGTTTGTGGAGGAAAAGGGGACCAAAGCTGATGTAAACATCGGCCATAAGCCTGATAATGTCATAGACGATGATGAGATAGGGCATGAGTTCATAGCCATCCATTTTTCCTCGAGCATGGATGACTACTAAAAGCCCAACAATCTCCTAGTAGATGATGAGTTAGAGCACATTTCACAGTCATCCATGATGGCTCAAGACCAAACTAGATCCAAGGCAATGTCATTAAAATGGAATTGAAGAAATTCATTACAATAATGGAAGCCTTCCAGATTGACCCTGCCAAGAGTCTAGTAGGTAAGCGTCGATGCCCAAAATACATCATTTATAACAAACATATAGTCTTCATAGAGGATGACCTGATTGGAGTGAGGACTCTGCATCATGATGCGATAATAATCACACTCACGATTGCAAACTAGGATGTTAATAAGATATGAGATGATTAGGGAAGCTTGTCAAAGACTATGTACCTGAGGCTATTCATACGGATTAATCTCAAGGATGAATTTATCAAAGAAGATACCGTTCCATTAGCTATCTTTGCAGAAAAATGATCATACCACAAGGGAAAAAGTGTCCCTACCAGTCCAAATTGGGAAGATCTTAAAAATGATCGAGTTACTGATTATGGGCATCGATCTCTTTACAATGTTATCCTTAGAAGAGGATGATAACATACCTTACAAGTTATCCCCTCAACTTATCACCATAAGGACAAACGCATCACCGACCGGGGGATAATGGAGATTAGGGTAAAATTAGGCTATTGCTAGGTAATACTTTATCGCTGCCATCAGGCCCAAGTATGAGAAGAAAAAAGATAACGATGTCCCCACTTAGTCGGATAAGGATGGTGACACACCATCCAAATATAAGAAAGTGTTGTAGATCTACGATAAAAGAAACAAGGGTGAACCTCGCAGATAGGGTCATGTAACCATTAAATGAGATAACATTCAATGATTCAGACCCAAAAAATAAGTTATTAATTGAAATCTAACTTACCGATGAGGAAAGATATGAACTGATTTCTTTTGCTAAAGGAAAATCAAGATTGTACTTCTATAAAGTCATCCCATTTGGTTTCAACAACGAAGGAGCTACATATCAGTAGTTCGTCATCAAAATGTTCATAGATCATCTAAGAGACACCACAAAAGTCTATATAGACGATATTATTATCAAAATCAAGCGTAAATATGAACATATAGAGGACTTGGTAAATAAATTTGAGGTATTAAGATACAATAGAATAATGTTTAACGTAGCCAGGTGCTATTATAGAGTTCAATTTGGGAAGTTCCTTGGGTACCTGGTCAAGAAAAGGGGGATCGAAGCCAACCCTAACAAAATCGAGGCAATCAATAATGTTTAACCGCCTAATATGCTTCACGATATTCAAAATTGGTCAAGAATGTTAGTAGAACTCAATTGCTTCATCTCTAAATCTTCACAAAAGTGTCGACCATTCTTTCAGTTATTGAAGAAATAAAAAGGCTTAACTTAGAATGAGGAATGCATGAAGGCACTCAATGAAATCAAAACATACTTAAGATGACCACCTCTACTCACGATCCCAAATTTTATGGATCCAATTGATCGATATTTTACGATGTCCGATCATGCAATCAACTCGATCTTCTTGTCCGAGAAGGAGGGGAACAATGATCCTATTTACTATGTCATTTAGGCAATCCTCGACCCTGAGAAACTCTACCTTCCACTTGAGAAGTTATCTTATTTTATAGTTATTACCTCACGAAAACTAAAGCATTACTTTGAAGCTCACTCAGTCATAGTCATCACCTATTTCCCACTCAAGGTATTCCTTAGAAAAGATGATCTATCTGGATGGATGTACAAATGGTTAGTGGAACTTGGAATATTTAACATCCACTATTAACCAATGACTGCAATAAAGGGGAAGGTACTGGAAGTCTTCCTCGCTGAATTCAATGGGTAAGGAAATCCCGATGACAAGGTTTTCTGCAACTAGGAGACCAGCTAAGAGTTTGACCAACTCAATAAGTGGACACTTTATGTGGACTGAGCCTCTAATTTAAGAGGGGTATGCGTAGGAATTTCCTCATTATTCTCGAGCATGCTGTGATCGAACAAGGGATTAGAATTTTCTTCAAAGCATCTAATAATGAAGTTGAATACAAAGCTCTCATTGTTGGGTTACACAAGGACTCATTTCCTGGAAAAATTGACCTTTATGTCTAATGAGACTCAATGATGGTGTCCAATCAAGTGTAGAGAAACTAAAAAGCCAAAGATGAGTGAATGTCAACACATATGTAGGTCACCCAATGCTTAATTTCTAGGCTCGAGGAGGTCCATAATTAATAATTCCCTCATAGAAACAACAGTCATTTCGATGCCTTAGCCACACAGGGTTCAGCAGTAAATCAAGATTTTTAATGAGACATCGAGGTGGAGTACCTCGCCCAACCAATCATTACAAGAGAAAAGGTCAATGAGAGAATCCTCATCGTATAGAGAGATCCTATATCGATATATTTGATCACATATTTTTTGTAAGACGATGTCTTACCGGTTGATGAGAAACAAGCCCATCATGTCAGGGTAGTAGCTACTTATTTCTACTTATCGCTTGAAGGAAAAATCTATTAGACATATTTTATAGTTTCTTAACTTAAATGTGTGGACCCAAATGACATCTATCAATTAGTATACAAACTTCATTACGGTATCTGTGGGAGCGTGCTATGCAAGATGGATATCTTTGGGCTTCAAAGAGATAAGGTTACTTGTGGCCATATAGATATAAAGATATAGTCTTCTACTTCATAATGTGCTATAAGTTTCAAGAGTTCTCTCTTATAATTCATCATCCAACTATCGACCTAAATTCATTGACTAGCCTGTGACTTTTGCTCATTGGGTTCTAGACATTGTGGGCCCTATACGTGAAGCTCTAAGAAATCTAAGTCTATTTTGTGGGCACAAACTATTTCAAAAAGTGGATTAAGAGTGAACCTTTGGGGAACATCAAAGACACTAATGTGATAAGATTTATATGTATTAACATCACGAATCATTCTGGCAAGCCGAGAGTGATCCCCACAAATAATGGAACATGATTTGAAAGTAGTCCATATCGAGACTTCTACGATAACCACAACATCAAGCACCATTTCAGTTCTGTAGCCTATGCCCAAGGAAATGGGAGGTTGATGCTTCTAACAAAATAGTGCATGATGGACTAATGAAAAGGTTAGAGAAGACAAAATTTTCTTGGGTGGACGAGTTTCCCCACGTCCTTTAGGCATATCATACTATGCCCAGGAGGTCGAGCGACCTAAATGATAAACTAAGGAACAAGCCTTAATCAAGTTAGATTCGTACTATCAATAGTTGGAAGAGTAGTAAAACAAACAAGTAACTCCAAGAAAATTCCAGGTCAGAGAATATGTCCTCATAAAGGTGCTTGGCAATACGAAGAAGACATCAGATTTCAAGTGAGGTCCTAACTAGGGAGTGGAATTTAAGGTTGTTAGAGATGATCTCCACAGCGACTAACATTTGGAAATAATAGGGGAAGTAAGATCCTAAGGGCCGAGAATGATTCCAATTAGAGGAAGTTTTATTTATAGCAAGTTTATCTTATTCCTCACAAATTCAATTTCCATATTTATTTTAAGTTGTGTTCCTGTTTATTGGAAAACTTAAACTTCAATTATTGTAATTATCTTCATTAGTGTTCCAAATGGAGGATCAAGAATTTTCTTTTATTTCTAAATTTTTATTATGTACAATCAAAATATTTTTCATCGTCATGAATGCCTTATCATCCTTACACATAGTCAAAACCCAAGGTTACACGTTTTCATCATAAGAAAGACGCGAACGCATCAAGAACTAACCTGGAAAGCAAAGGACCTAAGGGGTATCCCTAGGCATAAAATGTCCTAACCCTGGCCAGCTAAAATTCAGAATTGGTGGATGGACCTACAACCAGGTGCATTTTCTCTATAGTTTGACCTAGGCTTAAGACTATGCGATGACACTTTCTAAAAGGTAAGGAAAATAACAAAAGCGTGCTCGGCATAAATGGATGGGAAAGTGAAAAATATTAAATTAACTAATAATTTCATAGAACATTCACTTTTAAAAATCTTGTAATGGAAAATTTACAAAATGAATATATAGGATCACGATAAAAATCCGTCATTTATGATGAGTCTTTAGGGAACTTCATGAAAGTTATGGAATTCAACCATCCATATTTGTATGCCACCTGTTTACCTTCGTCAGGCTTAAGGGGGTATCAACCCATCCTTCATCATAATTAAAATCCCGAACTGCGCGAGAACCCCTTCTAAAGAGATAATTTATTTTCATTATCTCATCGACCATGCCTTGCTTGATCGAACAGTCCCTCTTAAAGTCCTCATCTTCCTTGTTAAGTTTCTTCCTTAGAGAATTTTTCTCATTCTACAATAGCTCAATGACATTACCAACCTCCCTAACTTTGATCCACCGATTAATGATAAGATGAGCCTTCTCATAAAAAAACACTTATCAGCATCTGAAGAGCTTACTGAACATGAACAAATTTGCTACCGGCTCGATTCCTGGTATCCCAACTAAGTACCAGGTCTAGATCATCAGTTTATGGAAGCGTTGACACCTCTACTAACCTAATTTCAAGATATGAGGATAAAAATAAAGTATGTAAGTAGGAAAAAGACAATTGAAAATCATCCATAGAGTAATGAGAAACTTATAAGTATTGGATTAACAATGACAAAAGTCTTTTTTTTCAGTAAATCAAAGGGTGGGTCATGCCCTTACAAACTTTCAAATGGAAGAAAAATACATAAATTAATGAGACCTACCTTAATTTTCTTACACCTGCCCTTCCATTATATGTTAAGGGAGGCCTTGTCCCTTTTCTCTTTCCTTAATGGAGAATCTCGATCATACTTCCCAAAAGTCTCAGACTTAGGGGTACCTCGGTCTTGATGATGGCTGCATCCCAGCCCTTCTTAAAATTTGACTTATGAATGTAAGGTGGTTCCTTATTTGCCTCAGCAAAGGTTTCCACAAATCCCAGGTCAATGAAATCATCTTTATTAACAGCTAAGACTAGAACAACATCCTCGGTGTACTTTTTAAGTTTATCAATCTCCGACAATAACTTTGACATTTCAATGTCAGTGGATTCATTGTCGGTAGCGTAAGCTTCCAGAGAAGAAACAAAAGCATCTTCGTACATTGTTAGAGCCTTCTCAAGGTCATCACTTTCTTTTACCTGTTTGCTCATTGTTGAGCATAACAACAAAATCTTCCATTGAGAATGCAAGTGATCCAATGGATTGATTTCTATATTAGGTTCCCACATAAAAATCCAATTTTTACTAGATTTTATCTTCAATTAGATTAGTTTAACATAAAAGATGTGTTCTAATTTCTAATTATCAAACTAAGCATGAAATCAACACCATAAATGGGGAAAAATCCCTAAAAAGGATAAAACTATATATTCAACACTATTGAATGATGTGATAAACTATCGACTTACATAATTTAGACAAACTAAGTGAGATGCGCATAGCCTTAGATAATTTTAATATAATACGAATCAGTCATGAGCCATCCACAGGTAGCAGTCTACCCTCGATTCCATCGATCATCATTCCTTTTGGTTCAACAGTGAACCGTAGGTTCATAAGTCAGTTTTAGAGTATAGCCTCCACAAATGTGTGAATGATATTCAAAATTAAGGTTGCACAAAAGTTCACAAATCACATAGGGGATGAAAGGATTGTGATGCTAAAATTATTTTTGTGAAATAAAATATGAAAACCTTTGGAATAGATATGAAAAATTAATTGTTACCAAAGTCTCATTAAAATTCTACTTAAAATAGGTATTTATAGGGCTAACATAAAATTCGACGTGACGATATTCGTTCAAACAAAAATGCAAGTCGCTCGAACGAGATGTAGACTTTTTATAATGAAAAGGCAATGTCATTTGAACATACATCGAATGTACTTCTAATGAGAAATCTCTTCTTTAAAAAACCCACTTCATTAAAAGATGTTGGAAAGTCGTTTTAATGAGATGGAATATCTCGTTCGAATGAAATTGCCTCTCGTTTAAATGGGACCAAAAATAAATTTTTATTTTAAAATCCTTTTGATAAAAATAACCTCAATCTTATGAAAACAAACATCCCAGGTATGATTGAGAAAATTTTCCACCACCCAGAGTTTTATGCCTTTATGAGTTGCATGGGTGTCTTCGATCTTGGAGATGTCGGAGTTCGATTTGACGAGTCAATTTGTAACGAGATATAATAAAATATAAAATAAAGCCTAATCTACGAGCAATTATAAATATATGCTCTTACAAATCTCCCCTTGGCTATTCCGGTACAAAACAAAATCGAAAACCAATTTACAATAAAAACCCATCTAAGACAATGATTCCTAATGCCCTCCAAAAACCTTGAAACAGAACGACATAAATGGAAACTTTGTCTTCAGACTGATCTTGTTCTTACCTTGGGCTATTTTGTGTTAAGCTTGTTTAGTCCATGAATTTATGATCAATGTGGAAGAAACCTACATACACGAAACAAAGAGATACCGTAAAGAATATGAGTTTCAAACTTAAAATAAAACTTTTCCTTAATTTGTTCTCCCCTTTTTTATCTGTTTTAGACGAAAGAGTAGACAGTAATAATGAATTATATTTATCACATAAGGAAGTAAGACATCATCACAAAGATATGTAAATAACGCACATGTAATGATATTCTCAAAAGGCAATTTCCTTCCACATTCTATAATTTTTTGAAAATTTTCAACCTTTTCAAATATAATGCATAAAGTGTAAAAATACAACACATCATGGAGTAACATTAAAATACCCGAATCGTGAATGAGTAACGAAATTGTGTGAACATATTCCATTGGAAAATCAACATAAAAATTCATTACAAGTGTGCACGAAGTCATGAGAGACTCCTAACGAAAAAACTCAAAGTCTACCTTAGGTATAAAGATTGTGACCTCATATTAAATAGACTCAACTTAATCAACATGACATGAACATAAATGATTCCCACACCAATAAGGCCAAACTATGTAATGTTTTTGAAGAAAGTCCGTTGTGCAAACCCATTGATGTTTGACTTTAACTCTGTAAAAATCTCTCATATATTATCAATTTACTCTCAATTATTTTGAAGAAATCATAGTACTCATGTGTACTGAGGCATCAATGAATCTAAAAAAAATTGGCCTAGCACTTCTATTTTTATGCGTCTCTAATCTTTTTAGGCTCTTTTATGCAAATGGTGGATTTTAACGCAAATTTTTTTTTGATCTTTCATACACCATTTCCATTTCTCAACATATAATAATATTTTTTGAAAAAATAAATGATATTCAGGTATTGGTTCTTACATGCACAACTTATCTCTTCTTACATTTGGTTCATTATTAAGCACAATTGATATGAGAACATCATATTCGACCCATGATAAGTAAGATCCATGTTCAAACAAGTTCCTGCACATGTGTAATAAAGGTAACAAGGAGTCTAAAATGGAGATAGTAGTGGTCAATGAGTAACGTAATGAATCCACCCATTATTAGGCACACTAACAAAATAAAGTCATGTAAGCACTACAAAATATCCACGTGAATGGATGAAATGAAGGGGTGATCCAAATATCTTAATTGTTCATCAATATACAGTAAAAATAAAAAATATAAACTCTTTTTTAGTTTTTCAAAATTTTTGTCAAAATAAAATCTTTTTCAGTTTTTCATCTTTTTTTTTAAAACTGAAAATCTTTTTGTATTTTTCAAAAATTTTCTAGAAAAACAAAATTGTTTACAGTTTTTTCAAAATTATTTAAAAAATAAAACACATAAGTATACAATGACGATACAATCTAGAAATATGAATATAATATGTAAGTATGATAAGCAACCTGCACTAGATAAAATACCCAAAGTCAATCAACGATGTAAATACTGAAGATTTCCCATGATCATCAAATCGAAGTGCATCTAAAAGTTTCATGAAAATATCGTCCAATTGATGTTCGGTGCTCATTAAGCTCAAGGATACAATCTTATCCTCAACTAGGACATGAATAAAATGCTCACGTATCCTAATGTGTTTTTTTGCGCGAATATTAGACCGAATTACGAGATATATGAATTGCGCTCGTATTATCATAAGAAATAATCATCGTGCCTTGTGAAATCCTATAATTTTCCAACATGTCCTTCATCCATCAGAGCTGCGTGCAACAACTCCAAACGATTATATACTCAGCCTTTGTCGTGGACAAAGATATGGAGTTTTGCTTCTTAAGAGACAAGAGCATTATGAAAGTATAAACATCGACCCGAGGTGCTCCTATATCCATGAACATCCCCTTCCTAATTGGCATCCGAATAGGCAGAAAAATGGTCATTAGTATCAAAGGAATACCAAATATTATAGGAAATACTGCCACTTATGTATTTAATGATACATTTAAGCGTGAGCTAATGGGAATCTTTTTAGGATGCCTGGTATTGTACATATACTCTAACAGTAAAAGAAATATCAGTAAAACTAATGGTGAAGTAGATAAGGCTAACTATCAAACCCAGATAAAGGGTTTGCTTTATGTCCTTGCCTAACGTATCTTTGCAATGCTTTGTCAATGTACTCATTGGGGTGTGTGAGTGCTTAGCAGAGTCCACACCAAACTTCTTCACTAGTTACCTTGCATATTTGGAAGATATATGAGTATCGTATACTCAAGAATGTAAGCTCACCAACAATGCTCATCTCAAACTCGCTCTTCATCTCCTATTTAAAATTGTGAGAATGGTAGGAACAAGTGGATCCAAATACTATTTCTTCCACATAGACTTGGGCAACTAAAATAGCACCACCCTCTTTCCTCACAAATAATGTTTTATCCACTCCCCCTCTCTTAAAGCCACGGGATAAGATATAGTAAGTAAGTCTCTCATACTAAGAACGGGATGCTAGGTTCAAACCATACAAGACCTTCTTAAGATAATAGACATGTCCCGAGTGCATAGGGTCTTCAAACCCCTTTGAGTTTTCCATGTAAACTTCCACCTATATAATGAAATTCGAAAAGGAACTCTTAACATCCATCTGATATAACATGAAGCATATATGATATGCTATGGCGAGTGGTAAGCAGATGGAGTTAAGCCTAGCAACAAGAAAGAACGTCTCGTCAAAGTCTACATTCTCAATTGGTGTCTAGTCTTAAGCGACCAACCTAGCCTTATTGCCAACTATGGTACCGTTCTCATCCATTTTGTTCTTATAAATCCACTTGGAACCTATCACATTAGTCATTTTATGCTGGGGACTAACTCCCAGACATTGCTCTTATGAAACTGAAGCAAAACATCTTGACTAGCGGATATCCTATGCTCATCCTTGAGTGCTTATTTCACATTCTTGGACTCGATTAAGGAGGTGTATCACAAATAGCTAACCATATTCTCTATTTGAGAATAAATTTTAACACCTAATATGGTATCACCAAGTAGAGATAAAGGGTCATGACTTTTTCGATCCCAAGCAACTGGATCCTCTAAATCAGGAGTGGGGTCTACTGAGGTAGTGTGATAAAGGATGGGATCATCACCATTGAGTGCCAAAGTCTTGTCATCTATAATCGTGAAGTTTATAGACTCCATAATCTTAGAGCTTGAAAGTTTAAACACCCTATAAGCCCGAATCATGGATGAATTCCCTAAAACTGGCCCCTCGTTGCTCCAGGAGTCGAACTTTTCTTAGCGCTCTCTATATGTCAACATATAACAATTATTCCCCATCCATAACTCATAAGACGTGTGAAGCGTGTGAAAATGAAGATATACCTTATTCACCATGTGGCATGCGGTGTTCACGGTCTCTGTCCAAAAATATTTAGGAACGTTTCTTCCAAAAAGTATGGATCTAGCCATCTCTTGTATCATCTGGTTCTTTCTCTCAACAATCCCATTTTATTGAGGGCCAAAAACTCATGTTTGATGCCCACTCATCAGAATAGCTTTCTATTTTAGCTTCTTTAAATTCAGTTCCATTATCACTATGCATCCAATTAATAGTGACACTGTGTTAGTTCTGTAGGAGACGGTACTTAGTTGTTAGGAACTCAATCGTATCGGACTTTTCTCTAAGGAATCCTACGATAGAATATCTAGAAATTTCATTAACCACCCCGAGAATGTATCTCTTACCACTTAAACTCTCCGAGTGATTAGGACACATAAGATCTATGTTAGTCAACTCTAAAACATGGAAGGTGGTATTATTATTCAACTTCTGATGGGGACTTCGAATTTGTTTTCCTTGTTGGCAAGGTCCAAAAACTGAGGAAGCTGGCTTTCCGAGTGATGGTAAGCCACGAACTAAGTCATTTTTCACTAATCTCTCAAGATACCTAGAGTTCACATGACCTAGTCACTGATGCCAAAGGTCCATAAAGGAGAATTGCACTGTGGTGCACAGAGGAGGACTTAGGAATGATCCCATAGTAATTGTCTTTGATCCTTACTCCTTATAGTAAAAATTCACCGGTTTGATCATATACGTTACATTTGGACCGGCCAAACTTTATCGCAAAGTTTGCATCGCACATTTGTCTTATGTTAATTAAGTTCATTTTCAACCCTTTTATGTATAACAAATTGTCTAGTTTAGGAAATTCGATTATCTCACCACACCCTCGCCCTAAAATATTAGACCCACTACCATATCCAAAAGTGACTTTACAATTTCTCCAAAATAAAATTATAATTCTAAACTACAAATTATTTCTATCCAAAATTTCTCTCTACTTTCTTCTCTAGAATTCTCCTCTACATGAAAAAAAAAACAATCTTAAAAAGAGAAAAAAATTATAAAATAAGAAAAAACTATTTACAATATATACAATGGATGAATTCTGAATGCACTCTTCGGTAATGAGAGAAATTTTCTAAAAATTACAAACTCTCTCATTATAAAATTATTCATAAGAATTCAACTAAAAAAATAAATTCTACACTATCACTTTATATTGAGATATTTTCTAAACATGCAAATACTCTCCATAAAGGAATGAATAATAATTTACTTCCAAAATAGATAAATTTAACCACCTCACTATATATTGAGATATTTGCTAAAAATGGAAATACTCTCTATAGAGGGATGGAGAAGAATTATCCCGAGTTTAAAACTAAAATGGAGATATTTTCTTCAAATTGAGCCTTCATGCTTTTATAAGTGGCACATGGAGGTAAGGGGAAATTTGGTAATGAACATAAGTGCATGTGGGAAGAGGTGTAAGAGGAGTATATGGTAAAATACACAAATGTGCACGAGTTTTGGATGTAATGACGATAGTTTAAGGGCATATAAGGAAATATGCAACAAATAAAACATGTGGCATTTGGGTTTTATTTTAGAGTTGAGGACTTTTATTTAACAAATTCGATTAGAAATGGGTTTTGGGTTAATGTTGGATACGAAGATCAATTAAAGGGAGTTCCATGGGTTTTGGGTTGAGGTAGGTTTCGAATTTGGTGATGGGTGTGCCCGGGTTGGGGGTTGAGTCAGATTTATAGGGTCGCCAAAGGTTATGGATTTTTGGGCAGGACCGAAAATGGGTTGAACTCCGATGGGTTTAGAATTTTTTGGCAAGTTTAGTTCCGGTATGGTGATGGGATTTCCAGTTAGAAGAAATGGGTAGGGGGTGTAGGTTAAGGGTTTCCATGGTGGGGTGTGAGTTGTGGTGGTAATGGAGGTGGTGAGTTTTGGTTATGGTGGAAAGAAAATATGGAGATGAAGGAAGAAGTTGATGGGAGGAGAGGGGAGAGAGAGTGTAGAAATCTCATTGGTTGTCAAGTGGGATGTTTGAAATGTGAGTTTTGAGAGTTTATTGGGTGTAAGTGAGGTGTATGGGGTGTAGGGTATAGATTAAGGATGTGTTTGTGTGTGTGTGTAAGGTGTATGAGATTAGTGTGTGTGTATGGAAGTAATGTGTGTGTAGGTAGTTTATTATACACACACACACACACACACACACACACACACACACACACACACACACACACAACACACATGCAATAAAATTATAAAAAATCAAACAAACACATAAAATATAAAAAGCTCACAATAAAATAAAAATAAAACTAAAATATAAAAAAATAAAACAAACAACAGTAAAAATATAATAATAAAAATATGAAACACACACCTAAATATATACAGATACTGACATGATGACACATGTTTATATATTATTTATTAAAATAATCAAATACAAAAATATAGACCCTAAAATAAAAGAAAAATCAAAATGATAAAATAAAAAAAAGAAATAAAAATGACCCAACCTAAATATATATATTAAAAATTAAAACAATGATACCACACACATATAGAAGAATTGTAAGAGAGGATAAGGAGGTTTGGTCTCAGTTATGGGACAATGTAAGTAGTACGGGAATTTGGGTTTTGGCTCAGTTAACACATATTTGCTATAATTCAATTGATATAAGACTTTTAATTGTGCAAGTGACATTTGACCTACAAGATAAGCATATATGATCATAAGACCAATTTGTTCGAGAATTAGCAATTAAAAACCATATATTTGGGGTTTTATTTGAACACTTTAAGGTGCTTATCACACCACCCCAAACAGAACATTGCTAGTCCTAGAGCAAAAATAGATAAAAATAAAGATAAAAAACCAAAAGTTTACAACTTTCGCGGCTACTTGCGATTGCACTTAGCATGTGCAACATGCCTTTAAACGTCTAGGTTTGCCTAAAGGACGAGTTTTGTCTTGTGAGGGATAGCAGGAAATATACCCACAAAATTCTTTATTTTAAAATAGCAGTCACTCTTTTATTAAACGTAGAACAATCGCACAATCCATCAAGCGATAAATATTTTGAGGAATACAATCTATAAGTGCATAAAAATCTTAACTAAGTGAATACTCAAGGTACATCCTCCTTCGAACTCAATATGTGTGGTGTGAATCAGTAAAAATGGGTTGAATATCATAAGAGTAATTCCCTGATCGCCTTTTAGGAATCAATGCTTCAATTTCAAAATCCCACAATTATTGCTTTCGTAGATGAATTCACGAGATTTGGGTAAGTGTATCGCACTTCTGTGTGAGGATGTTACTAATTGTAAGCAATGTCAAATGTCTCACACACATATAATAAAGAACAAAAATTATACAAAAAGAAATGATCTCATCAAAGAATGCTTATCACTATAGTGAGAACATCGAGTTATTTACCACATTGACCTTTATTTGCCGGAACACCTAGGGGAAAATATGGATGTTTATGGGTGACGGGAAATGAAATGAGGAGGATATGATGAGATGATGAGATGAGGAAGGATGGAGAAGGATGTTTGAGAAGAGTGTATTATGCTTGAGGAACAATGTCTTTATTTAATGAGATCTTGATTGCAAACTTTCTTCTTCTTTTTTCATTTATTCTTTTCTTTTCTTTTCTTTTCTTTTCTCTTTATTCTTTTTTCTTTTTTAAATTGTCACATTTTTTTAACTTCCATATACTCATTAATGTCTAAGATAAATACTCTAAAAATTACAAATAACCGCAACATAGATTTGTATCGAAGTTTTTTTTCCATCTAAATGAACTCTGAGAGAGGTATTTACTAAAAATGTTAACACTCTTCTCTTTTTAAACACGGTGGGTGGAAAATGGAGGGTATATGGAAATAGGGATGATATATGGTGATGATATGAAAAATGAAAAGTGTATGGATGTGGAATTTGGTTAGTGTATGGCTGAAAGTCTAATGATCGGGACAAATTTTAAGACACATGTTTCTTAGAACTTGAAAGCGATGTCATTCTCAGTGATCAAGCCAAAAATTTAGTGAAAAATAATGTGATTATACAACAATTAAGTGCGGACCCTAAGGAACACTACAATAGAAACACTTTTTTATGACGCTCGAAAAAATAATTTAAAGACATTTATTACAAAAATGTCAATTAAAGGTTAATACTATAATTAATGTGACCTTTCTAACATAACGTGTCATTTTATATATATTAGTATTATTTTTATCACAGTTTAAATATAAAAATCATATTTGATTGTAGATATTATGATTTTTTTAAAGAGTTTCTAAGCTAAATACATATTATGTCCCTTTTTTCTCTTTCAAAATTTGGAAGCGAGGATTTCCCCCTAATTTTGTTTTTGATCTTTTACCCACTCCCTCCAAACATCATGTTTTACCCCCTCACGTCACTCCTCCTATCCATTCCCTCACGCTCTCCATTTTATGGTACGCTTTCTCTCTCCATTATTCTCTCACGTACTCGTGACTTTTGATTGCGAGTTTGGTTTATAATTTTGGTACTGAAGAGTGCGCTTTTGTTCAAATTAAGAAATTATTTAATTAAACATAGTTTTTCAATTACATCCTAAAACATGCATCTAGATGATTTATCAAATAAAATAAAGCATGTGACACAAAATATTAAGAAACGGTTGCAAATATAAACAACTCCAATAAATCATTTTACTGATAATGCGTCAAGGAGTAGTGGGAAATGGTTGAGCAACGCGTCGCATGTAGCATGATGCACGTGTGAAGATGAAGGATGTATGGATTCGGATAAAGGCCGTCATAGATGATCGTGATGACGTGCCAAATGTAGCGGTATCAGACATACAAACTGTGATCTAGAGAAAACATAAAATTCCTAGATTTTACCCGGGCATTTGTAAAATTATGTCTTTAGAGGTACGTTTTCTGGTTCGTTTCATGAAAGGAAAGTTATAAACATTTTCAATTCTCTGGTTCATTTCACAAGTGACTTGCGATTAGGGCATACATAAATCTTGGGGATAACGCGATGCAAATAAAATGTATTGGGTGTGATTTGAAATTTCAAGGGTTTGGTATTTTAGGGTTTCTGTATTGTAATAATTATTTATGATAACTATTGTATGTGTTATGATATTGCACAATAAGTGGTTTTGGTTCTAGCTTTAATTGTGTCTATGATGATGTGGACTTGAGTCTTTTTTCGATGAAAGTTGATAAGTCTATATGCTAAGTGGTTTTTATATATAGATTACACCGTATTTTTTTTTAATAGTAATGATTATGTTTTATGAGTTTATGAATTATAAACCCCTAATCAAATTTCTTCTACCATTTCTTAGACATGAAATTTTTACTTGTCATTGTAATTTTTTTTCTTTGTCTCGATGGATGCCGATTCCCATCTTTGTTATTGTGGATGTTGTCAACACACATTATTTTTAATGAAATGTGGATATATTGCATGTCATGGAGAAATTTAATCATAGTAATTAATGTGGATGAATACTATTAAAAAAATTCATTTACAATATATTATTTTTATGATGATGTGAGTCTAGAATTATCATGTATTCCCCCCCCCCCCTCACACCTATCACCACCACTCAAGCAATATCATTTTAGTTGGTATCCTACCTCTCCTATCTTAAGGAGCTCCCGGTTGTAGAAATTAACTATTATAGTCTCATTTTTGGGTTAAAATTTGTCGTTAAGGGTCAAAATAGACTATGAATTGTATATTCTCCATTCACGTGTGTTTATGTTATGTAATTGAGGCTTTGATTTTTTTAAAGTTAAGGCTTTATTAAGTTGTTATAATCTGTATAAGGTGACTTAGAAACCTCTTCTTTCAAAAGTGGTTGAAAGATTAGTATTTTCTCATTATGTGTAATTTGTTAGGTATGATTTATCTTTTTTCTCAAGATCTATTCGTTATTTGGATCTGCCCACCATAATGATATTCGATAATTGTTTGTTATTTAAAAACTGAATTGTATTTGGATGATGAAATTAAAAAATTGATATAGAAACCCATTTCAACATAACCTAATATTTGCACATTTCTATTATTAGTATTGTTGAATTTAATTCATGAACATTGATTTGGGTCATAAATTGTTCAATACTCTCAGTACTCTCGTTATTCTCATTACTATTTTCTCTTATCCTGAACATTTATTTTCACATTACTCTCTTATTTGAACAAGACATAACTGGCTTGGTATTACTTTTCTTTCCATCAACACTTATTAGTCTAAGATCTTCGATATGAGATGGATGCTTACCAGCATTTCCAGTTCAGGTGTACCAAGTATCTTCTAACCTACATTCTGCATTTGAATTATGTTGATTATTTTTACAAGTTAATGTTGATCTTACGGATTTTCAGGCCTAGATGTTATTCCTCTACATGGGTTTGGCTATGTGATATAATATTTTGAGAGTAAATGAAAGTCATAATCGTCCATGGTAATTTCATATAACATGCTTTAATTAATTTACCCCCAATGTATGGACCTTTATTGTCTAACTATTTTGGTTGTAGTTTACATAATCATCCATATATAAATATGTTTTTATTATTGGTCTTAATATTTGAATATATATCCATGTTTTTTACATGTCCATATATTTACCTTGTTTGTTATCTAATCGATGGACTTGTTTTCAATTTTTTCGTATTTGTATGTACCCATGTAAGAGGCTTGTCGACATAAACATCGAAAGGTTGCTTCAAAAGAGGATTGGGACTTCCTCAGCACACTTTTAATAACCCGGTGTTTTAGGAGACATTTTTAACCAATAGAAAATGAGATGTGTTACCAAAATATGGTATGATTACTAGTTGATATGATTTGTAGATCTTTTTTGTGCTGTTTATTATATATGGATCAAAATTGAAATTGTAACACGAACCCAAGAAATACATAAATTCATTAAGTAGTTCAAAATTGAAGTTTGAAACTGGCGTATAAATGATATTACTCTTTAGACCATTTGGATGTATACAACTCAGAACACTTAGGGAACTAGTAAGGAAGAGAGATCTTATTGATATTGAATCGTAGGGGAAAAGTCAAATTGACACGGATGTAGGAATATTAAAATTGTTAACTTGTGGTTTAACAGAAGATAGTTCCTCATAAAAACCATGATGGTTACCCCAAATTCATATAGGCGACGTTAAGTAATTGAGTGTCTTGTGATAAATATCTATTGACTTCAGTGCCATTTTGAAATTTTAAATTGAGAAAACTGATATCAAAGAAAAGTCTCAGTTTTTGCTATTTAAATAATGCAAATAAAACTCTAGTCTCCATATACTAAGTGGGAAATAAACACTATAAAAAATAGAATATGAATAATTTGACTAGAAATAACAAAATCCAATAAAATATAAAGCAAGATTACAAGGGGCGAAGACTAGTTGTCATATTTAGAAAAAACTTGCAACAAAGCCTGAATGAATAATTACAAATTGCAATCACCCCCAGCTCACTAAATTGACATGAAAATGTGTTTATTTCTAGGTTGCACATGTTGTTGCCAATTCACAAAAGAATTTAACAAAAGTGGATTTCTATACTTTGATTTTTAAAAGTAATGAAGTAATGTTTCGTTCTAGGGGAGGTTGCTGAGGTTTCTCGTGTTAATTTAATTTGTAATCTAATAATTAACCCAAAAAATCTAGTCTCATTTTCACTTGGGTGCATTCCTAATTGCTGTATTTAGACTAAGGTGCATTTTTAACTGACATAAGGGACTGTTTTTGTTGTAGTGACTGATGACATATTCATCAGCAATTACTTCTTTCATTTTCAGAATTTTCTTTTATTTTATAAAAGAAACTATTTTATTTAGTTTACCTGCTCTGTTTTAGAATGAAAGATTGTTTAGTTACTGGGTTTTAGAACCTATATATCGGAATCTCTTCTCAAGGAGTTTGAAAAAATAATGTTTGACTCTTTATTGTAAATGCAGTGTATATTTGGAGATGAGGCACGGTGAAATTTTAGAATTTAAAGAATATATTCTTGAAGCTAGTTAGGTTTTCATCTAACACAACACACAGACGTGTAATCATATTTCAGGTTGTCTGTGATTGATGGACTTCACACCTAGCAGTAGTGATAATAAAACTTTAACGAGGTGTTTTTCATCAATAAAAGGGCTGAATGAAAAGTTAAATCCACTTTATGTGTTTGAAACTCAGTTCTAACCAAGAGGAAGTTCAATATCATGCAGTTGATGTATAATTATACCCTACGCAGGTAATATAAATTCAATGGACTTAAAGTTGACAAAATCTTATCCTTTTCTTGATGAGCCTTCTCCCATTAACAAGTCTAATTTAGGTTTATATTCTAGTCTATTGCCTTACTCACAATCAGGAGCGCTATTCTCATCTAGATTGCTAGCTTCTCCAAGAAAAAAGCCAGGGATGCTTGATGATGTTCGTTCCAATGGTTGGCTTGATGCCATGAAATATACTTCAACCTCTTATTAATAAGACGGTAAAGTATTTCTATTTTGAGGTCCCTTTGAATGCTAGTGATGTTCCTCATCATCCTTGGATGGTATGTTTAATATCTCTTTACTCTAAAAAAGTAGGTAGATACATTAAAAGTACGTGTCATGTCCACATGTTACAATGTAACCAATGGCGGTTTTAGGATTTGGAGAATGTGTTATCTAAGTATAGTACAATAGTGTTAGATTATTACATGTTGAATTATAGTTATTTGATTTGAACATTTATTTTCACTCTTTATTTATGTATTTATTATTGGTTGCCTTTTGAGTTTTTCTTTATTGAATTTCTTTTATAGTTGGAAGTCCCTTTTCGTTAAAACTGTGATTATAATGCTACTTTTGGGTATTGTACTTTATTTAGTCAGCATAGAAGATATAAAAAGGTATTTTTTTTTATGTTCACTTCATCTTAAGTTAAGTTCACATTTTCATACAACGATTTAGTAATGGAGTACTATTCTAACCTTTCTATGGTAGTATTGTTGCGACTCTATAAAGTTAGCGCCATTGATCAACTGAATGCACGAATATACAACTAAAAAAATTACATGTGTGGTATAATCAGTGTATTTCTTGGGCACAAAATCTTGATCATTTAACATGTATTAAATTGGAGCTGAAAAGACATTTGCTAAATAGTGTAAGTTTTGAGTAAAAGTTAAGCAGATGAAGATTGAAATGAAGATCTCGCTTTAGTTTTCCATTGTAGTAGGTATATTTTGGACGGATGTTTAAAATTAGTAATAGCTTCATCGCTTCAGCTTTCTGTTAGTAAATTTTCACAAAGATAATACTAACACAATCAACCATATGTGTAAGCTGAATATTTTTTCCTTGGTGCAGCACCCTCTATCGGCTAAGCATATCTTATAGTTATTAATATGAATTGAGTCCCGAAACTGAGAGTATGTCATTCAAGATTTCCAATGTTCAACAACGCCTGTCTCACTAAATTTTGAGATGCAATTGAGTCTTATTTCTTGCCCATAGGAACCCTTCATTAAACGCGTCTCATATTTATCTTGATTGCCAACAAAATATACATATGGACATCTCTTATTCAAGAAAAGGACCCATATTAGTGAAAAAATAGGTATATTATCTATGTCTCAAGTCCTTATAGGTTTATAATGTTATATGTATTTATGTATCTGTATATATGTGTAAGACGGTAGTTTACATAAGATGGAGGTGTAACGTCTTTTGAGTATGGTAATGATAAGTTAACTAGCAAAACCTTGGACTAATGATAGGACATGCAAACACAAACTCAATGAAGATAAACTCAGTTTAAACTCATAAATCTCTCGTGTATAACTCAGAAGGTAGTAATAAACTTAGAAGTAACTTAGCTAGAAGGGAGAGAGAAGTAAGCACCTTAGATACACCTTGGTAGGCAGTCAAACACAACAAAACACCCTCAAGAATCTCTGTCAAGTATTTAAAGCTTCGTAATAAATAATAATGGTGAGTGAGTAAAAACTCTGGTTCGTAATAACTCTCTCTGATGTCTCTAGCAAAAACTTCTGAACTCTCTCTAAAAAAAGGATCCCCTACTCAAAGGTGGTTAGGGTCCTTAAATTGCCCCCCACACCACCCCCGAGGTAACTCAGTCATTAAAGACTTTGAAAAGCCTCCCTCATACTTTATGTCGCAACATTAAATGCCTGATGCACTAGTTAGCTCCACATCATAGGCATTAAATGCCAAGGCATGCCTTTTGCCTAACCACTGTGTGTCAGGGGCTGTTGTCACAGAGGTGGCTCACCAATTGTCTGATAGCCCCAAATACCAAGGTGGTTTACTCAAGTGCAGGTCTGACATTGCCTAGATGGTTAGTAACATCAGATAAAGTAGATGTGACATTAAGTAACGGGTTATTTGGTTCATAACTCAAGCCCGATGGAACTCCAAGGTGCTCTGCCCGAGGTTCCACGGCCAAGGTCCTTCGGTGTTTTACCAGGTGTATCTAAGATGTTAAGGACAAGCCCCAACTTTGCCTCACTTCTCAATCCTCCAAACCAAGTCCTTCTAAAGTTCCCACAGCGAGGTCATTCGATAGAGTATGAAAGCTCTCCCAGGCCTTGCCAAGCCTGGTCTCTCGCGAGTACCGTTTGAGCTCATGCTAAAACTCATTATTATTCTCGTTATAACATTAAAATCGTTATAGATCGCAGTCAACATAAAAAAGATACAATATGACTAACACAACAAGCTAAAGTATGAGTTACCACGCTAAGCTGCCTAGCTGAGTTGCCACGCTTGAGTTGCCTCGATTTCTTAATCCTAAACACTGTTTGCTAATTGTGGAATTATCCTTAATCTTAGGATTACCTTCAAGCCCCCTCTATATTTTCCCCTTAGTGGAGAGATTTATCATGGGAATAGGAAATTTCAACACGAAAACTTCTCTATCCGATGAACCTTCTCTGTGTGTAAGCAATATGGCCTCCTTTTCTTCGTTAGAACCGTAGCATTATAATCTGAAGGAAAAAGTAAAATTCTCCCTGATGTTCCTGAGCAGAAGTGCTACGACTTATTAGGGCTTTGACGATGGGACATCGCCACTTTTTCCTTATGCTGAGTCCCAATCGTTCTAGCTTTCTAATATTTTGAAATTCTCCCGAAAGGCCTGCTAACCTTCTCAAATAATCATTTTAACTCTTGGTAAGTGAGATTCTCCCTTGTAATGCTTGGCTATGTTCGAAAAACCAGAAATTCTCCCTGATGTAGCTGAGTCACCATTTAAACAACGTTTGAACTTGGGGCAAGGGGACATCGTAGCTTTTTTGAACCGTTGGGACATCTTTTTCGTTGAGAGTTACTGGATATGTTTGACAAAAAAATTGGCGCCAAAACTCGAACTTTCTTAGGAAGGCAACCCCTTCTAGTCCCCAGGCGTCACTTCGTAAATGACGTAGCGCTGTGTTTTTAGCTGTCAAAACACTTCCATAAGTGCCACGTGTTCATTTGAAATGATTATAGGCGACCTTGCACGTGCGATGGTGGGAAACTGAAAAGACATGATTTAAAAGGTTTAAAACGATTCAAATGACTATTTTATTTCAAATCCTTCTCTTTCCTTCTTCTTCTTCAAGCTCCCGTATTCCTGAGAGAGATAAAACTGTGCAAAAACCTCCATTGTTGTCCAATACCTTACCCAATTTCTTCATTCTCTCATCTTTTACACCACAATCCGTGGTTGTGGTTCTCCATCTTCATTCCTAACCCTTATTTTACCAATATTTATTTCTTGCACTTCGTTGTTGTCTGTAATGGCCTCTTCAAGCAACCCTGCCACCAATGCTCCACCTACCGCCCCCGCTGTTACCGCCTCCTCTGCCGCCTCATTGACTACTACTCATCAAGAATAATTACGTTTCTATCGTCGAACCCCCATTTTTGGCAAGGGTGAGGACTTTGCTGGGTCGTGTAAGACTTACGTTTTCAATGCCAAGTATGATGCAATGCGCTTGGTGATGAAGATGAGAGTGCTGATGACTGGGGCTTTCTATGTCCCGAGGGGATTTCCTATGGTCCCACATCGACTTTGAAGGTACTGGTGGCTCTCTTGCTCACTTTGCTGCCTGAAACTCCTATATGCAGAGTTTCCATGCTGATACCCTCAATAAGATTGGGCTTCATCGAGCCAAGTGGTTTGGTGAGTTTATGTTGTCCAAGAATAAAAACGCTCTTCTCGTTCTGGTGTCTCGCTTGAACGTTATAACTCATACATTCATTGTTGCGTGGAGAGAATTTATAATAACATTGGAGGACGTGTGCGAGCTCCTATGCCTTGAGGCCACAAGCCATGATCCCTATTCCGATGAAGCCCTGGATGCCTAAGAGACTGCTGATCATTTGGAGTTAGACCGTATATGCCTAAGGTGCATCGGTACTTCAAACAAAGCTACCTTCACTCCTTTTATCAACTATTTCTTCAAGGATCCTTCTGAAGGTAGTTCCTCTGAGGCTGCCCCTAGATAAGGTACATCGTTGAAACTCCCTACCTATATCCTTGTCATTCTTTCTCACTTATTTTTAACGGGGAAGCCTAACGACCAGTCTCGAAGAGAACTCATCAACATATATCTCCATTTGGCTCGGGGTATCAAGCTTTCTCTGGCTGCAATCTCCTTGGGATCCCTCTACCTATGGCTTGAGAGAGCCCTTTTTGACATGGAATGATCTCTAGGTCGTTATAATCTGACCAACTTTGCCAACTGCTTCCTCCTAATAGGCTTCCTCTATGTGCATTTACCGTCCGTAGAAGCCAAGACCAATCGCCCTGCTTTGGGGGAAACAATCCTTCCCCCTCGCTCCTTTGTTTATCACAAGAGATAAAGCTAAAAGGAGCTGACCTCCTTTATCGATGACTTCTTGAGTTTTGTGATGAGGTCCTATAAAGAGGATATTTTGCTCTACACTTGTGATTTTTTCAAACATGGGACAAGAGTGGTGCAGGAAACTACTGTAGACCTCATTACTAAAGACCCCTCACTAGTCGTGGTCCTTCTATTTTTACCAGGATACCTGCCCTCTTAAACGGAGTGGGGATACACCAGCGAGCACTACAATCCCAATCGATGCAGTCATCAGTTTGGCTTTGATCAAGGGGCTCCTTTCCCAATGTTTTAATTATTTAACCCCAAGGTCTCCTTTAGCGAGGCATGTTCTCTGTTCTCCTCAACTGCTGCATGGGGAGTGAGTTCTATAATAGCTGGGAGAGTCACCATTCCCAGCATCACAAGGCAAGGGGATGTGACCCCTCTGTTTACAACAAAGTACTGGCTGAGGCAACTGGACAAAATTTTTGAATTCATCGAGGGGGATCCCGTGTATCCTCCAGTTCTTTCGTTTTCTGCCTTAGAGTTGGGTTTCAAGGGTAATTCCATTCTTGGGGTTGAGTTCCCTCTAAGCCAGACCCCCAAAGGACCTCCTACTGAGCTTACACCATACTGCCCTGATCCCTATTTCCATGCCCAAACCCAAGGCCGCTGCCACCCCCAAACCACCTGCTCCTTCGGCCAAAGCCACAACGACAGGAGAAGGGCCTTCTCAGCCACCTACTAAGAAGGCCAAGAAATCCAAGTCTCGAGCTCAGGCACCAACAACTTTGGAGGCATTCCCTATTGCCTCCGTTCCCCCTACTATGTCCCTAGAGGTAGCTGAAGAGATAAGGAGGCAGGTGCAAGATGATATTGAACGAATTAATGATGAATTTTAACGACGCGTTATTGTCGTTCCTCCTTCGACTTCTTTTGCCACGATCGTGGTTGATCCCGCTGAGCGACCGATAAAAAGGAGAAGAAGGTCGAGGGTACCTAAAGGTAGTGATGCAACGATCTCAAGGAAAAAAACAATGGGTACTAAGGCCCAAAAGAAATGGACGCTTGAGAAATGTCCATCCCTGGCACTTTTTGCTATTTCCTGCTCGCCACCATCACCAGTGGTTATACCTTCTCATTCTCCCTCTGGGTCTGGGGTATGTGTGCATTCATTTTTATTCGTATTGCCCTGTTCTTAAGGTAAACTGCATCTACTTATTTCTTACTAATTTTTTGTGCAATGAGTTGGAGAAGAAAGGTCCAATCCCCCCAGTTACCCCAGTCCCCCTGTAAGCCATTTCGTGGGGGGCATTGCGGTATCTCTCAAGCTGATACCACTCCTCCTCATTCCCCCATGGAAGGCCTTACCTACTCACATCGTTTGTCCTCCTAATGAGCCAAATAATCTACTATGAGGGTTGCTTCCACTGGGTCTGCTGAAATGCCTAGCCAACCATAGGCCAGTATTGCAGCCTCCTCTGAGTTACCATCAGAGCAAGAGGTCCCTCTACACCTCGTTATGGTCGAGGAGATTACCCCTCAAGTAAATTTCTCACCAAGTCTCAGATCTTTTGTTTTTCCCATTTCTTTGTTTATCATTTCTGATATGTTGGGCTATTTTAGGTGGAAGTGGGGTCACTGATAGCTAACATTCTCCTTCCCTTTGCCTTGACAAGACCCCTTGCTGTAGTTCCTCATTTTGGTGCCATAACGGGGGTAAGTTAGGTGTATTCCTGCCTCTTATTATTTTTTGTTTACTCCTTGTATCTAACACTTGGTTTTACATTTGTATCTTTCTCCAAGTCTTTCTCCGCTTTTTTCTCTTAGTGTCCCTTTCCTTTCCCAGGCCCATGTTGATGCTGCTGTTCTCGTTGGGGCCTCTCTTGAAGGTCCAATGTCTTCTTCTGATGCTACACCCGTGATGGCTTTAGTAACTTTTATTGTGGAGGGAAGTTTTCCTTCCGTTGAGGCCTCTTCAGCCAAGGGCCCCCTTAAAGATACTGAGGCGATGAGCCCGCCCCCAATAATTTCTACCACTATGGACCTCGTGGTGACTCCCGTTCTCGCTCCTACTACTACTAAGGTACTTTGCTAATCTCTCTTCATTTCTCAATATCTCAAACTACACCCATACAGGTGACTTACAACGAAAACGCTTGTTAAAATTTTCCAAAAAACTCCACCTATATCGCTGACTTAACATGAAAACACTTGTTTAGATTTTCCAAAAAATTCAACCTATATCGGTGACTTAACAACGAAAAAACTTGTTAAGACTTTTTCATAAACTCCACCTATATCGGTGACTTAACAACGAAAACACTTGTTAAGATTTTTTCATAAACTCCACCTATATCGGTGACTTAACAACGAAAACACTTGTTAAGATTTTTTCATAAACTCCACTTATATAGGTGACATAACAACGAAAACACTTGTTAAGATTTTTTCATAATCTCCACCTATATCGATGACTTAACAACGAAAACAATTGTTAAGATTTTTTTATAAACTCCACCTATATCAGTGACTTAACAACGAAAACACTTGTTAAGATTTTTTCATAAATTCCACCTATATCGGTGACTTAACAACGCAAGCACTTGTTAAGATTTTCCAAAAAACTCCACCTGTATTGGTGACTTAACAATGAAAACACTTGTTAAGATTTTTTTTTCATAAACTCCATATTTACTCTAAATGTTCTCAGGTTTCTCGAGAGGATTCTCCACCAGCTCCTTCGCCCATTGCCTCGCGACACCGGTAACCTTTCGTGTCAAAAGATTTTTCCCACGATGATCAAGGTTCCACGACCGGTGCCGCTGCTGAGAGTGAATCTGACTGTGAGCTTCCTCTACCTGACCTAGCTCCTCACCCATTCTGCCTGATGGTACTTCAGTGTTCCCCTCAGATGCCAACTAACCATCTTCTGGTAATTGAACAACTTGTAAATCATCGTCTTGAGATATTCATGGTGGATTGCCTGCATTTAAACCTCTTAGTCAAGAGTTACAGGCTTTAAGGCATGGCCACCGCCGTTGCTGAAATTGCCAACGCTCTGACCTCAAATGTTACCAGGGCACTCCTTAACCAATTTTTAGGTTATCTGAGGGATTTGGGTTGCGACGGCTTCCATTTTAGATGGATTATCACACATTTGAAGACCTTAAAGTGACAACGACTGGACAACCAGAGGGAAATCTTGAGGAAGCATCATGAGGATCAGCGGGCCGAGGAAGCTAAGTTGGACGAGCTAGCCCCTCTTCTTGGAGCCAGTGACAAGGAGGTGGAGGAGATCGAAGAAGCTCTGCATTTGGCGAAGCTAAAATGGGATAAACTCCTTATCGAGCACACACAGGCACAAACGAGGCTGAAGGTCTCTATCAATTCTCAACGGTCTTGCTAAGCAGCTTTTTCGAACCTTCCTGGAGATTTTTTCTCCTTCCCAGTTTTGTGGTTCCTCCTAGGCCCGTGATTATTTTGTATATATTATCCTTTTTCTCTCCTTCTTATGTAATTCTTGGGCAATAACTTCCAATTTTGTAATGCCCTAAGGTTTATGAATG
This sequence comes from Sambucus nigra, assembly GCA_949130495.1. Lineage (NCBI taxonomy): Eukaryota > Viridiplantae > Streptophyta > Magnoliopsida > Dipsacales > Adoxaceae > Sambucus > Sambucus nigra. The sequence goes on along the minus strand of OX422215.1, from coordinate 644,534,617 downwards.
ATGAAAGACATATGTTTTCTCATGCTTCTCCCTTGTGTTATAACTATTTGCATAAATTGTAAAGTGTGAAGTTCTGTAATTCCTTCATCTCTACTTGAGTTATAATAAAAGGAACTTGTATATTTGTCATAAAATGAACTCGTATATTCTTAATAGTTAGATACATCGGTGGTCCCAAACATAATTGCTTACACATGATAGACCTTCAACCACTTGTTGTTAATCTTAAATGGCATGTCTTCTTCTATCTTAGAAATTAAGCAATAACCTGAGTCATGAGCCTCTTTTACAATAAAGGGTCTCGCCCAATTCGCTGCCAACTTAGGTAGAGGAAGCCCCCTGATGTGTTTCACCGCTGCTTTTAATACAAGGTCGCCTTCCACGAACTTCTTTGGTCTCACCAAGTTATCATATGCCCAGATAGCTGCTTGGTGTACATTTAAAAGTGTTGCATCGCATTATCCCTGTATTCGTGCTACGCTTCCAGCTGCACATGTCTATTCTGAGGGAGCATGCTACTTCGCACAGCATATCGAGCATAGGGAACTTCCAACTCCACTGGGAGAATCGCCTCCGCCCCATAAATAAGAAAGAATGGTGTATACCCTATGGGCTTCCTCTTAGTCGTTCGATAGGCCCATAATACTACTGGTATCTTGTCATCCCACAATCCTGGGAAATCCTCCATTATTTTAGCCAAGATATTCACCAAAGTTTTGTTAGTTGCTTTGCCTTAACCGTTTGCCTTTGGGTATGCCACCGTTGAAGTGTGATGGACAATGGAGTATTTATATGTGAGCATCGTTACTTCTGACTTAACGAAAGGGGTTCCATTGTCTGAAAGGATAATCTTTGGGATACCAAAATGGAAAATGATGTATTCCCTGATGAAGTTGCTCACCACCCCCGTTGTTGCCCTTCTCAGTGGTATCGCCTCAACCCACTTTGTGAAGCACTTCGTTGCTACTAGTATCCATATCTTCCCCCTCGAAGAAGGATGTATTGCCCCTATCAGGTCGAATGCCCAAGTGTGAAAAGGATAGGGCGTTTCCCGGGAGTGTAGGTCCACCGATGGAGTATGGATCATATTTTCATGAAGTTGGTAAGCCTTGCACCTTCTAACGAACTCAACAGAATCTTTCTCTATCTTTGGCCAATAGTATCCCATAGTCATTAATTGGTCATATAACTTGGCCCCTCCTATGTCACCTGGATTGTACGCATGTTTGAGGACTTCGGTTTCTTCTTCCTTTGTGATAAACGCAACGGCCTGTTGAAGTATCCCCTTCGATAAAGCTGCCCCTCCTGAACATAGAATCTCGGGGCCCTTTGCCGGAATCCCATCGCACCAATTTTTTCTGTTGGGTCAACTGCATATTTAATGAAGTTAATATAGGTCTGTCTCTAGTTAGGTTGATCCTCCAGGAAATGACATTCAGCAGCCTCGAAGAATAATTGGCATTTATCGCACTTTCGTTGTAGCTCTATTGCATCCTGCTTCATCTTAGGCCAAAAATACCCTTCTCTTTGAATCCTTCGATAGAGCGGTATCTCAATTTTTTCGCAGTGCTCTTCATGTGTTTTCTTTAATCTTCACTCTGCCTCTTCTGGACCGATACACCTTGATAGCCATCCTCCTACGTTTCTGAAAGTAAAGGTTCCCCTTGTTCATGAAGTATTGAGCTAATTCTCTTAGTGCCATCGTTCCTTCACCAGTCTCCAGTTTCCTCCTAATCTACCCCCTCTAGTCCACATCTTCTTCCATTAGTAGAATGGACTGCACCATCGAAGGAGCTTTTCTTCGTTGGATCACAACGGTAGTTGTATCGCTCTTCATGACCATTTTATGGGCAATGATGTCATATGCGTCTGGGTGACGGTTCATCATTCTGGGCTGCCTCTTGATCTCGGTCCGATTTAACTGGTAGAGAAGCCTCTGAATGATTGTTCTGTAGGGTGCCAAGATCATGTGTTTCAATGCGTACTCTCCATTCACTTACGGGACCACCAAGTTTGAATCCCCCTTGATGCAAAGTGAACGAATTCTTCTTCAAAGAGCATCTAGCAATCCAATCACCAATGCTTTATATTCCGCAACATTATTAGAATAAGGGAAATCTAATTTGTAGGAAAGGCAGATCTCCTCCATTCCTTTTGAAAGAATAACCCTAATCCTCATTTCCTTTCCGCCGAAGATCCATCAAACTTCATTGTCCATTCCTACTCCGTTGCATCTAGTGATTGGCCTGCAAATCATCTCTCGGAACACTTTCGTTGGGTGGCTCAAAAGTTCCCGAGGGGAATATTGCCAATAGGTCAGCGTACGCTTGACTTTTGATCGTGTGAGGAATGACGCATTTCAAGTCATATTCTGAGAGGATAAGGAACCACCTACCTGCCCTGCCAATTAATATAGTTCTTCACAGAAAATACTTAATTGGATCACATCTAGTTACAATATGAATTGTAAAAGATAGCATATAAGCTCTAAGTTTTTGCGCTATAAATACTAAGGCTAAACAATGCATTTCCAAGCTATTATATCTGACTTCGAGCCCATGGACGATCCTGCTGAGGTAGTAAACTGGCCGTTCTTACCCATCGATCTCTTGTGCCAGCAAAGCTCCCACAGACCTTGTGGTGGATACGAGGTACAACTGCAGTGGTATTCCTGTCTTTGGGGGAACCATAGTCTCTGGTGAAGCGAACAGTTTCTTGATCCTGTTGAGAGACTCCTTGTGAATCTCCTCACATTTTAACTTCATGTTCCTTCATAACAACTGCATCAATGGATGTGTTACCTCGGCTAATTCAGGAACAAACCTCCTAAGGTAGGAGACCGTACCGAGGAAAATCTTTAGCTCCTTCACCGTTCTTGGATATGGCATTTCTAAGATCGCCGGTTGTTTATCCTGGTCCATATGCACCCCTTGTCTATCAACCACAAAGCCTAGGAATTTCCCACTTATCACTCTGAAAACACACTTCAGTGGGTTCATCTTTAATTTATACTTCCTGCAACGGGAAAAAATACCTTCCTCAAATCGCTTAGATGGGACTCCCCCTTCCTTGATTTGATGACCAAATCATCCACATAAAACTCCATGAATTTGTGAAAGAAGTCATGGAAAATGGCCATCATTGTTCTTTGGTATGTCTCCCTAGTGTTCTTGAGTCCGAACGGCATCACCTTGTATATAAAATTGCCCAACGTCGTTCTGAACGTTGTTTTCTCTGCATCCGTGGGGTCCATCTTGATTTGGTTGTACCCTACATACCCATCCATGAAGCTATACATCTCATGACCAGTCGTTGCATCTATCAGGCCATCAATAGAGGGAAGAGGGAACTCATCTTTGGGGCAAGCTCTATTCAAATCTCTGACGTCCACGCAGATCCTTATTTGGTTTTTATCTTTTTTCCCCATCAGGACAATACTGGATAGCCAGATCGGGTGTTGTATCGACTAGATAAATCCTGGTGTTAGTAGGCGTTCAACCTCTTCCTTGATCTTCAGGTGTAGTTCGGGCTTGTACGTTCTCGTTGCCTATTTCACTAGAATGAGTGAAGGCATTATATTCAACTTCTGACAGCTTACTTCCTCATCCAGCCCTTCCATCTCTGTGTATTTCCATGCAAAAACATCAACAAATTCCTGAATCAACTAACCAAGGCCTCTCATTTCTCCTCGCTGAGATCCTTTGAGATGAAGATGGGCCTTGGATCTTCCCCTTCTTTCACCAAGTTCAACTGCTCCAACTCTTGTGCCCGGGGCTTTGATTATTTCGCCATGTAATCTGGTTCCTCTGCGACTTCCTCCACAAATTTGTGTATGCTGGAATTTTCTATCACTATACATTCTCCCCATTGATCTACCAGAAAGCATTCATATATTGGGTCAACCTCATCATCAGTTTCCTCAGTCGCCCACTCACACCGTTACAATCGATATATCGCCTTTCCTTCTTCAGTAATGACCTTCTTACATTGTATGCTGGTAGCGATAACTGCCTTCCTCTTCTTCTCTCTAGAAGCCTCGACCACTCTTTTTCCTGAGATCTGGCTCAGCACGCTTTATCATTGGACCTCATACTCCAACGGATCCACTCTGGGCCTCATCCTGTCTTTGAGCTGCTTCGAGATGTTTTGGGACCGAGGGACTACCTAGTGAGCCTCTTCGATGATCACTCTTACGCTACTTGCATTTTCTTTACTCTGATCGTTCAAAGGCCCCATCCTTTCTCTGATCGAGGGAACCCATGCTCCCTCCATTCTTCTCATTAGTAACTGAACATCCTCCTCCAACTCAGTGTAAAATGCCACATCTACCAGGTGAGCTTCCTTGATAGTGAAGGGCCTCTTCATAGCCTAATGGTCACCTCTGTCCCCTTGATGTTTGCCTTAGTGCATTGGTGGTACGTAGAAGGAACTAGCCCTTGGTTGTGCATCCACACCCTTCATATTAGCAGATGATAGGAAGTCGCACTCTCTATTACATGGAACTTGATATGGGAACTCATATTTCCAATTACAATCCCAACGTTAACATACCTAATGGATTTGGAAGATTTGTTATCATACCCCAAAATTACCAAAGGCATAGGGACCAACCTTTCTTCGGGAATATTGGATGCATGAAAGGAGTTAATTGGCATAATATTGATGGAAGCTCCCCCCTCCATAAGAGTCCTTACAAAGATAACTCCGTTGACACTAGCAGTCACATACAATGGCCTGTTATGGGGGAATCTTACAGCCCTATCAGCATTGCTGAAGGTTACTTCTGACAAAAACCTCCTTACCAACCTGGCCATGGGTCCCTTCCATCTCAGCGAAGGTACCGCGTTCTTCGTCGCAATGTCAAGTATTGACTAGGATATTTCTAGCCCACTCTCTTTCGGTATCCCCACCTGGTCGAAGAACCAGGTGAATTTTGGGGATTTTGAAACTGCACAGAACTCTAGGAATGGGTCTGCTTCCTCATCTTCAACGTTGTATACGTCCTCCACGCCTTTAGTGCTTGCTTCATCGTAGGCCAATACTACGTTAGCCATTCTCTCGATAAAAGTCTCCAAAGCTTCTTCGTACTCCTTCTCTCTTTCTCCTCTCTTAGTCTCTTCGTCATAGGACACAATAAGATTGGCCCCATGTACTGGCAGTGGGTTGTTGTTGATGTTTTGCGGAGGGATATGCAACGTCCCTCCTTTCACGTACTTATCGATGATTCTTTTCAGTGTGAAATAGCTTTCTGTCGGATGCTGGATCCTTCGATGAACCTGGAAGTACTTAGGATCTCCCTTCATTGTCGCATTGGGTTCCCAACGGGAATATCTTTTGGTCCGTAAATCATTCCTCCTTGGACCATTGCATTGTAACAACTAACATCCTCCTCTACTGTACAAGGCAATCGTGGTGGGTCCTCCCTATTTCTTCCAAACTTCCTCTTATTTTCCTTCTTCGGCACCTTGCCCCCATCTCCTCCCTTTGTGAACCCTACCCGTGGGGGCTGAGACCTCCCCCCCACAGGTTTTATCAGCTGCCTAAACATTATGGGCACTACCACTAGATTTGACTGCATAACTAATGAGATGTTTCTTACCGCTTTCAGGAGCATGTAAAAAGTCTCTTTGCGTGTCTCATTGATAAGATGGCAGATGTACTTTGGAAGTAGCCCCTGAGCGCAGATCTGCAATAACTTGGATTTTTTGGCCTCATCTCTCACGCCGAGGGATCTTTCTCGGAACCTTCGAACATAGGCCACCACTTCTTTGCCGGGTCACTGATTTTCCCTACCCAGTTGGGTCAATGTAAACTCATCTTCCGCCAGAAAGAACTTTTGGATAAACAAAACATGCATCTCTTCCCACATAGAAATGCTTTTGGGGGCCAAATGAGAATACCAGGTATATGCTTTATCGGTTAAGGATTTAGAAAACTCCCTCAAGCTGAGCTTCTTATTATTACAATGTTCCCCCAAGTGTTCTATGAAGTGCTTAATGTGCTCCTTCGGGTTCCCACCTTTTCCTCTGTATTTTTCAAAAATAGGAGGAATATAGTCCTTTATATAGGGCTCATCGTTGTATTCCTTGGAATAAGGTGTTCAAAAGTCATCATAAATCGAAGCTACCTCACCAGAAGATTGCGAGGAAGCTCGCATGAATTTCAACATCTCCTTCCTCATTTCTTCTGTGGGTGGTGCCACTAGGGAAACAACCAATAAGACCATGGGCTGAGAGCCCGTTGCAGCTGTAGCCGTCGTCACAGTTGGGGCCGTTGATACTCCTGATGTTCCCACTGTTGGGTTCACAACAGAGGGTATGCTCGTCGAGACCATTCCTGTTACACCTGCACTTGGTGGGGCCGTTGGGGATGCCCCTTGTATTAAGAAGGAATTAGCTTCAAATCCTCCCAACACCGTTGAAGCTATCAGAGTTTATAGAAACTCATAAAACCTACTCATGAGGAATGCCACTTGAGTGGGTCCCAACCCTGCACTCGTGGAAGCTTGTGTCACCCTTGGAACACCTGTCTTCGCCTGAACTGGAGGTACCTCTATTCGAGGAGCTCCATCCCTTAGAGCCTCCAGTTCTTTTGCAGCTTATTCTTCATTGTGTTGGATGTCATCAAAGTTGAGCCTTAGATTAATGTTATCTTGTGCCATACTCCTTACTTAGAAGAATGCCTCCCCAGCAGAGTCGCCAAATGTAAGAGGGTAGTTTAGATAAGATGGAGGTGTAAACTCTTTTGAGTATGATAATGATAAGTTAACTAGCAAAACCTTACATTAATGATAGGACATGTAAACACAAACTCAATGAAGATAAACTCAGTTTAAACTCATAATTTCTCGTGTATAACTCAGAAGGTAGTAATTAACTTAGAAGTAATTTGGCTAGAAGGGAGAGAGAAGTAAGCACGGTAGATACAACTTAGTAGGCAGTCAAACACACCAAAACATCCTCAAGATTCTCTGTCAAGTATTAAAAGCTTCGTAATAAATGACAATGGTGAGGGAGTAAAAACTCTGGTTCGTAATAACTCTCTCTGATGTATATTCTCTCTAGCAATAACTTATGAACTCTCTCTAAAAAAATGGATCCCCTCCTCAAAGGTGGTTGGGGTCCTTAAAAAGCCCCCACACCACCCTCGAGGTGACTTAGTCATTAAAGTCTATGAAAATCCTCCCTCATACTTTATGTCACAATATTCAATGCTGATGCACTAGTTAGATCCACGTCATAGGCATTAAATGCCAAGGCATGCCTTTTTCCTAACCACTGTGTGTCAGAGGGATATTGTCACAGAGGTGGCTCACCAACTGTCTGACAGCCCAAATACCATGGTGGTTTACTCAAGTCCAGGTCTGTCATTGCCTAGTTGGTTAGTGACATCAGATAAAGTAGATGTGACATTAAGTAAAGGGTTGTTTGGTTCTCAACTCAATGCCCGATGGAACTCCAAGCTACTCTGCTCGAGGTTCCATGGCCAATGTCCTTCGGTGTTTTACCTAGTGTATCTAAGATGGTCAGGACAAGCCCCAAATTTTCCTCACTTCTCAATCCTCCAAACCAAGTCCCTCTAAAGTTCCCACAACGAGGTCATTCGATAGAGCATGAAAGCTCTCCCAGGCCCTGCTAAGCTTGGTCTCTCGTGAGTACCGTTTGACCTCACGCTAAAACTCATTATTATTCTCGTTACAACATTACAATCGTTATAGCTCATAGTCAAAATAAACAAAGATACAATATGACTAACACAACAAGCTAAAGTATGAGTTGCCACACTAAGCTGCCTCGTTGAGTTGACACACTTGAGCTACCTCAGTTTCTTAATCCCAAAGACTATTTGCTAATTACGGAATTATCCTTAATCTCAAGATTACCTTCAAGCCTCCTCTACAATGTGAAGTTATTATTTGAACATATAGGTGTTGATAAATTGATTGTGTTTCTATCTCCCGAGTCCAGAATCAAATGAAGACAGTTATTACAGGAAGTGATTACCTATTGGAAAACAATTTTGGCTTCAATTCCCTTAGATATCCTTCTTAATGCTCAACTGCTTTGCCCTTTTCTTTTCGAAAAGTACTTTAATTAAAATTTGACTAAACCTTCAACTACATCATTCTTTTTCAATTTCTCGATACTGAAACTAATGAGGAAAACTTTGTGTAGCTCAAGTATGATCCAAAATCTATTTGGGGCTATATCGAGGTTCATATTGAACATGGTTCTGTGCTATAAGTGGAAGGTCATCCTTTGTATATGTACCCTTTTCTCAACACAACAAGCAAGTATAGGCATTTTGAATACAACACCCCACCCCTCCGCCTTCTCTCTCTATATTCTGATAACAGATTTATGACAGGTTCTACATAAAGGGATCCATTTTTGGATAACATAAGCAAGGAAAAAGATGTCGGTTCAACTTTTGTCCTAGAATAAAAAGGGGAATGGCAGGATGCAGGGTTTCATTAGACAACGGCCATAGTGGGCCCCACCATACTCACGCTGCCTTATGTGTTCATGTGATTAGTTTGGGGAGTTGAGTTTATCTTTTTAATAGTAATGGGGTTGGTCACCTTTTACTCGTATTATCTAAATTTCTTGTGCCCCAGCACTGTGGGAAGGCCGATCTCCGCATAATTTAATTTTGGGAACTATCTGCTGATGTACTCGGGTTTGGTGGATGTTCTATTTTGTTATATTTATTTAAACAACCATCAACACTGGAATTTTGATTGGAGCTGTTTTACTTGTAGGATAATGCCTCCAGATCATGTATAAGAACTTTCTCCCATCGGGTCATTGGAATTGTATGACCTCATAGCTATGGTAATGGGAGTCATGATAGGTCTGTTGTAGTTGCCAACCTTTCACTCCCTTAGGCCTATCAACCTCAACATACTTCTACTCAACTTTGGATACACTTTCCTTGTTGTTAGTGCTTGTATTCATGTAGGTACCTTGGAAAATGCTCCTCCAAGGGACTATTCCTTAGAATCTTCAGAAGCATCAGGGATTTTTAGTGCCTTCACTTTTGTTTCCATAATAGCTGCTATTTTTTAGAATGGGATATTGCCAAAGATACAAGATCCTCTGGCTCCTCTAGTCACTGGGAAGATGTTTAAGGGCCTTGTGATGTGTTACTGTGTGATTTTCATTACTTTATACTCTGCTGCAGTGTTCGGATACTAGGTGTTTGGAAACAGATCTAGCTCAAACATTCTTAAGAGCCTAATGCCAGATGAGGGACATATTTTTGCTCCAACATGGGTTAAAGGCCCCGTGATTGTCTTTATTCTCCTTTAATTCTACTATTGGATTGGTATACTCTCAAGTCGCTTACGAAATTATGGGGAAAAAATGGATGACGTGAAAGAAGGGATGTTATGCAAGAAAAACCTAATCCCGATGATAATTATTCACTCACTGTACATGATATTTTGCAGCTTCTTTACAATAATGTTACCGTTCTTTGGAGACATCAATGCGGTAGTTGGAGCTGTTGGTTTCATTTCTCTAGATTTCATACTCCCACTGCTTCTCTACAACATGACTTATAAGACCTCAAAATTTTCCTTCGTTTACTGGATCAACATATCTATCATGATAGTGCTTACAGGGACAGGGATTTTGGGCACCTTCTCATGTAAGGAAGTGGATTCATAATGTCGACAAGTTCAAGCCCTTCAGCAGTGATGTTGTCGATTATATTTACATGTGTTTCAATATTGGATTAAAATGTGTAGGGGTTGATACCCTAAGCTGCACAAGGACAACACAGTATCTCCGCGATGATGTACTTGATAAGGTTCATATGGGTCCCAATAAGTAAATCTAAAATTTCACAACAAAAAAGGCATTTTGAATATCTGAGGCTTACTATTTTAGGTGTCATTGGTACCCTCCTGAAGTTTAATGATACATAAGTAATAAGTCTCCTGTTGTCAACATAAATAATTTCTTTACCCGCGAACAATGGAGATGGGAAGTGAATTGTCAAAAACAATTGCCACATTTATTATTCAGAAATTTTGTTAGATGATGTGGGTTGGATTATATTTGTACCACAATCGAACATTTTTTGCAGTGGGTAGAGTTCTTAGAATATGGTTTTTGCATTTGCGGAACAACCATCACCACCACTCCTAAAGCATATCATTCGGTATTACCTTTGATTATCAGATAATCCATGAGCTTGTGATGACCTGAGAATTTACCTTCTAGACAAGATAAGGGATGCAACATTCAGTAACTTCCTTGGTGAAGATACGATGACTAAAAGGTGTCTATAACAGTTGATTCATAACATCCAAGGGCCTCGTGTTGCCCTTCAAGACGGGGGAGGATTTTTCAAGTTCCTCATATCCACGCATCTCATTCAGATCCTCAAAATCACTAATTTTTAGTTTCTTTAAAATTTTCAAGTTATATAGTTCCATTTCAAGTGATACGCAGAAGTAGCAAATTTTACATTGTTTTTGCTTTTGTATTTTCCTCGAAGCACATTAATATTATTGTACTCTATTTTCTCTTGATAGATAATTGAGTATTAATTTTTATATATTCATATGAATATATTTTTTCCATACAGTTTCTTCTCCATTTTTCAATTTCAAACACAACTTATAGTTTCACAATCTTAATTTTTCTACCATTACAGAATGTAAATACTGATCAAAGTAAGTTATAGTTAAGTAAGCCATTCATGAATGTTGTTGATATTAGTTCGCTTGATTGAATGCAAGTTAATTTATTCTCTTCCCTTGAATATTTTTTAATGTCAATTCATCTTGTACCAATGTTTTATTGATTTTTTTATTTATATTTTGATTAATTTTCTCTTACCCCTTAACAGGTAAGTTCACCCACACTGATTCCCTTATGGTTGTTAGGTATCATTGCTCAAGAAGTTGCTAGTGATGTCCAGATGATTGATGTCCGAGCTAATGAAGTTTAGCGTGGTATTACCATCAAGTCAACCATTATCTACCTTTACTATGAGATGGTAGATGACTCGCTGAAGAGATAGAAGAGATAGATAAACGAAAATGAGTACCTCATCAATCTAATATATTCTCCTGGGCACGTTGATTTCACATTTGAGGTTACGGCTGCTCTCCGTATTACCGATGGTGCATTGGTTGTGATGGATTGTGTTGACAGCGAGTGCATCCAAATCGAAACTGTTCTCTGAATGGCCCTTGGAGAAAGTATTCGACCTGTCTTGACAGTTAACAAGATGTACAGGTGTTTGCTTGATCTTCAGGTCGATGGATAGGAAGGCTTGAGAAGGCTGCCTCATATGATGAGATGAAGTGACTCTTCTTTAGTTCTTCTACTTTTGTCTACCACACCCCTGTTGTAAAAATAATTCAAATTCACTACAAATTATCATTTGATTTGCTTGTATTCAAATTCTGATTGTGTTTTAAATTTTGTAGAAGTACACTAAAGAGTGTTGATTCTAAGAGCCTTGTGTCGTGTAATTTGAAATCAAGATTTTCTACAAGTTTGATAATTGAAGATAGTTTTTCTCATGAGCTCAAGCTTAAGGTGATCATAACTTCTTCATTTTACGTTGATATGTGTTGTCTTATATTTTGCTGAATTTGAGTTTAAATTAGATCGTAATGAAACTGAAGCTAAATTTCACATTTATATTATGTTTGATTTAAATTTATAGTTCGGTTATGAGTTTTTTCTCGTGTTAAATTGTTGATGAAGATAAGTTTTATTCAATTTACATATTTATGACCGATCAAGTGCTTTGAATAAAGAATAAGAAGGCGAAAACCATGCCTTCATAGCCTTTTCATTTCACATTTATCAGTGGCCTCCCAAGCTCTTTAAAAAGTTCGGATAATAGATCAAAATCTTCATTTGGTTTGGATTTACAAAATTTTAAAATTTGGTCACTATGTCTTGGGAAAATTTATGCCTTGCTTGTGATGATAGATGAATCAATTTGATAAGTCCCTTGATGGAAAATATATAATACTAGTGAATTTTCCCCCGAGCATATCCATGATGTTTACCGAACCCGAGAGTATTTATGATGTTTTCTGACCATATGGTGCTAATTATGATATTAATAATTCTTTAATTGTTCCATCTATATTAAACTATAGTAATTCAGAAGTGTTGATCCCCCATGTATTTGATATAAGGTTCTTCATACCTGTGAAATTACAAAAGATGAGTACATGATATATGTTTGGGATGGAACTGAGACTATACTAGTTGCTATCCAAACGAAGTGAGAGTTAGTTCTTATGCGTTTTTATTATTTTCACACGGAGACTTTGATATTGAATAGGATTGAAGGTGTTGTATGTAGCTAGGGCACAAAAGAAAGTCGAGAGTGAATAAATTTTGCGTTCACAGTTTGAGGACCGAAGAAAGGAGCAAATCTTGAAATAGAAGGTACTACAATTACTCCTTTTCTCCTCATAGCTTTTTAAATTCTACTTATATTTCATTTTCCTTATTTAAGTAAATGATGATTCATTATTTAACTTTGAGTGTAGGCCTTAAAGATATATGTCAGGATCATTGTTGATGATGTTACTGACCACGCTGTTTCGTTGTCACTGGGGTTGGTGATTGCTGGAACTCATCAACACTGTTTCATTGTCAATGCGGTTGGTGATTGATGTGAATGAAAAAGAGCTTGTTGACTGAGCAGTGGTGCAGAGCGACGGAGGACTATACCAACCTAAGTACCAATCTCCGTCTACAAAAGAAGGGATGTGGTAGGTGTAGTAGGGCGATAATTGGACCTTTTGAGGTCTTGACACAATTTTGCGAAAGCCAAAGGAAGACAAACACATTTATTTGTGGTTTTTGGATGTACATTTTTTGGCGACATTTTTTTGAATGACGTACATAGTGGGTATATCTAGCTATGATACATGTAGTAGATCATTATTTTTGTGTGTATAATTAATGTATATAGTGGGTATATCTATTTGTGTTCCACTATTTATTTTATAAGGACTAATGACTTGGTTTGGTGCATTTTAGGTGTAGGTGACTTCAAATACGAAAAATTTCAAGACTGTTTTTGTGTTATTGTAAATTTTGATTTGTGTTTAGATTTATTTGTCAATTGTGACATTAATATTGGTTATTAATTTTTTTAATATATGTTTAATTTATGACCGTTTATATTAGACTCTCATGTGATGAAATTTTTTATGACCTTTTTACAAATTTGAAAACTATTTATCATGACGCTTTTTAAATCAAATAAGACATCTTATAGAGTATATTATGACCATTTTTGTAGCTTATACGACAGTTTTTAAAAAAAAGTCATATATAAGCGTTACCTAATATGACATTCTTTATGAGTATCAATTATGACACCTAAACTTATGACACTTTTTATTGAAAAATAAAGCGTCATAAAATGTGTTTTATGACACTTAAGAAACGTTATAAAAAGTTTTTTTTCTTAAAGTGGAAGTTGAGTCAACTTATGATTCAGAGTTTGCGTAAAACTCTCTGAAATGGTGAAAGTCAGGAATTGCACAAGCTAAAGTCTCCACTGGTGAACCTTAAGGTTTTCTTAATAATTGTAGTACTCTTCAACTCTAAACCGTAGTGACATGATAAGTGCGAAAATTTTGTTGAGTCTATAAATTCATGGCGGAAAATGTAATGGTACGTATTACATAAGCTATTTAGAAACAAATATTCTCTAGCTTGATTCTTAGACTTAAAAGATGAATGATAAAACATTCACATCAATGAGTGAGATGTAAGAAACTATACAAAAATAATAAAAATAAAGTCTTGTTTGTGAAAAAAAAAATCAAAAGAGGTATGATTTTGATAAAATTCCCCACCCTTAAATAAAAAGGGACATCATCCTCTATGTTAAATGAGATTATTTTGAAAAATGAGAGCATAAAGTAGGAAAGAGATTACCATAATAAACCGCTAATGATGTGGGCTATACATATCCAAGATGAAACCCAAATAAGTGATGAGATAAAATGTGTACAAGTCTATAATCATGGTAAATCATTGGGTGGCGTGAAACAACCCCCCCCCCCCCCCAACATGATAATACTCATACTCAAAATAGTGGGCTACCTCGCAGTAGCGCTAAGTTTAATGTCTTCAGCTAGACCGAAGGGAACTCACCTAAAATAAGATAAAACTAGGATCGAACGGGGTGGCCCAAAAATTCGGTAATGATAATACCCCCCAAACAAGACTGAAGCTTCAGTCTTATTAGATAAAGTTTACAAGGTCAATTCAATTGTATGGAAAAGTAAGTAGATGGTTATAGGGAAGAAAGGCAAGGTTGTGCATGAAGAGGCACCAATCACAGGCCTTATGGAGCGTAAGTATGAGGGCAATAAATGCCCTATAAGCATTGTGATGTAATTGGATAGAATGGAAAATGGTAAGTAAATTGGGATGTAGTGGGTCTCACAGAACTCGCACGACCATTCTATAAATGGAAGATGATAATGGTCATACCGTGACACATCAATGAGCTGACAGAAAGAAAAACCACCACGGCAGAGGAATGGTGGACACAGAGGAACAAGATCTGTGTCACCTAGGTTGAGAGTAGAACCAAAATTACTCTCATGGATGGTTGATGGTTGAAGAATTAATGAATAGGATCGTGGAGCACTAGGGTGGATGGTGGGTTCAGGTGAGGACCTAAATACATGGAGGGAAACATGTGAGGTATAATAGTAAGGTCCGAACCAAGTGGTGGGGTGGAAGGGACAATGGGAGGGTCAGGTGAAACAAACGGTGTGGGAGATGATCCAACTCGAGGCTAGCGGATACACACTTCTCTTGAGGCGCGGAGTGATTTGCAAGGGGACTCGCAAGAGGAAGTGTGGAAGTAAAGGATTAAGTGATCAACTTATCCACCCATAAGTCACCATCCAAAGTTGTGGGAAAATATAACAAGGAATTAAGATCCGAGATATATGAATCAACATTAATATATGACTCATAGTTAGCCAAGAAAGTTTGGACATGATCCATAGCCGGAGAGGTAGAAACCATCTCAGATTCAATCTCAGGATAGTGTTAAGCACTTATATATGGAGCTAAGCTATAATGAATTAGTGCCTTAGGAACACACACGGTGGGCTCAATAGGTGTAGACTCGGTCACTATTTTGAATTCATTGGGACGGGGAATATCAACCTTAATGGTGGGTTCTTTAGGAGAAGGCGGGGTTTAATTAGTCTCACAACCTTTGAGTAAGTCAGCATAGTTGTCAACTTGGGGCTGAGACCACAGGGTGGTCCTAACTTCAAGAATCTTCGAGTGATAGAGTTGGTCAAACTCAAAATTCATGTCACAAGATGAATTATCATCACCCCACGTGGGGGAAATAATGGGTTGACTTGGCGTGAAATCCAACTCTCTCAGGCAGTCAAATTTATTTAACCTTTATTCCAGCCATTGAAGGTCTTTATTTTGATATTGAATATCTTTACATTATTCGAGGATGAACTTTTTCAAGAGGCTTTTGAGAGAAGGTGTGGATAGTGGTGGTGAAATGTTGGTGCGTGGTGATGGTGGTTGAGGACACAACTCGCTGTTGACACTAGACAACGGATAATACTCATATGAAGTGCGGGGAATGGGGTCAAGTGAATCATACATGAGAGCAGAGTCACAGTGAGAGACAAAAGGTTGATAATCATGAGTATCGTAGTGAACTAACTGATCAGGATTGAGTGAACTAGGTTTCCATGAGGACTGTCGAAAATCGTGAGGATCCACAACATGAGGTTGAGATTGATATTACGTAGGAGGGTGATCAAGTCTCCATGAACATGTGGATATGTCATGATAATAGGCCAAGTTGGGTTCCGAAAAAGTGTCATATGATTACACTTGGGCCATGGTTTTGTCGGATGGATATGAAAGGTAAGGAAACTCATGGGACAAGTGGTCGGATTAAAAGTAATAGGTCCACAAAAAATCATTGGATTCATTGACACTCGTCATCTGATTTAATGGAATATGAGATGCATGCGTGGATGATGAAAAATTATTAACGGTGTGTGTGAGAGAGTTAAAGCCCCTAAGTGAAGTATGGAGGTTGGACTCAATTTCAACTTCAAACATGCTTCGAGACAATGGGAAGTGACCAAAGTAGTCCCTAAAAGGACATTCGTCAGCCATGAAGAGAGTATAAATTTTTATTTTTGAGAAGGAGAAGAAAATATTTTTGGAGTTTTTTTAAAATGAGGGAAAGAAAATATTTTTGGAGCTACTAAAATGGAATTTTTTTTTTTTGAATTTTTGTATTTTTTTTAGAAAAAGGAAGAGAATACTGTTGTGATTTTTAGGAAGAAATGATTGGAGAAAAATATTTAGACTCTTGAATTGAACAAACTCACTAAAACCGACTACCTAAATATTGAATTATACACACACAACTAAATGATAAATCCTAACTAGAAAGTAGCCAATTTATATATTCAAAATTAACGAAAAGGTTTCCAGATCTTAATTAAATCCATGGGTGACAAAAATCACAAAATTTATCTTTGTGGTCACCTTTGGAAAAATTATGTTCCTACTTTAATCAAAATAAAACTAGAGGCTTGCACAGAGATTCTCCACAATGTTACCAGGATGAAACGGTCGGCCGATACAACGTTGGGGATATCCCAAACCTATTTTACTGGGTAGCCACACTTAAAACCCAATTTTCCTAGACACTTACGTGCCTTAAAAATGAACCTTTCGAGTGTTTTTTTTGGGTGGAGAGAACTCTATGGGTTATCATACTAGTCAAATTGATCAAAAAGGGCCCTATGAACACCGTATCCTATGGGGCTATCTAGTTAATTGATTTTAAATTTAATGATGGATAAGTTATCACACAATGGATAAGTTATTGAGTTGGGTAATGAAATACCTTCCAGCGAATGAAAGGATTTAGGTCTTAGTTGATTAATTCATCAGACCATTCAAAAATAAATGTGAGAATAAAAATCATCACATAAGAGCACGTATGCACACACAATATTGACTCTTTGGCAGGAGATTCGCGTGTTGTTAGAAATGTACCTCTCATGATTTTGACATGCGTGGGGTGAAGAATAATTTGAGTCGACTGGGGAGAGATCACATATCTCAGTCGGTCTTGGGAGTAATACCGACCCAAGGTAGAGAGGCTTATCTTCCTCTCCTTTGGATGCCCTCTCTCTACCTTGTCCGATTTTCCTATCAGGCTTTTCTTCTTTTATGAATTATTAAAAATATATATTAAAAAGTTAATGGTGTCTCAAAGAACCTCAATATAAGACAAGTAATGAAATACTAATACAAAACTTCTAATAAAAGGAAAAATGGTACTAAAAATGAAAAAGAAGTAACTAATGGATTACAATCTAAAATATTCTCTATTGAGTTGATCTCCAAATAGCCACAAGAATGCCATTTGATATCTTGGTTTTTGTTTGTTTTTGTCGTTGTAGTATAGTGGTAAGTATTGGGTGACCCGAGTTCAATCCCTGATAATGGCGCCATTTGATAGCTTGTTCTTTGTTGATGTATTTTTTTCTTTGTGAAGCTGAGGTAATTAAAGATTTCCTTCACGTACCTACAAAAATATAAAAAAGAATAGCATAAAGGTAAGTAAGGATGTCAATCCAACTCTATAGAGTGAAACACAAGAAAATTCATGTAATGCAATTTTCTAGCTATTTTTATTTCTTGATTTTTTTTCGCTTTTTCATTGTTTTCTATTTATTATGGATTTTTTTTATATTAAAACAATTTTCAAGGGTAATTATGCTACTCAACTAGGTGAATAAAATATGAACAAAATCAAACAATAAAATAAGAGATAAGTGAGGTAAATAGAATTCATCTCCATTGTTGGCCAATAATACCCCAACGTCATTTAATGATCATATAACTTAGCACCCCATGGGAGAAGGCTCAAGAGCCTACTTCAATACTTTATCTACAACCCCCTTGGCCACACAACGCAGAGTTGTCTCCTTATACTCTTTTTTATAGAGCTCTATGTCTACTAAGTAGAAACGTGCAACCCTTTCCTTCAAGTAAATTTCATTTGCCCTCTCAGATGTCTTTGAGGTAGGCTATGTAGGGTTGTCTGCAATCTTCAAAGTTCTCTACGAAATCAACTTCACCAGGTTGGTCGAAATGGGTTTGGCACTATAAACAACCATGCTGCAGATGATAATCCTCCATGACTATAGTGGTCCAATAGTACCCCATGCACTGCAATCGCCGATAAAGTGGAATGTTTATGCCCCTATAATGCCGCTTATGCATTGCTTCCAACCTTTCTCTAGTTTCATCGTCTTCAACACACCTTGATAGATATCATCTCGGGATATTAAAAATACAGTGTATCCTAGAGTAAATGATAAGTTACTAGAACGAACATCTTCATACATCCATCTCTCATTTCTAACGGGTTCACTATCGAAGACTTCCAATCTCTGGCTCTTCAGTAAAAAATAATAATTTCATCCCGATTGCATTGTCCTTCATCACACTGTGATGGTAGCCTCCTGCTCATCAATCTCAAATTTTTGGACTACTTTGGCAAACGTGTCTGGATGTCTGTTCATTATTCACGCATGTCTCACTATTGTCGCCTTAAGAAACTGGTTAAGCAATCTTTGAATAATCGATCTGTATGGGGCCAAATTAGCATTCTTGGGGCCAAAATCTCCATTGAATTGTTTCACTACCATATTTGATTACCCTCGTATACATAAAACTCTAATTACTCTTCTCAATGCCTCCATCCATCCCAGCATGAGGGTCTTATATTAATCCTCATTGTTGGAGGACTTAAAATCCAACTTGAAGGAGAGGGTGGGATTCTCCTTTTCGTCAAGATGATAATGTCGTCCCCACCTACCCCTTGGGAGAAAGATCCATAAAACTTTATCTTCCACTCCTCCATCTCCTTCGCAAAGCGTGCTTGAAAAATCTCGCTCAACAATTCATCAGTAGGAGTCTCAAAGTTATAACTTGAGAAGTTGGCTAACAAATCTACTACAACCTTGGATCCTAATGGACTTTAGGACCACACATTTCAATTCATATTCTAAAAATATTAGAAACCGTCTTGCTTCTCTCCCCACTAGGATGGCTTGTGCAAAGAGATACTTTCTGGCGTCATATTTGGTGATATTGTGAACGGTGAAAACAAGAAGATAATTTTGCAACTTTTAAGCTACAAAGACTAAGGGAAGACAATGCCTTTCCACTCTGGTATATCTGTACTCACTATTTGATATTATTCATGATAGTAATACACATGTCTCTTTATTCTCGATTTCTCTTGAGATAAAAAAGAACTTATAGACCTTTCTATTGAGGTCAAGTACAATAGTAGCAGTGAACCTACCTTTGTCGGTACCATCATTGAGGGGATGTCAATATATTTTTTACTTTCTAAAAAGCTTTCTTTTGGCCCCCCTATATCCACTTGGCCTTATCTTCCATCTTCAGGGAAAACTGGTGAGTGACATCTGCCAAGGTTGGTATGAATCTTCTCAGGTAAGAAACCTTACCTAAAAGACTATTGAGCTGCCTCTAGGTCTTTAGTGGTGGCATCATCAAGATAACTTTTTATTTCTCCCATCAACCTGCACCCCTTGTATGTTCACTGCGAAGACCAACAACTTTGTTCATGTTACTAAAAGGCACATTTTGAGGGGTTTATCTTCATCTTTTATTTGTGACATCTCTCGAACACCCGCTTCAAATTCGACAAATGCCTACTTCATTCTTGGACTTAAAGACCAAGTCATCCACATAAAATTACAATATACCATGAAATATGGCCATCATCATGTTCTAATAGGTGGCGCCTACATTCTTCAGTTCTAATAGTATGATTGTATAGTGAAAATTTCCAAGGGGTGTTCAAAAAGCAGTTTTGTCAGCAGCATCTGGATCCATTCTAATCTAATTATTGATAACATACCCATCCATGAAACTTTACATATTATGCCCCATAGTGGCATCCACAAAACTCTCAATTAAAGGAAATGGGAATTCATCTTTTGGACAAGCACGATTTACGTTTCCAAAGTCCACACTGATCCTTATATGCTTCTGATCTTTCTTGATTGCAGGTACGATGCTGGAGAGACATATGGAGTATTTGATTGGCTTGATGAACCATGTTTCTAATAACCTATCTACTTCTAATTTAATTTTCAAGTATAACATAGTTTTATAGGTTCGAGTGACTTTCCTTATTGGTAGGGCACTGGGCAGAACATTAAGCCTGTGGGAGTTCACTTTTGGGTCTATCCCAGGCATCTCTATATATTTTCGTGCAAATACATTTGTGAACTCCTTGAGCGGGTAGACAATTTCCTCCCTCCCCTTGGGATTCAAACCATTGGAAATAAGGATGGGTCGCTCATCTCCCATATCTATCCCTAAGTTTATTTCTCCTAATTCTTGAAATTTCTCTCTTGGTCCATCTTGCATACATTTGAGATCTTCTGCTTGTTCCTTTATATGAAAAAATGATCTTGAACTCGTCAACCACAAAGTAATTTGGGGTCTGGTTGCTGATTTTGTCCCAAAATGCTATCCCCGCAGACCGTTACAAGCGATAAATAACTTTCCCATCAGGTTGGATAAATTTATTACCTGTTTGAGGAGGTATTGTCTCAACTTTAAACTTCTTATTTCCTTTAGGTTTTTTATCTGAAGGGGTCAATCTCTGACCCAATCAATCATCCACATACTTTTTGGACTGATAAATTTATCTAACCATGTGGGGATCCTTCATCCCCCTAGTCAATCTTTTTCTTTTTTCATCTAGCTCAATATTGAATGTTGCGTAGCCCAAGTGATCTTCTTTTACCAAAAATGGCCTTTATATTTCCTTTATCACAATCTCTGTTTCACGAATGTTTGTCTTTGCACATTGATGAAATGTTGATCGCACGATCCCAAGAGTGTGCATCCATATCCAAGCTATTAAGAGTTCATAAGTTCTGTTGTCATTGATTATATGGAACTTGATGTGAGATGTAAAATTTCCTAACTTTATCCACACATTTACAAAATCCAGTGATTGCATCCGAACACCGTCAAAACTAAAAATCATACAAAATACTGGCACTATCTTCTCTTAGGAAATTCCCATCTCGTATAATGTACTAATGGGCATAATGTTAATATATGCCCCTCTATCTAAGAGTGCCATTGGAAAACTAACCCCATTTACCAGAGTGGTTACATATAAAGGGAGATTATGGAAGTAAGGCAGCTGCCTGTCCACCTCAGAGCATACTACCTTAGAGGTTTACTTCTTGATCAACATTCTATTGGGCCTTGCTAGTTTAAAGAGGGACCCCCCTCACTGTTCGATATACTCTAAGATATTATTTGTAATGACTATTCCAGTATTGTTCTTCACCCTGATTTGATCGAAGAACCATTTGACTTTCGGGATTGTTGCTATGGATGCATATTTTGAGTCCAACGCTCCCTCATATGTTTGTACGTTTCATACAAATTTCTCTGTAAATGACCCCTTTTAATCTAGAGCAAGGACCACATGTGCTCTTCCTTTTGAAGCGCTTATATACTTGCCCCATTCGTCCTCTTACTCTTCTCTATCTAGTCTGGGTATCCACATTTCACATGATTTCTCGATGCCCTACCACTCTTCAGGCTCCAGAGTTCCTCCTTCATCATATGCCACCACCATGTTGGCTAAACCGTAGTGGTGAGATGCTAATGGGTTTCCATTAATGTCTATGGGTATGATTTATAAGGTACCATTGACTACCAGCTCGACAATTACCCTTCGCAAATAAAAGATATCTTTTGTCACATGCCGAAACTTTTGGAGATGTTCGTAAAATTTTGCATCGGCCTTCTCTACCACTGAAGGTACCTTCCCATTAGAGTGAGGGGGACCTTCTACCCCCTCTTTCACTAAGGTGCATAATAATCCATAGATTTTGCTACACTGAAAGGCAGTGGTGACTGAATGTCATCTCTAAATATTATTTTGCCAATCCGGCTGTTGCTTTTAAATCCTTAGGCTCATTTATTTCCTTTGGAATGTCCATACATATAGTTGACAACCTGTCGTCTGGAGACTTGGAATATTCTTACGATTAGAGGAACTTGTGTCATCCAATTTTGTGATATGGGTTTGATAATCATCGGGATGTTGCTAGTTGTTCACATGAATTCTCTGAACGTTCCATATCTAGTATCATTAACCAGATATATTTTATATTTCTCTAGTAACCCCTCTACACATATATATAATATTATTTCTTCTGCCACATCCTCTTGGACATCTAACTCTCCTTCTCAAAACATTTTAATGTACCCCATCAAATCTCACTAGGTTTCCAGGCTTTTTGTGCGATATGTCTTAGTGAAAATTCCTCCTCCACTAAAAATAAATTCTAGAGGAACTCCCTATGCATCTCTTACCAAGGGGGGATGCTATTAGGCTTAAGGTGCGAGTATCATGTGTATGAACTCCCAGTGAGAGTTTTAGAAAATTCTCGCAACTTCAACTCCTTATTATTTCCATGCACACCGAATTACACCATGAACATTTTCACATGTTCCTTAGGGTTTTATCCCTATTTGTTAAACTTTATAAATTTAGGAGGAATTTACCCCTATGGGTACAACTTCTAATTGATTCTGTCCAAGTAGGGATTCTGCAGTTCCTCTTACATATGAGAGGACTCCCTATGGCAGGAGAGTAGATTTTTCACTTCCTCCATAGTGATAGTCTTGGAGGTAGATTGCTCTTCTCCAACCTCTTTCACCACTGGTGAGCTTGCTGGCACTCTCGCTTGCTCCATTGCTAATGGTGGTGGCATTTCTCCGACAGGTGCCACTACAGGCGTCGTACAATTCTGACATAAACTTTCCATGCCAACATTGTTCTTCTTCAAAAACTCAAAAATTATAGTCATGAAGTTCATCCCCGTCAAAAGTGTGGCTGCTGCTCTACTGGTCTATCGTTCATAAGGAGTAGGTTCTCTAACACCTGCCACCATCTCCCCTTCTTGGGTTGTCTGGTCACTTTGAATTCTATTATTGGATGAAGTATCTTTAAATACTAGTTTCTTTGACACGTTGTACCCTTCTTTATCCATGGTAGTGAGGATACCTTCGTAGTAGAGTCGCCAAATGTAGGAAGGTGGTTGTACAGGGGTCTATAAAGAATTGACATAGGTGAGGCATGACTCACTCCGATGGATGATGTCTTCAAGGATTTCAAAGTCTTAATATCAATTAGTGAAGAAATTTTTTTACTTTTGGTTACAATGGAGTTTTTTATAACCTACTATCTAAAAATAGAATAATATGTAACAACTTTTACAACAATGATCATGTCTGAGAGAGAAAGAGATTCCGTAGAAGTGATGGTTGTAAAGGGAGTGAAGAGACAAGAACCTTGACACTCAAGAGAGATAAGGGAGAGACGGATTTTTCTAATGTGATTCCAATAGAGTAACAATGCTTACTTGAGTTTTCTGTGTTATTCTTGACATGACCCAAGGATCTTATTTATAGGAGATACTAGGCCTGATGTGGCATTCGAGAACTAAAATGAGAGACTCTTAGAGATAAGATTTGCAATGTACCTTTTGTGTATATTATATGTTAGTCGCCTGTCCCTTCTGACAGGTGACACCCGGTGCATACCAAAGTCAAAAATAAAATATGTCAGCTAATAGTTCCAAAACATGTGATTTGCTAAATATATTTTCAAACGGTAACTTTTTGAACAAAATTTTGTAAAAACTTGTGATTGGACATGATAGCCCCTCACCAGTAATCATTTTAAATACTTTTATGAGTAGACCTTTGGCTACTAACTATTTTAACTAATTGTGTGGTGTATGAGTGTTTAGTAACCTCTAAGGTCTCTTCTATTTATATCCTATTTATCCTAAAGTGTCAATTGAATGGCTCTTGGCTTTTCCCAACAAACCTTGTCTCTTAGACACCAAGACAAAACTCCCTAGAGATCCCAACTTGCCTTCTCGAGCCCTACTTGCTCGATAAAGGATACCTATGTAATAAACAATAATGTTACTAACTATTTATCAAGTGAGACTTACAACAATTATTGGACTATGAGAACCCCCTCAATCTTTTGGGTCTACTCCTTCATTTTCTGAGGTTTCTCATTGGGAACCCCTTCACCTATCTTATGTAAGAAGAGTGTTTTGCTTCTTTTTGGCCTTCTCACTATGAGCCCCCTCACCAACATTCTGTCTTGGATTTTCTCGGGTTTGGGCCCCTCGGCCCAAACCCCCTCGTCTAGTCAATAACTTTGGCATCCTTTTGTATTTGGGACCACTCATTGTGGACCCATGCTCTAGCCTTTTCCTGTTGGTTTTTCTTTGGAATTGAGTAACTCATTGTGGACTCACTCGTAAAACCCTATAATGGCTTCTTTCTGGTTTGGGCCACTCGTTGTGGACCTACTCACCAAATCTCTTATTTTTACTTCCTTTTGGAATTAAGGCACTCATTGTGGACCCAATCGCTTATTCTTGCATCCACTAGCCTTTGAAACCCCTCTCCCTATTAGGCCTGCTTTAGGGCAGTTGAGTGGGTACCCCTCTACAGGTATAAAAGAAAACTGATAAAAACATAGCTCACGAATAAATAAGGACTAAATTGGGGACCCAAGGATGATGACTAAATTTGGATTCCAAACAAAAAATACTTCCCTATAATTTCTTACTTTTTCCTATTAATCATAATTAATTCCACAAAATTATTACAAATTGTACTCCAATTTTAATTACTCAAAATCACCACAATAGATATGCCAATGTTTGTAGAGTAGGATTGCATATAGTATGATTCCCCCACATAAAGCATACAATACCAACTTGGTGAAACCATTTTTCGATTAATTGATATTTACCAACATCTTATAAACATTCCTTGATCTCAAACTTAATTTAATTGACATCTCTAATGGATTATAAAATCCACCTGTTTTGATTAATGATAGAGTAAAAACTTATAGTTTTATCAAGGGCCTATCAGATTATAGGATACTTCTTTGATGCGAATTCCTCATAAACATGATCTCGGATATACTAACACAATCATAACCGAACTTACAATATTTAATGGCTTAGTACATAACTAAACCGCACCCATTAATAAATATGTAGAGGGAGTCCCCACCAAAGATTGATTATCCGCGATGGTTCCATTGTTAGAAAGAGACTAGGTAAAGAATGTTGATAATGAACTCTCAAATGACTTCCCATGAAGACCTTCCATAGAGGCTTCTTGAAGGACTTCTTACGAAGACCAAGGTTACTCGAGTGATAATACTTGTGATAGGAAACATGATGTATTTGATCGTGTATTTTACTTATTGAATAATTTACTTCTCTATATGGGCGAGGACGTTCTGTACCCTCGAGGACCCATGCCTGGCAGGGCATGGGTGACTTACATTATTTATAGAACGATCCCTTATTGGGATTTGGTTTGGAGGATTGGGATAAAGGCAACGTTGGGAAAGCAGTAGCCAACCCTATTGGCACACTTAGGCAAAACTCCATGTAGCATAAAACAAGTGTTTGAGCTTCTTCCACCTAGAGCCACCTTATTTAACACATACTCAGGGGAACCTCTTCTAGGGACCCTAACCTCATACATACAGCATGGAGACATTTCCCAGGCAACAAACAACACAATTAATGTTCGAGGTACTTCCATCTGAGCAACTTCAACTTCATATGTTATTCCCTTTAATTGATGTGACTACACGTTTAGTAGGGGTCACTGTTCATTTGCTTTATGACATAAAAATATCTCGCAGTTAGGGACTCGGGGTAACAACACTCAATTGAGTTTTTATCCTTAAGATGGGAGGCCTAGTTAACCATGTTTTATGTTATAGCCGTTTTAAGGTAAACCTTTGAGCTATCATGTCATGTCCCAATTAAAGCCACCAGGCTCTTAAATGGTTAAGTAGTTTCCCACCAAAACACAACATGTTGTGCATTTAATGCAATATCTTTGACATTAATGCCATAATACTTTCTCATTTAATTCCCATCAATCACATTTAATGCTAGTAAGGTTACTTCAGTAGCCTTGCCTTCTTATAAATAGACTAACCCAAATAGTTTACAGGGACCTAGAATTGCTGCTGGATTTTCCTCATATATGAGAGCTCTTTGAGAGGATTGATTGCTTGAATATTTCCTTTTCTTACCCATTAGTACACCATTAATGAGAATTAACTAAGATTGAAGTTCCTGCCTTGCCTTTATTGTGATAAGAGTGCATTCTCTTTCTCCTTCAGACGAAGTTAGCTGTTGGTTCCACTTATTTATTATGCTCATAGTGCATTTATGGTGTAAATGATTTGATTGAATACCAGCGTGAGTGTTGAATATTATTCTCTCTCACTCTCATTTATTTTCATCATTGAATATAGTCTTGATCATTAATCACGGTCTTGATAAGGGGTTATGCCTCGCTTGATACTAACCGTATTCCAAATGGCCACATCTTAAATTTGGTGAATCCGTTAGGGAGGTATTCTCTTTTGAAAGATGCCAGATGATAATATGCCCAAGACCATTGATTTTGACGCCATGCAGCATGAAGAGGAGGAAGATCTCACGATATTACCTGAAACAGCGAGAGTAGCATGATCAGAACTTAGCTCAACCGCTATTAGTGTGATGGAGATGTATAGCATGGCAGCAAGAATAGGACAAATGCAAATTATGGGGATTATTGGTTTGTTTGTTGAGTTCATTAAAAACCCTGGGGCCGAGATGATGTTAAGAATCACTGGAGTATCCAACTCCTTCATGACGCCACCGACTAGAATACAAGCTCCCTCTATCACAGGAGGAGTTGTTGCGCCTATTATTAATAATGATTCCCCCACCGCTCTGCTAATTGTTACCCCAAACTTGGCTATAGGAACAATCGTACTAGGTGTAGGATCGGGAGATGAAACGCCGATATCAGACACTAAAGTAGGAGGGAGTTCACTAGCTATGCCAATAACTCCTGTCAATTGGGTGTCACCACCAACCAGTTCTCTACCTTCAAGCTTAGAGTAAATGAAGAAGGAGCTCTTAAATTTCATAGAGGAGTCCAAAGCTAGAGGAGATAGTTCCTTAGTTTATTATAACTTCCGTACTCTATACCCAAAGGAGTACAATAATGAGAACTACCTAATAGTATATATTCCACCCATGTTTGGGAAATATACATCAAAAGGCACTAATCCCAAGGAGCTTGTGAAATGGTTCATCAAAATCCCGGGGGATTACTCTAATGAAAAAAGGATAAGACTAAGGGAGTTCTCAAAATCCATGATAGAAAAGTCTTATACTTGGTATTCCCATTTGGCACTAGGTAGCGTGGCCACTTGGGAAGAGTCACACGTATTGTTTGTGAAAAAGTTTTTTTTTACAGAAGACGAGTTTAGACTCATGCAGCTGGCTCGTGAGAAACGAAAGTTGGGGGAGGATGTTATTGCTTATTGATGATGTAGGAAACTGCACCACCCTTCAAGGTGTTTGTGAGCTCCATTCAGTGTCAACAATGGCAGTATAAAGGTATATATAGTAGAAGGAGGTGAGGAGAAGACGAATCAACACCGAAATATAAGTTGTTCAACCAATTAGGCCTACGTCCACTGTGCAAGTGTATGGTGTGTGTCACTGTATTAGGGCTCTAATGCCCATAGATACAAACTCTCAAGCTTTCTCTCTCTACTGTGTATTTGAACAGAGTTTCAGCTAGGGTTCTTAATTTTCGGTCCCTTGCAGGGTAGAGGATGAACTCTATATATAGTACCTGGGGGGTGTAATGTACCCCCTATGCATGAAATGAGCATGTGTGTGTTGATCTAGCCAATCTGATTAAGACATCTGTCCCTGTCACATGTAGAGAATGATGATGAATTATTCCCCCCACGTGGGGGGAATGATTCGTTATAACTGATTTGTGTCCACATGTCCTTGTCCACACATATGTCAATAAGTGCTCGGCCTCCGTGCTTGGTCATAACCTCGTCCTGGAAGAGTCCGAGGTTAATAAGGTCCAGTTACCTATCCAACCGGAGATGAGCCATCATGGTCTCGGCTTAAGTGAAGCCGAGGAAAGGTATTAGTGTCGTTCATGGCCGAGGTTAATGTGCCACCCCGCCTAATTAAACCTTGGGTGATCAAGCCTTATTTTAATATAAACAGGTTTCTTTAATGGTTCATTCTTAGCATCACTGTCGAACGCTTTTTAAAAAATTTACTAACCACCTAAGTGAAATTAAAACGGGTGCCAAATTTTAACTTTCTTAAACAACCGATAATCCAAACCATACATTACCAAAACTAGATATGAATACGCAACATGTAAAAGAAATCTGAAAGCAGTTAAAGTCTTGCCGTAAACCACGGCCCAAAAAAGACAACTACAAATCCATAACTAGAATAAACTTGTAATAGAAAAGGTGGAACGACATGTTCCAACAAATAATAACAAAACTGAGATCCTGCACTAGATCTGAAAGAAAGAAGCGTCTAAACAATCCCTGCAACCTCCACACTGGCTGCAACTCCCAAATCTCTGACATGAAATCAAGCTGGGTGTCCTTGTGGCTGGGCACCTAAAAGGTTTTTTTAAAATTTTACATAGCAAGAGTTAGTACTCAAAACATTTTAAAATATTTTGCAAGCGGTTATTACAATTAAGTTATTGATTACACATATTAAGGTTTCGCACTCTCCCTTGAACCTCCTCACCTCTCTTTCATAGTATGTAACTATCGAGGAGACTTAGTCTACCTAGTTATACTACCCATAACTGTAGTTAACTCATTTACCGTTCGTTACCTTATTCTTGTAATAATTACAATATGCTATAAATTATTACCAGGACATTTACTTATCATAACATTGTCTACTATTCTCAATTCTCAATTTTATCTCACAATAATGTATGGATTATTCTAGTTATGGATTTGTAGTTGTCTTTTTTGGGCCGTGGTTTACGGCAAGACTTTAACTGCTTTCAGATTTCTTTTACATGTTGTGTATTCATATCTAGTTTTGGTAATGTATGGTTTGGATTATCGGTTGATTAAGAAAGTTAAAATTTGGCACCCGTTTTAATTTCACTTAGGTGGTTAGTAAATTTTTTAAAAAGCGTTCGACAGTGATGCTAAGAATGAACCATTAAAGAAACCTGTTTATATTAAAATAAGGCTTGATCACCCAAGGTTTAATTAGGCAGGGTGTCACAGATGGTATCAGAGCATCAGGTTCTAGTGTGCATAGGATCTGTATGGCTTACTACGATTCAGCGTTACGTTTGTTTGTATTAGAGCCCTACTATAAGGATTGTTGACTAAATTTCCACTGTTGCGATATCGTACTTCTGCTCTTAAATTTTGTATAAACTGTGTACTTATACAATTTGAATCTTATTTCAGATGCTGCCAAGGAGAATGAGAGCAGAGAGGGCTGAAGCTAGAGAGGAGGTGAGGGAGGCTCATCAGGAGCCACAGGTACCGATACCACCACCCCCACCCAAGCTAATCTCCACCACTCAGGTCGCAGTGATAGTGGCTCAGGCAGTTGAGACAGCGATGTGGGCAATGGCAGCCCACTTCCCTCAGCCCCAAGTGCCACCCCCTGTGGCACCGGTAGTGCAAGTTCCGGCAGGACCATCTACTTGGCAACGAGTCAGGGAGACGTTTCAGAAGGGGCACCCACCCGAGTTTCAGGGCAGTACTGATGTAGTGGAAGCGTGGAACTGGAAGAAGAATATCCAGCACCACTTGCGCATGCTAGAATGCACCGGAGTGCAGGAACAGATGCTAGCCACTTTCCGGCTGTCAGGAGCGGCCCTACAGTGGTGGGAGTCAGTTACCACCATCGAGGAGAGAGATACCTTGACTATTTCTGAGTTTTGGGTGCGGTTTGACCGCAAGTATTTCCCGCCAGCAGTAGAGTCGGAGATGAGAAAGAAGTTCAGCGAAGTGGTCCAGGGTGATCGCTCGGTTGCAGACTACGAGGAGGAGTTTACCCGCTTGGACAATTTTGTGCCAAACGAGGTGAGCAATGAGGAGAGGAAGAAGTCCAAATTTATGGAGGGCCTAACCTGGAGAATCAGATAACACTTAATTGGTAATCCGGCATTGGTAACCTACACAGATGTCGTCAATGCCGCTCTACTACACTGTCAGGATCACCGTTTTCATACTAAGGGAAGTAAGAGGGGTGGACCTAGCCAACCGGGCAAGGTAGATGGAAGTAGTGGCAGCAGCATAACACAACACAGCAGCAGGTCAGTTGGGACAGGATTCCAGACAAGGGAACCCTTCCAAGAAGTTTAAGCATGGGAAGTATCGCTTCGACCGACAGGGCAAGCAAGGTCCTCAGCAACCAGTCCCTCAGGGTCGACAGGGCCAGGGTCATCAAAATGGGGGACAACAAGGCCAAGGGCGACAGGGCCAACGTCAGGGACAATAGGGCCAAGGACAAAGACAGTTCCAGGGACAGTGCTTCACTTGTGGTCAGCAGGGTCACAAGAGCAAAAATTGTCCACAGCAAGACCGGGCACAACAGCAGGGTGCCCAACAGGGGCAACAGGCACCATTAGCCCCAGCAGCAGTACATGCCCCACAGCCAGGACAGATGCAGTGCGGGCGTGTGTTCAACATTCGTGACATTCCATTTCAGCCGGCACCGCCAGCACCGCCGGCAGTTGCGGGTATGTTTCCTATTCATGGGCTTGAGGGGAATATTTTGTTTGACACAGGGGCAACGCATTAATTTATTTCCACTAGATTTGCACGGGCAGCCAGCCTATTAGCGATAACAGACACTCATCTTATGTGTGTGGAGTCACCGATGGGTAGTGGATCCCTCATACACTCGATTTGTAAGGCTGTGGACATTATGGTCGGGAGATTGAGTCTAGCGGCAGACCTTCTAGTGCTGGATATGGAGGGATATGACATCCTCCTAGGCATGGATTGGTTGGCACATAATAGGGCAATTGTAGATTGTTATGGGAGGACCATCGTGTTCTCTATCTCGGGGCAGGAGATGTTCCTTGTGGCTATGCCACTTCCCGAGGGAGGATCGCGAACTCACTTATATTATATTGAGGAGGAGACCTCACATGGGGTGGTCGTTTCTCTGGACTCAATCCCAGTTGTGAGGGAGTTTGAAGATGTCTTTCAGGAGATACCAGGGTTACCACCTAGCAGAGAGATAGAGTTCGTAATTGATCTAAAACCGGGGACGAGACCGATTGCCAAAGCACCATATCGCATGGCTCCTTTAGAAATGCGGGAACTGAGAGACCAAATCCAGCAACTGTTAGGACAGGGTTTTATTCGACGGAGTACATCGCCATGGGGTGCGCCAGTACTGTTTGTGAAGAAAAGGGATGGTTCACTTCGTCTGTGTGTAGATTAAAGAGAGCTGAATAAAGTAAAGATACGTAATAAGTATCCGTTACCGAGGATTGACGACTTGTTTGATCAATTGAGAGGGGCTGCATACTTAACAAATATCGATTTGAGATCGGGTTACCACCAATTGCGCATTCGTGAAGAGGATGTACCTAAGACCGCTATCCTGTCGCGGTACGGGTCATATGAGTTCAGAGTGATGCCTTTTGGGCTAACTAATGCATCGGCGGTATTCATGGATCTCATGAACAGGGTATTCAGGGAGTTTTTGGATCAGTTTGTGATTGTGTTCATGGATGACATTCTGACTTACTCCCGTACGGAGGAGGAGCACGCAGAGCACTTGCGATTGGTCCTACAAACATTACGGAACCATCAGTTATACGCCAAATTTGGGAAGTGCGGATTTTGGCTCCGAGAGGTTCAGTTCCTAGTCCACGTCGTATCTAGCAGGGGCATTGCAGTTGACCCAAGTAAGGTATCGGCGGTGAGGGAGTGGGGACAACCCACGACACCGATAGAAATCCGCAGTTTCTTGGGTTTGGCTGGTTATTATCGTCGCTTCATCAAGGTATTCTCAAAAATTGCCGGACCGTTGACGAATCTAACTCGGAAGGGAATCCCCTTCGTATGGAGTGATAGTTGCCAGTTAGCTTTTGATGAATTGAAAGACAAGTTGACATCAGCCCCGTTCTCACCTTGCCTAAGAGCGGAGTGGAATACCGAGTCTATACTGATGCGTCCTTACAAGGACTTGGGGGTGTGTTACAGCAGGAGGAGAAGGCTATAGCTTATGCGTCACGAAAGATTAAGCCACATGAGAAGAACTACCCCACCCATGACCTCGAGTTGGCAGCGGTTGTTTTTGCTTTGAGGATTTGGAGACACTATCTTCTGGGCGAGTAGTTTACGCTATTCACGAATCATAAGTCATTGCAATATCTATTCACTCAGAAGGACCTGAACATGAGGCAAAGAAGGTGGCTTGAATTCGTGAAGGACTACCAATTTGATATACAGTATCATCCTGGTAAGGCTAACGTGGTGGAAGATGCGTTAAGCAGAAGACCTATCGGAGAGTTAGCTGAAGTTTGGAAGGCAAAGTGGAGTGAGCTCCGACACGAGGATGATATGGCAAGAGCATGTATGGAAGTTCTAGCTATCACTTTCGAGAGCGTTATGCGGATAGTGAGGGCACAAGCAGAAGACCCATTATGTCAGGATAAAGTACGACAGTTACTGGCCAAGGGGGCAGAGTTCTACTCCATCAGTTCAGAGGGTGGACTACGTTTCAACGGTAGGCTGGTAGTACCCGAAGATGATGATTTGAGGCAGGCCGTTATGACAGAGTCACACGGGTCAAAATTCTCAGTACATCCAGGTGGGGACAAAATGTATCAGGATATGCGACGAGTATATTGGTGGTCAGGTATGAAACGAGATATTGCAGAATTTGTCTCGAAGTGTGTTACATGCCAACTCATAAAAGTTGACCATCAGAGGCCTTCAGGAATGCTACAACCACTAGAGATTCCCGTGTGGAAGTGGGAGAGTATCTCTATGGATTTTATCACCGGGTTACCAACCTCGCAGAAGGGCCACGATTCCATTTGGGTGATAGTGGATCGTTTGACTAAAGTCGCACATTTCTTACCGGTTCGTACGGATTATGATACTATGTGGTACGCGCAGCTTTTTATTTCAGAGATTGTTAAGCTGCACGAAGTTCCTATTAATATCGTATCGGACCGAGATAAGATATTCGTGTCGCACTTTTGGCAGAGTTTTCAGGAGGCCATGGGCACCGAGTTACGGTTGAGTAAGGCATATCACCCACAGACGGACGGCTAGACGGAGAGAGTAAACCAGATGCTAGAGGACATGCTGAGAATGTGTATTCTAGATTTTGGGGGAAATTGGGAGCCATATCTTCCTTTGGTTGAGTTTGCGTATAACAACTCTTACCAATTCACTATTGTCATGGCTCCATTCGAGGCGCTTTACGGGAGACCTTGTCGTTCACCCGCTTGTTGGCTAGAAGTGGGGGATAACAGGCTTTTAGGGCCATAAATGATACAGGAGACTTCCTCCAAAATAGAGTTGATTCGAGGACGTATTCGAATAGCCCAGGATAGGCAGAAGAGTTATGCTGACGCCGTCAGGAGACATGTGGAATTAGATGTGGGAGATGTAACAACCCACCTAAAATAATAACGGGTGGCCAACCCTATACTATATTAAATCAGGAATTCCAGATGGTCCAGTCTCAATATCAACTAACGGTACTATATAATATAGGACTAACTACCTGAAATCATATAAGAGAGATGTTATAAAAAAATTTAAAACTTGCAACATACAACAACCCAACACTATAAAACTACTAATGAATAGAAGAGATGCATGAAAGAACTATAATAATTAAAATGCTATAAATAAAATGAACCAATTAAATACAACCGAATGTACTACAAAAAGTAGACCCGAATAAGCTGTCGGATCACAACAAATACAATAACTGAAATGGAATAAATATAAACATGTATATAAATATCCCTATGATACAAACCCGATATACAACATGAAGCCTACCTAGAATTTTAAAGAAGTAGGAAGCGGCTATATGAAACACCCCGCAACAGTCCGCACCTGTCACGTCTCCCAAGACTCGGGATAGAAGGTCATCCGGCATCCATGCGGTAGGATACCCGTGGTAACATATATATATATATATATATATACAAGGAGGAGAGAAAAGTAAACGGGTCAGAGCCCCGAATGTGTAAAATATTTAGCAAGTGTGTTAACCGTGCATAATAAATACCGGTGTACTTAATTTCATAAATAAGTGAGACCGCACTCTCGTGGAACCCCAACTCACCTCTCATCTAAAGGCGCGCACCTATTCGCGTCCTCCAATTTTAGTTAAATTACCCCCATTGATTTTAGGACAACCTAACTTATCAGGCCTAGCCTATATCCACGAGAGCTACCTTCCCGTCACAATCTAAGGATCCACCCGCTTCTAATCCGATTAGATTAGATTACAACAATTATGCCATAAAAGGCTTAATGAATTCCGATTAATAATCTCATGAATTATAATTATCATAATTCCTAAAGCATTACCCCTATACATATACATATATATATATCTATATAGGCTAAAAACGTAAGAATTACTATACTTAATAATATGCACATGGAATATTGGCAAGACTTCTCTCTAATCCCAAAATTGTACTACGTTTCGTGCGTGGGGAGTCTCGCAAAGCGAAATCCAAACAAGGAACCGCCCCGTTACACTACTCCTGACAAGGTCAAGACCAGAGGTCCGTGATGCCACCTATGGAATTACTTCTCTTAAATCTCGACATGGCACTGCGTTTCGTGCTTGAGGTGTCTCGCAGAGCAAAATGCAAACAAGGAACCACCTCGTTACACTACTCCTGGGCAATGTCGATCCTAGAGATCCATAATCCTCAACATACAAGTTAATACTACCATTACACTAACTATAACTACTAAAGAAAGGAAGAAGAAAAGAAAAAGAAAACAAATAAAATAAAATAAAAGAACCTCCAATAATATCCTTGGGATGATGTAACCGAATAATACCTTATGTGCGATACATCAACCTCCATAAATCTAGTACACCATAATCATCTAAGATGTACTTCATAAAAGTCCATATCCTTTCGTCTATAGGATATATATATATACAAATATATAGATATATATATATATAGGTATTTATTTGTAATCGTATATATATATCATCATCAATCCAATAGCCAAGTGTACATACTACATATGATGTACAAGGCCATGCACATAATATACCCGGCTATATATATCGCCGATAAACTGCATCAATGCTATCATCTTCCCAGTGCCCGGCTCACGTAGCAATACTGGGGCCACCATGGTGGGACTAAACGACACCCATCTCGTGGTAAACTCATGCACACGATGTCCCGGGAAGCGGTCATAGCTCCAAACCGGCAATGAGACGAAACATACCCATCACGTCTCATCCCAAAATAAATATATATATCATATAATAACACACGGGACGACTATGACCTGGGGAATATCCACACCCTGCTTTTCTAGCCAGGATGCTCACCCTCTACGCGCGCAACTTCCCAATGATAGCATGAGCGGGGTATGCTTAACCAATTAAGTATATATATCGTTTACATGCATAATATATATAATCCATATGATCAAATAATAAACCATCATATACGGTTTAAATATCCATACTAAGTATATCCACAACATGAAGATATCCATATATCTATATACATACACACACACACATATATATATATATATATATATATATATATATATATATATATATATATATATATATATATATATATATATATATGTACACATATTCACATATCCTTATCTATATATATAAACTAATTCTCGTTCATATGTATAAGATATATATATATATATAACTGGCTATAAGTACATAGTCCTCGATACGTGAATATAATCCCATACTTGAAACATATTCAATCATCTTCCTATGATGAGTAGTCTCCCAAAACCATATGTTTATGTCTATACATATACATTCAACATTAGGGTTATCACGCAAGAATTTGTGTAGAAGTCCATCACTACACCTTTCACCTCTAAATGTGAAAGTACATAATTATCTTTAGTACTATCTAACCATAGGCATTAACAGGACTTAATAGTCTAAAACCTCAATTTATTCCAACCTCATTTCAAGTATTGGAATCTCAATGGCCATATCCCCATAATTGCGTATAAACTATCCTAACTAGAATTTACGCTACCGCTTATCCTAGTCGATAGTACACCCGCAAGCTGTTTCCCACTTTTATCTATGGTTCAATTGTATTTTATGAATCCTTACCCCTATCGGGTTATCATATATTCCTTAGTCTAAATATTTCTAAGGATAGGAGACCTCTCACTCTCTAAGAGTTCTCAACCTCAAACATATATATATATATATATATATACCTTTATCTATAATTGGTAAATTCCAACCTCAAAGAGTTTTCCCCCAATATCCGTATGTAACTCCAATACGTACATGGGTACATTTCTCCCAAGTTACCCTAAGGGTCCCCAAATCCCAATATGTGAGAAACTCCTTATGTGACTCCAAGAATATATATTTTACATCCTAAGAGAAAGCCCCCAAATCAATAAACCCAACCAAAAAGGGTTTGAAATCACTATGGAGAAAATACTTCAAAATACCCTGTTTCCGAATCGATTCGGCCTCCCAGGCGAATCGATTCGGGTCCAAAGACCTGGGCTTCTGCAATAGGCCCAATCGATTCGGCTTGGGGTCCGAATCGATTCGGTCAATGCAGACCTGCCAATTTTACCAAACCGAATCGATTCGCTTGAGGGGGTGAATCGATTCGGACCTGCAATTTTTGAAGGGTTCATCTGTTTCTTCAAAACCCACGAATTCTAAACCCTAAATTTCTCATTCCAACCCCCAATCCTTCATCAAATCATGATTTTAACCCCATAAGTCAACCCAAAGTTGATCCCAAACTTTTCTATTCCATTAAATCCATATTTAATCATTGATTTCAAGATTAAACCTAAAAATCTAGGTTTTGGTATTTATACCCAAAAATCCATTTCTTTACCCCACAATTTATGGAATGAAATACACAAATAGCTATTTAGCAAGATCAAACACTTGCCTCAGATTTGTAGAGGTTGGATCATCCTCGATGTTGCGGTTGGGCCGGAAATCCCAAGCTTTTTCTTCCTCTCTCTCTTCTTTTCCTTCTTCTTTCTTTCTTCCTTTTTCTTTCTCTCTTTCTATATTTGAGAAGGCTTCATCCGTAAGCCTCAAATCCTTTAAAACAACAAACCCAGTTTTAAATGTTAATACACACTTTAAATGACTCGCTGACTCCAATTTAAGTCAAAACAACTTAAAAACATTCCAGAGCCGAAATAAGACTCAATGGCAGTCATTTTGACTATCTCGACCCTTTCGGGATCGATGGTACCCTCAAAAATATCATCCGGAATACTTTGAAACGTCCTCTATTTTTGGACTTCATTTCCCAAATTCTAAAATTCTCCAATTTAATTTAATTTAATTTTCCCAAAATTAAATTTCTCAGCCTCCAAAGTCGTGGGGTGTTACAATCTTCCCCCCTTACAAGAATTTCGTCCGTGAAATTTAAGATATGCCTAGGACCTCCATATCATCTAGTCCTAACATCAAGTCTTAGGATCACTATATCGATTCCATATCATCTAGTCCTAACATCAAGTCTTAGGATCACTATATCGATCCTCCCTAGCTCTCATGTCGAACCATATGGATTTTAAAACAAATAACTACCCCGGGGTGCCCATACACCCCGTATCCGAGTTTCCACTCGGAAAATCCTAATCAGGCTCCATTAGCCTCAAATTGTAAGATAACCCTCGGTAACATAATCTATAACAGTATACTAAATATATAAAAGTTTGAAAATTTCCACTGGTTGAACTCTCCTCAATTCCTGACGCTAGCCACCTTCGTGCGGGGGAGGTCTCGCAAGCGAAATCCAAACAAGGAACCCTCCCAATACACTACTGCGTAGCTAGGTCGGGGATTGAGATTAGTTGAACCAGGGTTAAGGTTTTATAAAAAAAAAGATTTTCTCATATTAGATATTGCCCGAGGGCCTATACAATAATACAATATAAATATATTCCGCATCTTTCGACGCGCCAAACAAACACCTTATGTTTAAAACACAAGGCCTCAATCAATACAATACTCTAGCCAATACCTAGTTCTCAAAACTAGCACAGCTATGAGCTAAATTATCTGCTCAACATACCCCTACTAAACTTTAAATCTCTCAATTCTAAAACTTCTTTATATACATTAACGTCTTTCCACAATATAATTCTCCCCTCTTAGGCGCACTATAATCACATGCCCTATCTACCCATAAGACAATAGTCTTATAGTCACTATTCAGCGAACCTTAACATTCCTCACCTCCGTAATTCAATATTATAACTCTCGACGTTCCCGGTATCGCACAAAGCGTAACTTAAACCCAAAGAAAGGTATTCTACCTTACAATTCCATAACCTAATGGTTTCCCCTCACCCTAGAATCTCAACTCAGGGTCCTCAACTCCTTACAGGAAAATCATTATCCCTCAGCCTATTTCTTCACAAGAGAAACATCTTCCTCAAAATCTTTCCTAACCATATTGAAGGATAAACACGATGGCGACAACCAAAAAAAACTCCCTCAGTCCTACACAGCGAAACTGAGTCTCCAAATTTCTTACTCCCACTTCCCAGAAGGCAATACTCCCAATTGCTGGGATAACTCCACACACCTCGCGTCGGGAAAATTCACCAACACCAGGTTTTATAACGAAGGTTAACGGGTTTCTCAACCTAAACCTCACAAGGACTACACTAACCTCTCCTCAGACTTACTTTACTAAGTCCAAGGTTCACCATTCGAGTAATTTTCCTTCCTTTCTCAACTGCCGATAAATCACCTCGAACCACTGCTAGAAATCTCCTCAATAACTCCTCCAAAACCGGAGAAAACAATTACCCCCGATTGGAGCGTACCAAAAATATACTATGGGTATTGTACTTATAATCCTATCCCTTCCTAGAAGACCAAATCTAGGCGACGTCTGAAATGAAATAAGAGCAATTGTTATCAGAACGTCAATCAAGTGAATATACTTCACAGAAGGAAACAACGCAGTGAACACAACAGTCTTAAATTTAGGGCTTTATGTCAAGAACGTTAACGGAAGAAATGCAGAAACTCGCACAGATCCTAAGGACTCTAGAACCTGATGCTCTGATACCATCTGTAACAACCCGCCTAAATTAATAACGGGTGGCCAGCCCTATACTATATTAAATCAGGAATTCCAGATGGTCCAGTCTCAACATCAACTAACGGTACTATATAATATAGGACTAACTACCCGAAATCATATAAGCGAGATGTTATAAAAAAATTTAAAACTTGCAACATACAACAACCCAACAATATAAAACTACTAATGAATAGAAGAGATGCAGGAAAGAACTATAATAATTAAAATGCTATAAATAAAATGAACCAATTAAATACAACCGAATGTACTACAAAAAGTAGACCCGAATAAGCTGTCGGATCACAGCAAATACAATAACTGAAATGGAATAAATATAAACATGTATATAAATATCCCTATGATACAAACCCGATATACAACTTGAAGACTACCTAGAATTTTAAAGAAGTAGGAAGCGGCTATATGAAACACCCCGCAACAGTCGGCACCTGTCACGGCTCCCAAGACTCAGGATAGAAGGTCATCCGGCATCCATGCGGTAGGATACCCGTGGTAACATATATATATATATATATATATATATATATATATATATATATATATATATATATATATATATATATATATATATATATATATATATATACAAGGAGGAGAGAAAAGTAAACGGGTCAGAGCCCCGAATGTGTAAAATATTTAGCAAGTGTGTTAACCGTGCAT
This sequence comes from Sambucus nigra, assembly GCA_949130495.1. Classification (NCBI taxonomy): domain Eukaryota; kingdom Viridiplantae; phylum Streptophyta; class Magnoliopsida; order Dipsacales; family Adoxaceae; genus Sambucus; species Sambucus nigra. The sequence goes on along the minus strand of OX422215.1, from coordinate 644,494,562 downwards.
AATAAATACCGGTGTACTTAATTTCATAAATAAGTGAGACCGCACTCTCGTGGAACCCCAACTCACCTCTCATCTAAAGGCGCGCACCTATTCGCGTCCTCCAATTTTAGTTAAATTACCACCATTGATTTTAGGACAACCTAACTTATCAGGCCTAGCCTACATCCACGAGAGCTACCTTCCAGTCACAATCTAAGGATCCACCCGCTTCTAATCCTATTAGATTAGATTACAACAATTATGCCATAAAGGCTTAATGAATTCCGATTAATAATCTCATGAATTATAATTATCGTAATTCATAAAGCATTACCCCTATACATATACATATATATATATATATATATATATATATATATATATATATATATATATATATATATATAGGCTAAAAACATAAGAATTACTATACTTAATAATATGCACATGGAATATTGGCAAAACTTCTCTCTAATCCAAAAATTGTACTACGTTTCGTGCGTGGGGAGTCTCGCAAAGCGAAATCCAAACAAGGAACCGCCCCGTTACACTACTCCTGACAAGGTCAAGACCAGAGGTCCGTGATGCCACCTATGGAATTACTTCTCTCAAATCTCGATATGGCACTGCGTTTCGTGCGTGAGGTGTCTCGCAGAGCGAAATCGAAACAAGGAACCACCTCGTTACACTACTCCTGGGCAATGTCGATCCTAGAGATCCATAATCCTCAACATACAAGTTAATACTACCATTACACTAACTATAACTACTAAAGAAAGGAAGAAGAAAAGAAAAAGAAAACAAATAAAATAAAATAAAAGAACCTCCAATAATATCCTTGGGATGATGTAACCGAATAATACCTTATGTGCGATACATCAACCTCCATAAATCTAGTACACCATAATCATCTAAGATGTACGTCATAAAAGTCCATATCCTTTCGTCTATAGGATATATATATATATAAATATATATATATATATATATATATATATATATATATATATATATATATATATAGGTATTTATTTCTAACCGTATATATATATCATCATCAATCCAATAGCCAAGTGTACATACTAGATATGATGTACAAGGCCATGCACATAATATACCCGGCTATATATATCGCCGATAAACTGCATCAATGCTATCATCTTCCCAGTGCCCGGCTCACGTAGCAATACTGGGGCCACCATGGTGGGACTAAACGACACCCATCTCGTGGTAAACTCACGCACACGACGTCCCGGGAAGCGGTCATAGCTCCAAACCGGCAATGAGATGAAACATACCCATCACGTCTCATTCCAAAATAAATATATATATATCATATAATAACACACGGGAAGACTATGACCTGGGGAATATCCACACCCTGCTTTTCTAGCCAGGATGCTCACCCTCTACGCGCGCAACATCCCAATGATAGCATGAGCGGGGTATGCTTAACCAATTAAGTATATATATCGTTTACATGCATAATATATATAATCCATATGATCAAATAATAAACCATCATATACGGTTTAAATATACATACCAAGTATATCCACAACATGAAGATATCCATATATCTATATACATACATATATATATATATATATATATATATATACATATTCACATATCCTTATCTATATATATAAACTAATTCTCGTTCATATGTATAAGATATATATATATATATAACTGGCTATAAGTACATAGTCCTCGATACGTGAACATAATCCCATACTTGAAACATATTCAATCATCTTCCTATGATGAGTAGTCTCCCAAAACCATATGTTTATGTCTATACATATACATTCAACATTAGGGTTATCACGCAAGAATTTGTGTAGAAGTCCATCACTACACCTTTCACCTCTAAATGTGAAAGTACATAATTATCTTTAGTACTATCTAACCATAGGCATTAACAGGACTTAATAGTCTAAAACCTCAATTTATTCCAACCTCATTTCAAGTATTGGAATCTCAATGGCCATATCCCCATAATTGCGTATAAACTATCCTAACTAGAATTTACGCTACCGCTTATCCTAGTCGATAGTACACCCGCAAGCTGTTTCCCACTTTTACCTATGGTTCAATTGTATTTTATGAATCCTTACCCCTATCGGGTTATCATATATTCCTTAGTCTAAATATTTCTAAGGATAGGAGACCTCTCACTCTCTAAGAGTTCTCAACCTCAAACATATATATATATATATATACCTTTATCTATAATTGGTAAATTCCAACCTCAAAGAGTTTTCCCCCAATATCCGTATGTAACTCCAATACGTACATGGGTACATTTCTCCCAAGTTACCCTAAGGGTCCCCAAATCCCAATATGTGAGAAACTCCTTATGTGAGTCCAAGAATATATCTTTTACATCCTAAGAGAAAGCCCCCAAATCAATAAACCCAACCAAAAAGGGTTTGAAATCACTATGGATTAAATACTTCAAAATGCCCTATTTTCGAATCGATTCGGCCTCCCAGGCGAATCGATTCGGGTCCAAAGACCTGGGCTTCTGCAATAGGCCAAATCGATTCGGCTTGGGGTCCGAATCGATTCGGTCAATGCAGACTTGCCAATTTTACCAAACCGAATCGATTCGCTTGAGGGGGCGAATCGATTCGGACCTACAATTTTTGAAGGGTTCATCTGTTTCTTCAAAACCCACGAATTCTAAACCCTAAATTTCTCATTCCAACCCCCAATCCTTCATCAAATCATGATTTTAACCCCATAAGTCAACCCAAAGTTGATCCCAAACTTTTCTATTCCATTAAATCCATATTTAATCATTGATTTCAAGATTAAACCTAAAAATCTAGGTTTTGGTATTTATACCCAAAAATCCATTTCTTTACCGCACAATTTATGAAATGAAATACACAAATAGCTATTTAGCAAGATTAAACACTTGCCTCAGATTTGTAGAGGTTGGATCATCCTCGATGTTGCGGTTGGGCCGAAAATCCCAAGCTTTTTCTTCCTCTCTCTCTTCTTTTCCTTCTTCTTTCTTTCTTCCTTTTTCTTTCTCTATTTGAGAAAGCTTCATCCGTAAGCCTCAAATCCTTTAAAACAACAAACCCAGTTTTAAATGTTAATACACACTTTAAATGACTCGCTGACTCCAATTTAAGTCAAAACAACTTAAAAACATTCCGGAGCCGAAATAAGACTCAATGACAGTTATTTTGACTATCTCGACCCTTCCGGGATCGATGGTACCCTCAAAAATATCATCCGGAATACTTTGAAACGTCATCTATTTTTGGACTTCATTTCCCAAATTCTAAAATTCTCCAATTTAATTTAATTTAATTTTCCCAAAATTAAATTTCTCAGTCTCCAAAGTCGTGGGGTGTTACAGGAGACCAGGTATTGATTCGAGTATCTCCTATGAAATGGGTTACGAGGTTTGGCAAAAAGGGGAAGTTAGCGCCAAGATATGTAGGGCCGTTTCCTATCATTGAGAGAGTGGGACCGGTAGCTTACCGATTGGGACTCCCTGAACATCTTCAGCAAATACACGATGTGTTCCATGTAGCGTCGCTGAAGAAATACAAGAGGAGCGAGAGAGCCTTCTGGCACATTCCACTGGAGGAGATCGATTTGCAGCCAGATATCTCGTATGAAGAAAGACCTGTGACTATCCTGGATTATAGTGAGCGCAAACTAAGATCCAAGGTGGCACCCTTCGTGCGAGTACAGTGGGGACATCACAATATGGATGAGTCCACTTGGGAATGGGAAGAGGATATGCGAGAACAATATCCAGAATTATTCATAGCAGGTATTTTTCCTAATTTCGAGGACGAAATTCCTTTTGTAAGGGGGGAAGTATGTAACACCCCGTAATTCTGCTTAATTTTAAATTACGTAAGTAGAGTCATTTAATGAGATTAAATACGCTTTAATTAAATTACGTGAGTAGAGTAATTTAATGTGATTAAATATGTTTGATTTAAATTACGTGAGTAGAGTAATTTAAATAGATATTATGTTAATAAAGATGAAAATAAATTTTCAATGTTAATATGTACGGTCTACTGACTATACGGACGTACCGGATGTAGCTTGACAAAATTTAAGGATGAGAGTAGAAAAATATTTACGAGACTCAAATGATAATTTAGAGTCCACGGTTGATTCCGAAAGGGTCGAATTAGTCAAAATAGTGTACCCGGGGGTACTAGTTGAGTGCCGGGTCATTTTCGGGCTAAACCGGGACCATTCGGGGGCATTTTGGTCTCTTTACAATTAGGGGAAAGAAGACCTACGAATTTTTGTAACCCTAAATCTGATTATAAGAGGGGTGGCTAGGGTTAGACAATGAGAGTTACACCATAGCCATTAGAGAGAGAGAGAGAGAGAGAGAGAGAGAGAGAGGCAAATTCCTTAGGCAAGAAGGAATGAGGGATCATCTTAGGAAGATTTCACCATAAGATTGTTGGGAAGAAGGATTGAGGCACCAACATCATCAATCATCATCAACAACCACGAATTCAGACCCTATAGACCTTAAGGCAAGTGGTTAATTGCATAATAATTGAGTTATAATACCCATGTTTAAGCTTGAGGAAGGACATGATTTTTATGATATTCTTGGGAATAAACAGTTGATAAAAATCCATGATTGATTTGGATTTGCATGTAGGACTTTTTTGAATTACCAAGTATGTTTATATCATAGAAAACTTGATGAGAAATTCGTATGAAAATCTGGAACTTTGATGAAAAATATAAAGAATGCAGTTTTAGGGTTCTTGAATATTATAGAGATTTTCAGTGAACTTAGCTAAGATTTAATATGATTTTGATGTTTTAAATCGTTAGTAATCATCCCAGGACATGTAGGAATGATTAGAAATTGTTGGTTGTGAATTTGATGGCCTATCATGAAAGTTAGAGATGTAAAAATGGTGAAACCCGTAGGAAGAAGATGAACTGGGTCTGTCACTGCTTGATCGATCGATCTACCCTGGAGTATCGATCGATCGAAGCAGTCGATTGATCATCTTCCTTCGATCGATCGACCCTGTCTGAACTATAGAGAATTCGTGTATATATTTCTTTAATTGTCGTTACTTAATGGGAACCTTAGAAATGATATTTTTCCTATAAGGAGACTTGAAAATTACCAGTAGGTGTACCATAGGGTTCCTCCACTTATGATTGAGTAGTAATGTTGGAGAAATGGAATGACTAAAGAACAATTGACTTCGCAGTGAGTTGAGATGGTTAATTTAATTTCGGTTAGAGTGAGACTTAATTCCTAAAAGAAAATACCAGTAGGTTAAAATTTACTTAACTACTGAATTAAGAGAGGGGTAACTAGGGCCCTTAGAGTTACGCGAATACTCGAATAAATACAATTGTGAGTTATATTGTAATTAATAAGTACGAAGAATATAAGATAAATATATTACGTACGGGTATGATTTATTAGGTCGGGTGCGTACCTACTGAATTTATATAAATGATATTGGGTGAAGAGAACACTAACTAAATTAATTATGTTAGGGTCGATGTGACATTCCGAACTAACATAAAGTTATATTAAATTTGGGGTCGATGTTAAATGCCGAACCAAACTTTGGACTGGTGTCGCGATGAAAGAGTCCCGAACCAGAATATGTGTATATATTTATATTTGTATATAGTTGGAGTCGATGAACCATTCCGAACCAACTTTCACTTGGATTCGTTGAATTATTCCGAGCCAAGGGTCCTTTGTGTGTAAAAAGGATATATTAGTGGTAACTAATATTATATACATTATTGTGAGATAAAATGTTATATGTGCTTAATCTACAAATTGAGAATAGTAGACAATGTTATGATAAGTAAATGTCCTGGTAATAATTTATAGCATATTGTAATTATTACAAGAATAAGGTAACGAACGGTAAATGAGTTAACTACAGTTATGGGTAGTATAACTAGGTAGACTAAGTCTCCTCGATAGTTACATACTATGAAAGAGAGGTGAGGAGGTTCAAGGGAGAGTGCGAAACCTTAATATGTTTAATCAATAACTTAATTGTAATAACCGCTTGAAAAATATTTTCAAATGTTTTGAGAACTAACTCTTGCTATGTAAAATTTTAAAAGACCTTTTAGGTGCCCAGCCACAAGGACACCCAGCTTGATTTCATGTCAGAGATTTGGGAGCTGCAGCCAGTGTGGAGGATGCAGGGATTGTTTGGACGCTTCATTCTTTTCAGATCTAGTGCAGGATCTCAGTTTTATTATTCTTTGTTGGAACATGTCGTTCCACCTTTTCTATTACAAGTTTATTCTAGTTATGGATTTGTAGTTGTCTTTTTTGGGCCGTGGTTTACGGCAAGACTTTAACTGCTTTCAGATTTATTTTACATGTTGCGTATTCATATCTAGTTTTGGTAATGTATGGTTTGGATTATCGGTTGTTTAAGAAAGTTAAAATTTGGCACCCGTTTTAATTTCACTTAGGTGGTTAGTAAATTTTTTAAAAAGCGTTCGACAGTGATGCTAAGAATGAACCATTAAAGAAACCTGTTTATATTAAAATAAGGCTTGATCACCCAAGGTTTAATTAGGCGGGGTGTCACAGACATCTGTGACACCCCGCCTAATTAAACATCGGGTCATCAGGCCTTCATTAAATTAAAACAGGTTTCTCAAATGGTTCATTCTTAGCATCACTGTCGAAAACTTTTTAATTACTAATCCCCTAAGTAAAATTAGATCGGTGCCAAATTTTATCTTTCATTAAAACAGATAAATCAACCAAACGGAACAAAGTAAAAATAATCATGTACTGTAATTCAAACAACAAAGTAAAAGTACAACAGAACAAAAGTATTACCGAAGAAACCATCGGCTAAAAAAAATCCCAAAAAATCAATAGAATAACCACTAGTCTGAATCTAACATCTGAGACTAATACCGGACAACAAGTCGATACATAGAAGAGTGCGAGATCCTGTGATAGATCTGAATGAGAGATATCGTTTAGTCAAATCTTGTAAGCATCCACTGTACTACAGCTCCGAGTCTAGAATGGAATCATCACACATGGCGTCCCTGGGGCTGGACACCTAAAAGGTTTTAAAAATATTTTTATAGCAAGAGTTAGTACTCAAAACATTTTGAAAATATTTAGAAAGCGTTTATCACAATATAAAATGCGGTTATTGATTACACATGTTAGGTTCTCGTACACTCTCTTGAGTTAACTCACCCCTCATCTTTTGTGCACACCTAACGTTCTACACTTAGTTTATCTAGCCATACTTCTCAAGCTAACTAAAACCAAAGTAGTGAACTGAACTTATTTGTACCCAAGTTCCAGTACCACCCATACAGTACAACCGTTTTACTAACATCTCGCGTATTTAAATAATTCCCAAGTAACATTTAATCTATGTTATTTCTCAAGACTTCTCATTTAGTTTCACTACTAAAATTACTACAATTCTCACAATTGTTAACTTTCCCACTTATGTAATTAAGTTTCACTACATAACTTACCATTTCAGTATGTATCTTTAAATACATACTATATATCAATCTACTAATACACGGAAGTAAAATATCGTTAAGTATATATATTTCACACATAATATATACTAAATATCAGTCATTACTATATTGCCCTTTTTATACACGTAAAGGACTCTTGGTTCGGAATGATTCATCGACCCCAAGTAAGAATTGGTTCGGAATGATCCATCGACCCAAATTATTTTTAAAATTATATATATATACACATATTCCAGTTCAGGACTCTCTCATCGCGACCCCAGTTCAAAGTTTGGTTCGGCATTTCTCATCGACCCCAAACACATAATAAATTTATGTTAGTTCGGAATGTCTCATCGACCCTAACATAATTAATTTAGGTATAGTCTCCCTACCTAAAAGATCACATAATTCAGTAGGTACAAGCCCGACCTATTAATCATATATGTACTTAATATTTTAATCTCATATATCTACCGTACAATATTCGCTTTACGATTTATCTCATTAATCGTATTTATTTGAGTATTCACACAACTCTAAGGGTCCTAGTTACCCTTACATATAATTTCAGTAGTTATTTCTTACCCTACTGGTCTATTACTTAAATTGAATTTACTTTGCCCCGTAACTCAATTTACGAAGTCCCCGATACTCTACTAAATCGAATTATTCTCCTCGGTCCGTAATCCAAGCCCTACACCCAATGGCCTTATTGGACCTCAACAATATACCTACTGGTCTTATTCTTACTCCCAAATAAGTATAATGTAAATCCTAGAATACTCATTCATTTCCGAACTCAACGAAGGATTAAACACAAAATTTTTGGAAAATAGCTTTTGTCGATCGATTGACGGCTGGGTTCGATCGATCGACTATGTCGATCGATCGATAGTCCGAGTTCAATCGATCGATCGAACAGGGGAAGACGCAGTCTTCTTCTTCGTTAAGATTTTTCCTCCATTAACAAATCTCCAAACTCCATTATAGTCCACCAAACTTTAACCCAATGATCCTAACATATTTCCACATATACTAGGACAGTTTCTAACGTGTCAAATACATCAAAACTCCAATTACTTTAAAGAATTAATGAATTAAAACCCATAATTTCTTGAAACCCTAGTTATGGTGTTCTTCCCATATTATCTTTCAAAATCCAGATTTCTATTCCGAAAATCATCAAGTCTAATCTGAATATTAATTCTCTACATAGTTTAAATCATTCTACATGCGATTCCTATCCCAACATGCATAAATATCATCTTTCTCCAATCAAAATATTGATTTAAACAAAACTATTCAAAAACCCTACACATGGGTATTATAACTTTATAATTTGCAATAAACAACTTGCCTTATGATCAGTAGGGTCTGATTTCGTGGTTCTTGTTGATGATTGATGATCTTCATCCCTCAATCCTTCTTCCCCAACAAGTTGATGGTAGGAATCCCTTTGAATCCTTCCCAAATCTTCTTTTTGCTTTAGAAAGTTGTGCCTCTCTTCTCTCTAATGGTATTGGTGTTGTCATGGGTGTTCTAACCTTAATTTATCTATCATACGGCTGATATAAAACTCTCAATTTCGTAGGTCTCCATACCATTTGATGTTAAAAGACTAAAATGCCCCCGAATGGTCTTGGTTTAGCCCAAAATTACCCCGGGACTCAACTAGTACCCCCGGGTATACTATTTTGACTAATTTGACCCTTCCGGACTCTTTGGTGACCTCTAAATTATCATTTGAGTCACTTAAAAAATATTACTCGTTCTCACCCCAACGCGGTCTATACGCGATAAGTAACTATTTACCACTCGCACTAAGTAAATAAAATGATGTAATATATACCGGTATCTATCTTTCGATTAATACACCATAATTACAATTTTAAATAAACTCTTTAAATTACTACTCTTACGTAATTTAAATCAAGCCGATATTTTCTCATTTAATTCTCTAATCTAATTAAATGGAATATTTGGAATATTCAGAAATACGAGGTATTACACTCCACCCCTCCACCCTTCTGATACCAGTGCAGAACCTCATTTTTTGTCCCCTTACGTTGATATCTCTGAAATAACCTAATTGACTCCTTATAGACATGGAGAACTGAGCTCCCCAACATATATATGGGTATATGTATACAATACATACAATCGGAACAGCAACCATGAAAAAGAGGAACCCCTCGTAGTGCTTTCATATCTGCTTTTTCTCTCTTTGCTGTGCTCGGGTGGTTACATCTCCACTTTTCAAATCTTCATATTCTCTCGGTTCTAATATCATTCATATCCCTGGAAGTGGGTTACGCCTACTATCATTCAAGTGCCCCAGCTTATATACACCGTATTAACATCCCTCCAACCAGTGGAGGACCCAAGATTTTGGGTGTATGGGTGTGAGAATTTTTTACAAATGTCGGGGGTTCGGGAGGGGGAGCCTCCGAGGCGATTTTTTTTTGACTAGTTTTACTTGTTTTGCAATTTTTAACCCTAAAAATCTTGTGATTAATATTTATGGGTGACATAATATCACCGATAATAATTCAGCATAATTGCCCAAGTCAGAAACAATATTTCAAATTAAATTTTCAGTTACTATACGACAACAATTGAATTTTGTGAAATTAAAATTTTCAGCAAATAAAAAAAAATCAGCAAAAATTACAGCAAATAAAAATTATCAAACTAATAATTCGGTCGATATATTTCAACAATTATTTAGCCCTAACAAATGCTTCACCAACAAAAATCAAATTCAAAACTAATTAAAAATATTTAAAAAAAAAATAAAGGAAGAAAACTTACAAACAAGGTCCAAATCACATCACACACATTTCACAAACCTCAACCAAACCAACAGCAACAAACATATGGCTCATCAGCAGGCGGATTTTTGTATTGATGCATAGAGATTTGGAGATATATACACCTCATCTCATTTGGGAAAAGAAGATGGTTTGTGTTGGAGCCTACACACTAGCCAAGACGCCGGAGAGAAGAGGGAGAATGCTGGCCAGGGGAGAGATTTGAGAATAGCCGAAAGAGAGAGGGAGAACACTTTTCTTAGATCTAGATTTTTTCTTGAAATTTGAAAAGAGGGACTCAAAGTGAACGTGTTTTTAGAAGTATAAAATAATTACGTTTTTTCTCCCTTCAACTTTAAGTAGCTCATATATGCTTGCCTTTAACTCCAGAAACTTACATTCAAGCCCCTAAATGTTTTTTTTATTACCATATTCATAAAAACAATCCGAAAAAATCCGTGGGTGCGGCCGCCCATGGGGTAGTTCTGCCCCTGCCTCCAACTAACTACCGCCTCAAATGTACAAAATAAATCAATTGGCTAAAAGGTTAATTAATTAAAGAAATAGTCACTTAAAATAAAATAAAAATACATTAAAATTAATTAATTACTTAAAAACCAACCCTAAACCTCTGTCACGACCAGCCCTGCCCTTATCAGGCCATGGCATGATTGATTTCTCGTCTCACATGTTAATGATCAACGACCTCAACTAATACATTGGACTCATATCATAACACAACTTATTCATTGCCTCAAGTATAATTCACAATATCCTCAGTTTTACAAAAATACATTAAAGTTCAGGACTGCCATTAATAAACTATCACAAACATTTCAAAAATTATCCTCAAACCAGTATTTTGAAATACATCAATACAAAATATGCTCCGCGGCCTACTACATCATTGTCTACTTAAACATGTACAGGAAACTGAAATATATATATATATATATATATATATATATATATATATATATATATATATATATATATATATATATATATATATATAACCAGCACTACTCTTAAGGCCTCGTCATCTACTCCTCGCTTCCCAGCCTCCAACCTCCTCAGTCTCTCTATCCCGAGGAATATGGCACTCAAATGGATCAACAAGGGATTTAGCCAACCCACACCTCCCGATACCTGCAACAAGAATTTGATCCCATATATCTACTAAATCTCAACAATAAAGCGACTAATATTATGATAGAGAGCTCATAATCAACATGGTCTAACAAAAGCAACAGTGTATAGAATAAACACAAATGGCAAGAGTGCATAAACCCAACTCCTCAACCAAACCATCGACTAGTCAACTGAATCTCACCCAGAAGGTAGGTCCATCGAATGGGACCTCAAATCTTACCAAGGATATTCAACCTCATTCAACCAACTCCACATTGTCCTCCTCGACCTCATTTTTGGCGTCGTTAGGACCTCTACTCACCTTGGACTTATTCTAGGATATTTACTATTCACGCAACCTCGGTTCTTACCAATGATTTTCAACCTATCAACCAACTTCACATTGTTCTCCGCGGCCTCTTTTTGGGCATCGGTAGGACCTTTTCACCTCGGTCTTGTTCTAGGATCTTTACTACTCATGCCAAAGTCCGCGGTCATGTCATTTGCGGTGAACTTTTGCAGTTAGTCGGTGAGCAAGCCCATAAACAACCCAGCCTCCCATCTCACGAACAAAGTAAAACAACTCCAATTCACTATTACCAGGTGTTACAGTTAAGCTGGATTATGCTCGGAACTCCGGCCGATTCACTGATGGGGTTGGCTCTGGTAGAAGTATGGCTCCTTGTAGCCTCGGCCTACTCCCGTCCGATGTTGTCATTCAAGGGTGTTGTCGAGCTGCTGATCCCCTGAGGAGGTTGGTAGTAGTATCGGCCATGGATGACCTGGCCATAGCTGAGGCTGCTGGTCACTGATCCAAGGCCCTTCCAACGTCGGCAATATCCCTGACCGAGGTTGATGTATCTGAGCTGAGGTGACGCATTTGAGGCATATCACATATATTATAAGGTTTCGTGAACGATCTCTAGATGTGAGGGAGGAAACACGAGAAGATAAACTTTTAGAAGTTTGTTCTGAGGGGCTACTGCCAGAGTTTATCTGTCACCTGATCAATGAGACCCGAGAAGCCAAATTTGCTACATTTTTTAAACAAGCAATAAATATTTCTCTTGTGGTGAAACCTACAACACCCAACATGCCTTGGTAATCCTGTTACTAAGGACATCATCTAGCTTAGAGAGGGGAGTATCCCCGAGGGTAAACTATGCAGATGGCATGTATAGTGGAGCAGACATTAAAACTTTATGACCACATGGTTCGACATAAAGTCTGTAGACCAATCAATGCCAGTAAGGTGCAAGCATCTCAAGAAGACAGAGAGAAGATAGACTTTTACGAGATCCACAACAAAGTGAACCAACGAACTAGGGTATGTTTTTTGTTAGAAATGTTGATCGACCCTCATTTAAAGAAAGGAGATATTGAATTGCCCCAAGGCAATGTGAACGAGAATCCTCTACCACCTCACGGGGAACACATGGCTAGTGCCTTTGATTTAGAATCCAAGCGTCTATTGGGTGAAGAGTTGATCCTCGAGGAAGACTTTGAATAATATCTGAAGGGATATACCTTCGATCTGGCTCAACTACTGCTTGAGGATGAGACAAATGAAGAAGAAGACCTTGAAGATGAAAAAACCCACCAAGAACTTGAGTAGACAAATAGAGGCCTTATCTCTTGAGGTAGTGAATGTTGTGATAGCCTTTCATGAGGCTTCCTATAGAGACGTGGAAAAAGTATACGAACTTGAGGAGGACCAAATTAACCCTTAGGTTGAAAGTGCGGCAGTAGCCCGATTGCAAAATTTTGGTTGGTTCTTTGACCAAGTTAGGCTCCCAGAGCATTCACGATTGGAGGTTATGCGAGCTATCTTAGAGATTTCTAAGAAGAATATGGCTCTATACTTGAAATGGAAAGGGGCCATGGACAATCTTATAAGGAGGTACCTCTCTGAGGTTACATTTTTTGAGGTTGACAGATCGACTAGGTACCCCCACAATAGGCCGCTTTATGTTACAGCCACTGTGAATTATTGTCTTTTTAATCATGTTTTGTTGGATGGTGAGGCATCCATCAATATCATGCACATTGGGTCCTTTTATGCTACTGGACTATCTGAGACATGGCTCGTACAACATTTTTTGTCAATCTCAGGGTATGACAACCAGTCATCGAAATCCATGGGGTATGTTAACGTGGGCATTACAATGAGGAATATTAATTCCCATATAAAATTACACTAGTGGAACGTGAGCCATCATATCTCCTACGGGTAGGACGGGTGTGGATACACAATCACAGGTTGGTGACTTCTACCTATCACCAAAGTGCTAAAGCCAATGTGAAGGGAAAAGAGGGAGTGATTCGAGCATCCAAAAAGCCATTCGCAAAAGTGGAATCTCACTTAGTAGATGTTGCCTTTTACACTAAGTTGACCTTGGATCTACGATTGTTAAAAGGTACAATGGAGGCATTAGGATCCCAAGAATCTGAGGAGGAATGCGTGCACTATCTCGACTAGTAGTTTTATGTGAGGAAGAACGCGATCGGGGGGTAATGAGACCTCCCAATTTATCGAGGCAGTTGTGTGATCAAATGACACCACACATTGACCCAATTGAACACCAGGTCCAATGCTAGAGTGTGATCAATAGACATTATGCGAAGGAGTTAGAGGAAAATGGTTGAAAAAAGCCTCATAGGGAAGAAAACTCTTAGCAATTCAAAAGAGTAGTTTTCCCTAGTGGCAGAATTATTTATAAATTATGAAGGTGTTAGATGGAAACTGAAGGCTTGGATAATGAGGTTGACCCGATTTACGAATGTTTCTTGATGGACAACTAAGGACAGTGTCTGGTGATCGACAACTCGAACATCTATGAGTTTGTCGAAGAAGTAGAAGAGGAGCCCAAATGTATGAAAGACAGACCCATGCTGCAAATCCAAGAGTTAGAAAAAATAGACCAGGCTAAGGAGGGTGATGAACCCAACCTTATTCTCATCTCGAAGGACCTTGAAGGGTCTTCTCGAGAGGGTTTGATCGAGCTACTACAAGAGTTTAAGGATGTCTTCGCGTGGAAATACACCAATATTCCTCGAGTTGATAAGGAGGTGATTTTCCACAAACTAAAGATTTTACCTTTATCCATCCTAGTGAAGCAAACCACTCGAACATATAAAGCAGAGTTGGATTTAAAGATACAAGAGGAATTTCAAAGGCTTCTTATAGTTGGTTTCATTATACCTATCATACACCATATTTGGCTACCTAGCATTGTGCCGATTAGAAAGAAAGATAAGAAATAAATCATGATCTGCATAGAGTTTTAGGACCTAAACCGTGCATGCCCGAATAATGAGTTTCTGTTACCCTCCATAGACAACATGATAAATGAAACTGTGGGGTATGAGATGTACAAATTCATGGATGGTTATGTGGGGTATAACCAGATTTGGATCCAGCTGACACTGAGAAGACTATTTTTCGAACACCATTGGGCAACTTTAGGTACACAGTCACGCCTTTAGATTTAAAGAAGGCAAGAACCACCTATTAAAGGACCATGATGGTTATATATCATGACCTCTTTAACAAGATCGTGAAATTTTATGTTGATGACCTGGTGATTAATTCCAAGAAGGAGGCTACTCACTCGGAGAATCTAAGGAGGATGTATACCCGATGTAGGAAGTAGTAGTTGAAAATGATCCCCTCAAATTCACATTCGGGGATACAAGTGAGAAGTTCCTTGGGTTTACGGTGAAAATTTAAGGAGTATACATGGATTTCAACAAGCAGCGAGTTATCCTTGTTATGCCAAGACCAAAATCAGCGAGGGAGTTGAAGGGTTTCCACGAAAGGTCTCCTACTTGAGATGATTTCTTCCCGAACTTGGTGAGGTGACCCATCCCCTAATGGAGATGCCGAGAAAAGGTTCCAAATTCATGTGGGAGCATATGAACCAAGAGTCAATGGATAGGCTAAAAATTCTCCTCACATCCCCCTAAGTGAAGATTCTTCCAAAGGCAGGTATTCCTTTATGTATATATCTTACATCTACTGAACGATATACTCAGGCCTTATTAGCTCAAGAGATGGATGGCATTGAGAAACCTGTTTATTACATAAGCTGGATTATACATGGGCTAGAGGAAAGATATACTAGCATATAGAGACATTGTTTGTCCCTTGTATTCATAGCACAAAAACTTAGGCACTATTTGTTGTCATTTACAGTTAACATTGTAACTAGATGTGATCCTATAAACTTTTTGCTTTATATAACTATACTAATAAGCAGGGTAGCCATATCATTATTAATTCTCTTAGAGTATGACCTCAAATGAATAGTTCCTCTAGCTATCAAAAGTCAAGTGTACGCAGATATCTTGGCCATTTTTCTTTCTGGGACGTTTGAGCCACCTGCGGAAGAACTTTTGAGCAATATTCTTCGGGCTAAATTTTTAGTAGCTAGCCTAGAATAATGAAGCATGGAATTATGTGGCTCTTCAGTATAAAATAAAGAAGGAGCAAGTGTCATTTTGAGAAGGAATGGGGAAGAAGTTCAACTGTCATTAAATTTGGACTTTAGATACTCGAATAATGAAGTTGAGTACGAGGCACTGGTGCTAGGACTACTCAGAGAACTTAGAAGGGGCATTTAGGTGCTCACAATAAAGGGGGACTCAACCCTGGTGGCTAAATAAATAGCGATCAAATTTTCCTTGAAGCACATGAGTTTGACACCTTACTGAACAATGGTTGAAAGGTTGCTCCGGCAATTCGCAGCTATAAAGATCAGGAGGCACTCACTAATGATGGACAAGCACGTTGACGTTTATGCTATAATTTCCCAAAAGATTATTTTGAAAGGAGTATTAATAGTGGTATGTATTACCAAGAGTAAAACTCCATCCACAATCCTTGCCCACTTATGATAACAATGATTGGAAGGGATAAATAAGGAAGCAGCTGGAAATAAGTGTCATCACGCTGAGTTTGGTTGACATCGAGCATCATTACTACAATGGCAAACTTATACTACAAAAAGGGTCTTTTATATCTATAAGTGTGGATGACGAAGAGGCCAAGAGAATACTGATTGAAGTTCATGAAGCTAGCTACGAAACCATTGAGGTCCTTTTATATAGAAGGGTCCGACGAGAAGGATACTTCTTGTAATGTCCCCAGTTTTATATGTTCATATATAGTTTGTTTTAAATATTTTATTATTACATATGAGATATGGAAAATATGTTATTATGGATAATGTTAATTTATTATTTATAGTCTAATCCTCCCTTTATGAATCATGAAATATCAAATTAGTTACAAACATAATATTGTAAAGTTTTTAGTAGGAATGTTCATATTAGAAACTTATTTTGACTCTTATAATATAAAAATTGACTTGAGGTAAAAACAATAAAGTTGTATATATATAAATTAGGTTTGTAATCCAACAAACTATGTGTTAAACAGAGGTCCGAGCAAGAAGTTATGCTGAAATTACGAAATAAGGGCAAATATGCCCATCCTTTAAGTTGAATTTTATCCTATTACCACACCATGTGTAGTATTTCGATTGCTTGAAGGTGAGGATGGTTTGGCCAACTTAAAAACTTTGAAATAACTTCCTTCTTCATCAAAATGGATTAAATCAAAGTCTTATAGCATATCCTAAGCTAAATGATGAGTTTTTGGGGTAGAAAATGACATTTTAAGAAACTTTAGGGACTTGATTGTAAAAAATGAATGTTTGAGGGACTAAAATGAAAATATATAAAGGAAAATTATGTAAATAAAATATTTTCAAGGACCTCTAAGAAATATTAAAAATGTATGGTGTAAAATTACTAAAATACCCTTCATGTGTAAAATGACCCTTAATCACTTGACACCTCGTGCTGTATTCTTGCCACCACACCTTACATGTGTCATCCATATAAATAAGGATAAAACACATGTCATTTAGTTAAATAAGGCTAAAACACGTGTCGACATCGTGTGTAATAAAGAATGCAAGATAGTCCCCTTACGCGACACGTCAAATGTCGACTCACCAAAATGGACGCTTAGTCATTGGGACATGTTTCAACACCCCAATAACTTTGGAAAACTATAAATAAGGCCTTAGGATTAGTTCTTATAGAAAGTTACTCGAAAAGTTCAAAAACAAATAGTGAGAGAAAGTGTAAGGAAGTTTAAGAAGAAGTTTCGTCTTAGTGATCCAAGACTCGATATATCTGTAACTTCGTACTTCTATTTCAAGTGAGTTATCTATGACATTCCTTGTGTGTTTTGATTATATGATATTATTCAATGTACATATATTTTGTGAAATGATCTTATTCCCGAATACATCTAATACCGATGATTTTGTCGTTTGTTATATGTGTATATCTCTCGATATATGCATCTGATTTGAATTCTGAAATTATTGATTTGGCCTATGGAAAGTCTCTTACTATGTTGGACTTGACTACTGGGTGGAAATATTTGGGTGGTTCCTTCCCAACTGGTTTATCGCTGGTGTGCCCTAAATAAAGCGTTCTTTTAAGATATCATGATTTTCTGTCTGTGTTGTTGCCGGGTGGAAACATTTGGTAACACTATCTGTTTATCTTGGTATTAGAGCGTACATAGCCATCAAAATAAAATTGAATAATTGACATATTGATAAATTGTTTTATCTATTCTGTTCTAAACTGTTTATTCTGAAAATATCTACTATCAATTTACCTTATATATTTTACTGCAAATTTCTGTCCATATATGTATATGCCTTCTGCTGTAAATTGAATAAGTATTAAATTTCTGAAAAACCATGGAATGTCTGGAGATTAAATCTCATTCAGCTTTTAGCTGATGTTGTATAAATAACCATTTTTCACGAAATAAGTATGTTCGCTGAGGGAACGAAAAATGATTGTGTTAAAGATTCATCTTTTAGAGATCTTTTTGTAATTATGTTTGTTTTATCATTTAGAGCATGTGTGACACCCTTATAATAAGTTTTTAAATTTTTTCTTAAAGTTGTAATTCATCGTTACTTTTATTACAAATGAAGTTTCCTTTAGAAATCTCTGATGATGTAATTCCTTTACTTTCAGTATTTTACGATTCATAACCACGTGATTGTATTTCCGTTGCACTTATTTAAGGAAACAATTAAGTCAAAATAGATGTTGCCTTAGTGGAATGTTAAGACACTCGTTCCCTACTACTAATATGGGTCGGTGTTGTGACAGAGGTGGTATCAGAGCATAGGTTATGAACCCGTAGACTACTGAACATAAGTTTTGAACGTTATTGATTTTAAGTTTCCATACATAGGATGTAGGACTAAATATCTGATTAAATGATAACCCACCACATGTCTTACAGTCTACATATAATTATTTATATATATAATTGTTCTTTTAATCTGCAATCTTAAGATAGTATAATACGTCTTATGTTTGTCCATGACTGTAGTTTATGACCAAGATAAGATTACCTGCGAGAAGAAGTGGTTCAAGTTTGGAAGGAATGGAAGGTGCATACAAGACGATTGAGATTCTAGCAAAGATTATGGAGCATTAGATGAATAATGGAGCACCAAGGAATCTGGAACTAACTAGATGTACCATTGAGAATTTCAAGAAGTTGAACCATCCTTCTTTTAAAGGTACTCCTAACCCCACTGAAGCAGAAAGTTGGGTGATTCATATGGAAAAGATGCTCGAACTTCTTAAGTGTAACGATAAATAAATGGTTTCATTTGTAACATTTATGTTAGAAGGTGAAGTCGAACATTGGTGGAGAATGACTAAGAGAATACGCGAGGGGAGGAATACTTGTATAGGTTGGAAGGACTTCTTGGTGATCTTTTATGGGAAATATTTCCATGAAACGGTGAAGGATGAAATGGTAGATGAGTTCATGAATATAGTACAAGGGAATATGACGGTTAGTCAATACGTGGCCAACTTTACCAAGTTATCCCATTTTGCACCTTATGTTGTGATAACTGATGTTTTAAAAGCCAAAAAGTTTTAATGTGGGTTAAGGTTGAGTATTCGTAATCGAATTTCCATCCTGAAGTTGACATCATATAGTGACGTCGTGGCTAGGGCTACGATAGTTGAGGGATGGCGATGAGTACAATAGAATTAGAGATGGTAAGAGGAAGTTTGGGAAACAAATAGGGAAGAACACAAATAATAAAAATAATTTTACGAAAAGATCCAATGTTGGGGGAGGTAGGGATGATAAACGGTATAATAACAAGATATGTCAGCCATGTGGGAAGATGCATGGAGGACGACCTTGTTACAAGGATACGGGAGCTTGTTTTAGATGTGGACAGAAGGAACATCAGATAAAAGATAGCCCAACCCCATCAAGATTTTCAATACAACCTTTAGGTGAAAAGAAGTAACAAGGTAGACAAGGTAGAGTTTTTGCACTTTCTGATACCCAAGCATCTAATACAGTAGTGTCAGGTATACTTTCTATATGTGCACAACCTTTTCAAGTTTTAATCACTTTCCTCATAGGCCCTAACCCTTAAATCATATCATACACGTTTCTACTCCTTCAGGTGAATTATTGATGGGAACCTTAGTATATAAGTCTTGCCCTATCGATGTTAGTAGTCATAAACTATTTGTTATTTTGATAATTTTAGACATAAAAGACTTTAAAGTCGTTTTGGGGATGGATTGGTAATCATCGTATCATGCTAAGGTAGACTGTTTTGAGAAGAGAGTTACTTTCCAAATTCCTAACCATCCAGAATTTAGTTTTGAATGAACTGGAATCCTATCTCCCATACATATTATCGATGCAATGCAAGCTTGTAGTTTTCTTAAGAAGGGATGTCAAGGATTCCTTGCAAGTGTTATTGATTTGCAAAGAAAAGAGCATAGTTTAGAAGATATTACCATAACTAAACATTTTCCAGATGTTTTTCCTGATGATTTACTTAGTCTTTCTCCTAGTAGAGAAATAGAGTTTACAATTGACCTCATTCCTCGAACTATACCAATCTTAAAACAACCTTATCATATGGAACCTTTAGAATTCAGGGAATTAAAAGTTCAAATACAAGATCTGTTAGACAAGGGTTTTATTAGACCAAGTGTATCCCCTTGGGGTGCTCCAGTGTTATTTGTTAAAAAGAAGGATGGGATGATGAGGTTATGACTAGATTATCGTGAACTAAATAAGGTAACCATTAAGAATAAATACCCCTTACCCTGTATAGATGATTTATTTGACCAACTGCAAGGTGCATAAGTATTTTCAAATTTTGACCTTAGGTCAGGCTATCACCAATTGAAGATTAAGGAAGATGATATTTCAAAATAATCTTTTCGTACTAGATATGGTCACTATGAATTTCTTGTGATGCCATTTGGACTAACTAACGCACCAGTCGCTTTTATGGATATGATGAATAGGGTGTTTAGGAAGTATTTAGATCAGTGTGTGGTTGTTTTCATTGATGACATCCTTATTTATTTGAAAAGTATTAAAGAACACGAAAAGAATTTAGAGATAGTGTTACAAATCCTTAGGAAGGAGAAATTATATGCAAAATTAAAGAAGTGTGAATTTTGGTTGACTAGCGTCTCTTTTCTAGTACATGTTATTTCTAATGAGGGAGTGCCAGTTTTCCCTCAAAAGATCAAAGATATACTAGATTGTCCTAGACCAACTAAAATTACGGAGATTCGTAGTTTTATTGGATTATCTGGTTATTATCGAAGATTTGTTGAAGGATTTTTGAGTATTTCCAAACCTCTATCTAGGTTAACCCAAAAGAAGGTGAAATATGAATGGTCCAAGGAAGTGGAGAATAGTTTTCAAGAACTTAAGAATCGATTACTAATTGTCCCAATTTTGACTATTCCTTCCGGGACAGGGGGATTTGTGATTTATAGTGATGCTTCTAAAAATGGTTTGGGATGTGTGATAATGAAAAATGGAAAATTAGTAGCTTATGCCTCGAGACAGCACAAAATTATCCAACCCATGACCTAGAATTAGCAGCTGTAATTTTTGCTCTTAAGATTTGGAGACATTATTTGTATGGTGAAACTTGTGAGATTTATACCGATCATAAGAGTTTCAAATATATTTTTACCCGAAAAAATTGATCATGAGACAAAGGAGGTGGTTAGAATTAATGAAGGATTATGATTTGAATATTCATTATCACCCGGGGAAAGCTAATATAGTAGCTATTGCTTTAAGTAGAAAGTCTACAACAAATTTAGCCTGTCTTGTTACAAGCCAGAAATCTCTATTGAAATATTTAAGAAGTATGGAAATAGATGTATGCATTTATAGTAAAATAGGAGTAATCACTAACTTACGAGTACAACCCATATTAATGGAAAGGATCAAAATTGCACAAGTAAATGACCCACAATTAAAGAAGATTAGTGAAGAAGTAATTAAAGGGAAGAGGATTGGATTTGTGATACGAGATGATATATTGAGATTTGGAATAGAATGTGTGTGCCAGCTGATGCCCAACTAAAGAGGCAAATTTTATAGGAAACTCATTACTCGAGATTCACATTTCATCCCGGATGTACAAAGATGTATAGGGATCTTCGAGAAGTATTTTGGTGGAATAACATGAAAAGGGAGATAACCTAATTTGTATCTCAGTGTTTGATTTGTCAACAAGTAAAAGATGAACATAAAAAACCATTAGGATTACTACAACCCCTACCTATACCTGAGTGGAAATGGGAACATATTACTGTGGATTTTGTGACATGTTTACCAAGGAGTTCAAATGGTAATGATTCTATTTGGGTAATTATTGATAGTTTAACTAAATCTGATCATTTTCTTGCCATTAAGATTACCCATTCTTTAGAAAAGTTATCTAAGTTGTACGTGCGGGAAATTATTAGGCTTCATGGAACCCCAGTTTCAATTTTTTTTTATCGTGACCCTAGATTTCTATCTCTCTTTTGGAAAATCCTATAAGCATCCATGGGAACACAATTGAATTTCAGCACCGCTTGTCATCCTCGAACAGATGGACAATCTGAGAGAACCGTTCAAACCTTAGAGAACATGCTTAGGGCATGTGTACTTGATTTGAAAGGGAATTGGGATGATCAATTACCGTTAATGGAATTTGCATATAATTATAGTTATCAAGCGAGTATTCAAATGGATCCATATGAGGCACTATATGGTAGAAGGTTTCATTCCCCTGCATGTTGGGTAAAAGTTGGAGAAAGAAAATTATTGGGACCGGAATTGATCCAAATCACAACAAAGAAGGTAAAATTGATACAACACTTACTTCGAATCGCTCAAAGTCGTCAAAAGATTTACACTGATAATCGACACCGCTAACTAGAATTCCAAAGAGGAGATCATGCGTTCTTGTGAGTATCACCAGAAAAGGGAGTAATCCGATTTGGAACGAAAGGAAAATTGAGTCCAAGATACATAGGACCTTTTGAAATCCTTGAAAGGATAGGAGCTATTGCGTATAAAATAGCCATACCCCCTGAACTCTTTAGTGTACATAATGTGTTCCACATGTCAATGATGAAGAAATATATCCCAGATCCAACGCATATCCTAAGTCCCGAACCTCGTAAAGTTAAAGAAGGTTTGTCATACATTGAGCATCCGATAGAAATTTTGGACCATAAAGATCAAATATACGGAACCAAGGTAATTTCGTTGGTCAAAGTGTTATGGCATAATCATTCCATTGAAGAAGCAACATGGGAGAGGGAAGATGAAATAAAGGGGAAATATCCCTACTTGTTTGGAAATTAATGTAATGTAATACCCCGTAATTTTAAATGACTTTTAAAATGGGTTATATTTTAAATTAATGGATTAATTAGATTTTATTATTAATTAATTCATTCGAGTTTTATCCAGACAGTGGATATTAATATGGATGATTCTGAATATTACTTAAAGATATTTAGCTAATATATGAATGTGATGTCATTGAGATGACCGTATGATATAAATTCGTTAATTTATATTTTTAGTCAGACGCGGTATGGGACGTGTCGGGACTAGGTTATTAAATTAAAAAGGGAAATTTATTTTCTATCTACCTAATAGTCATTTCAACTACGTCGTTGCGTCCGGAAGGTTCGAAATAGTCAGAAAAGTCTATTTGGATGTTAATTTTGAGTCTCGGGTCATTTGGGAATGAATAGACAACCCGAAAGGGCATTTTGGTCATTTTTCTAGGGGGGATGAATAGTGATTTCGGATTTGGAACTATTATAAGTATTGGTAGATTAAGTGAATGGGAGTTATTCATCTCCTCTTCACAAATAAGAGCAGCCATCTTCTTTGAGTGAGAGTAAGAGTGCTTGGGAAATGAAAAGTCACTTAGGAAGGTGAAGAACAAGAACCAAGGTTCACCACCACCAACCACCACCAGCCACCACCGGAGTTTGAACGGAGAAGGGACAACCAACTGAGATAAACTACACCAAAGGATCAGACCTACACTAAAGGCAAGTGTTTGATAATGGAAATTTAAGTTTGTATATTGTCCATGTTAGAATAGTATGAAAAGAAAAGATTATTCTTGTTTGGAAGACATAATGGAATGATTAAATGGATTTCTGGAAACTGTAATGATATAGGAATTGAACTTATGTTATAGGTTGATATTAATCCACGAAATAGCCATGAATCTGTTGAAGAAAGTATGGAAACCATTGATGTGTTCTTGAAGATGATATATTGATAATTTCTGGAAATAAGAAGATAAACATACTTTTTAATCCAATCCCTTGATGATTCTAGGATGTTTAATGTACTGGAAATCGTTCATATATGTTGGGATATCATGTAGAAATAATCATAACTCATTTTGGAGGTTAATATGAAGGTTTGAATGTGTATAAATGGTGAAACCCGTAGTTGCAAAAAATGTAGGAAATCAAGCCTGGACCTGAGGGATCGATCGATCGGCCCCTACCTTCGATCGATCGACCTCCCCTGATTAAGTAAAGTTGTTTCTTTTCAAATGTTGATTCTTATCCCGAAACTTTTATGGATCTTTGGTGATTATTATTTGAATATTTTGGGACTTAGAAAATATCAGTAAACCCTTGTTAAGATTTGAATTAATTGGATTTAAATTCACATGATTTAAATGATGAAAATTATATCGCATGGAATTTCGGTTTCTAGATTCGTTTGTTAATTTCCAAATGGTGATGTATGAGGATTTAAGATAGGACCAGTAGGGGTGATTTTATATAATACCTGGGTATCCTTAAGTTTACAAGAGGGTTTAATCCTAACTGATAAATGCGTGTTTATGGAAGATTTGAAACTATCGGTTTTAACCGTAATTAAAAGGAGAATTAAATTCGTAGTAGTTTGGGAGAAATAAAGGTTAGGGACCAGTAGGAAATTAGTGACTTATTATTGATTATAAGATGAGAGAAATCCTAATTAAATCTTGTGAGATGGGAGTTTAGAACTCATTTGGTTTAAAGAGGGTATGAGGTTATCCCGATCGCATAATTGAAGTTTTCGGACCTCCTCGATCGACAAAGTTAAGTAGTAGTGTATTGGAGGGGTTCCTTGTTTGGATTTTGCTTTGCGAGACGCTCCGCGCATGAACCTTAACGACATCGGTAGTGGAGGGATGTCATAGGATGCGGGGATAATTAAATATGTTATATTAATACGTGGAATTTAAAAGAGATATAATACTACGTATGGGAAATATCTTAGGGAAATGATAATTACCTTATTGATATTATATAATAGGTATGATAATACCTATTTGATTGATTATTGACTTATGTGTATGACATACCTAGCTTACTTGCTATCGGTGGGAGGTTTGCGCGTGAGGGCAGTCATATCCTGATGAATCCATGGGATCTTTGATTTGTCGCTCAAGAACATTGGTCTATGAAAGACTTATCGGGGAGCTGATAAGTCCGCTGACTGTGGGTGCGTAGGTATGTACGTGACCCATGGATACGAGAACTATGTTCGCCTCCTATTTGTTTGTTGTTGATTGTGGTTCGTGAAATATTACCGAACCTGTAGTTCCCTATTCGACGACCTGCGATGATGGGACATGATAGAAGAGTAATGCATTGCACCACAGCTGTGACTCGGGGTGCCGTATTATATATGAATATATATATAATGGATTAAATGATTAAATGGTTATATATTGTGGTTAAATCTATCTACGATGATAATTGTAGATAAACGGTGAATAGAGAAAGATAGTGGAATTAAGTTAATAAAATTTTATGTTTATAGAATTGAAAAGCTTAATTCATATTAATGATAAATGATTCATGTTAATGAGCAACGATTCATATAAATTAAAAATGTATAAGAATGATTATGTGACGTATGGTATGGGACATACGGGGATTTTGATATGGGAATGAAATTTTAATATGGAGACTAGAAAAGAGGAACCATTAACTAGGAGGTTAATAGGAAATGTTAAGTGTGCACTCTAGTTGAGAGGTGAGAATAGCAAGTGAGTGTGGGATGCTAACATGTACATAATACATGCTTTATTGCACTTGTTAAATACTTGCTGTTTTAAAAATCATTTTTACATTCGGGCTCTGTCCTATTTCCTTGCATATTTTCTCTTCTATTGTATCTCTATATCAGGTGTCCAGAAACAGGGACGCCAACGTTAGCGGATTATGTCAGGTTATGGATTGATGGAGTTTTGCCTAGACGCCTTCCATCTTTTGATTCACAGTATTCTTAGTTAGGGCATGTCGCCCAAAGGATTCAGTTATCTTTTCTATCGAGGTCAAATATTATTGTATTCGGAACTTTTTAATACATTTATCATTGTTGAGATTATTGTAAAGGATTTATATTAATTTGGAATGTTATTCCAGTTGCATCTAAATTCTTTTGAGATTATTTATTGAGTTACCTGTGTTGTAGAATAAAATGTGTTGTGTTATTCTTAAACTAAAAATGGTTTTGATGAAATTTAAAATTTGGAAAGTTTTTAACACCAGCTTAATTGGGTATTGGGTGAGTTGTAAATGTTTTCGACAGTGATGCTAAGAATGAGCCAACTGTATATTCTGTTTTAATTTGGTATGGGAGTGGCCACCCGGTATTTAATTTGGCGGGGTGTTACAGGTGGTATCAGAGCATCAGGTTCTAGTGTCCTTTAGGATCTATACAGCTTATTGTGTCTTCAGCTTAGCGTTCTTTGATGTATAGCCCTATGAGTAGAATTATTACTTTTCTATTTACGCCTACAAAGGTACGATGACTGCGGCCGAAGTTGCTGCAATTGTCGCTCAGGCAGTCAATGTGGCTTTAGCTGCAGTTCAGCAGGCTCTAGCACCGGCACCGGTTGTGCCACCCGCGCAAGGGCAAGAGTTTCCTACTGCATGGGAACGAGCGAGGGATGACTTTAAGAAAGCGCACCCACCTGAGTTTCAGGGATGATCAGATGTTGTGACTGCTAGCCAATGGAAGAAAGATATCCAACGACACTTGAGAATGATCGAATGCACTGAGGTTCAACGTCAAATACTAGCCACATTCAAGCTAGTAGGGGCAACTTTGCTATAGTGGAAGCTACGACCACTATGGAAGAGAGGGACACAATGACTATCCAAGACTTTTGGATACGGTTTGATGGGAAGTATTTGCCTTCCGCCATCCAGACAGAGATGAGGATGAAGCTACTTGATTTGAAACAGGGAGAGAAAACTGTGGTGGAATATGAGGAAGAGTTTATGAGATTAACTAATTTGGTACCAGCTGAAGTACCTACTGAGGAGAGGAGAGTCCTAATGTCCACTGATGGGTGGAACTATAAAGTTCGACAACATTTATTGGGGAATCTTTCATTACGTACGTATGGCAGATGAGGGCCATTGGACGAATAACGAAGATCGTACTTAGGAGGTTATGATGTATGTTCGAGTATGATGACCGTAGTCGAGGTCGCCCCTATTATGGAAAAATTGAGGAGAGTCATCAGTAGAAGTTCTTGAAATGCGTGAATTGTGTATGTTCCCTAATGAAGGCAATTTATTGAAAGGCTTGGGTATATAGTGGAGTGTAATTAACTAGAACTGAAAATTTGGGGTAAAATTTTTCTTGACTCATTGGAGCAGAGTTATAATATTGGGATTCAACAACCGTCACCCACAAATGAGGGTATGTTTCCTATCTAAGGAAGTATGAGGCGTATTGATTTTTGTAGTGATTGTTATTGTGAGGGCAAAAGGGTTGTTAAACTTAGCCTATGGCATCGTTATTTATGTAGACTCACTGAGGGGTGTGGGACACCTTTATATTACATGTTATCACGTGGGTTTGATTTGTATCATGGGATTACTTACCTTGAGCATGTCCGAGTGTGATTCCACTATCGGCGTGCATTGATTTGTGATATATGAGAGCATATGTCTGCATCTTGTCTTCTATAAAAGAGTAGATGCGTAGACGCTATTTGAAATCGATAAAAACCAAATTTTTGTTTTAAAATCGATAAACCTGATATTTTTTTTTTAAATCAAATTTTTATATATTATTGACTAAGGGCCTTAGGAGTTTCGATGACCGACTACTTTAGGAAGTAGTGTATCGGGGTGGTTCCTTGTTTGGATTTCGCTTGCGAGACACCCCACGTACGAAACTAATAACCGTTGGGAGTCGAAATAAGTTAGGTCTTTAGTATATGAGTTTATAACCTTTGCGATAAATATTATAATGAAAGTGGTACGACAGGGTGTATGGGCACCCTGGATGATTGTATGGAAGTAATTTTCATAATTGTAAAAGGTAAATAGTTGGTACTTCAGGAATTATTTGTTAAATGTGTGAGGCTCAGTTTTTCCCAAAGTTTGTCACGAGGACGGTATAAGGAAGATTAGGTAAAGTCTAAATTTGATTTAGTTGAATCTACATGGTGAGGCTTGGCGTATAACATCGATAGGGATTTTGTTAATGTACTGTATGGGCGGTACATCTTGGATTTCTTACGATGTGAGATTTATACTCGGAGTTGACCTTACCTGTATGACTTATATTCCTGAATTTCGGGACGAAATTCTGTTATAAGGAGGGGAGTATGTAATACCCCGTAATTTTAAATGACTTTTAAAATGGGTTATATTTTAAATTAATAGATTAATTAGATTTTATTATTAATTAATTCATTCGAGTTTTATCCAGACAGTGGATATTAATATGGATGATTCTGAATATTACTTAAAGATATTTAGGTAGTATATGAATGTGATGTCATTGAGATGACTGTATGATATAAATTCGGTAATTTATATTTTTAGTCAGACGCGGTATGGGACGTGTCGGGACTAGGTTATTAAATTAAAAATAGAAATTTATTTTCTATCGACCTAATAGTCATTTCGACTGCGTCGTTGCGTCCGGAAGATTCGAAATAGTCAGAAAAGTCTATTTGGATGTTAATTTTGAGTCTCGGGTCATTTGGGAATGAATAGACAACCCGAAAGGGCATTTTGGTCATATTTCTAGGGGGGATGAATAGTGATTTCGGATTTGGAACTATTATAAGTATTGGTAGATTAAGTGAATGGGAGTTATTCATCTCCTATTCACAAAAAAGAGCAGCCATCTTCTTTGAGTGAGAGTAAGAGTGCTTGGGTAAGGAAAAGTCACTTGGGAAGGTGAAGAACAAGAACCAAGGTTCACCACCACCAACCACCACCAGCCACCACCGGAGTTTGACCGGAGAAGGGACAACCAACTGAGATAAACTACACCAAAGGATCAGACCTACACTAAAGGCAAGTGTTTGATAATGGAAATTTAAGTTTGTATATTGTCCATGTTAGAATAGTATTAAAAGAAAAGATTATTCATGTTTGGAAGAAATAATGGAATGATTAAATGGATTTCTGGAAACTATAATGATATAGGAATTGAACTTATGTTTTAGGTTGATATTAATCCACGAAATAGCCATGAATCTGTTGAAGAAATTATGAAAACCATTGATGTGTTCTTGAAGATGATATATTGATAATTTCTGGAAATAAGAAGATAAACATACTTTTTAATCCAATCCCTTTATGATTCTAGGATATTTAGTGTACTGGAAATCGTTCATATATGTTGGGATTTCATGTAGAAATAATCATAACTCATTTTGGAGGTTAATATGAAGGTTTGAATGTGTATAAATGGTGAAATCCGTAGTTGCAGAAAATGCAGGAAATCAGGCCTGGACCTGAGGGATCGATCGATCGACCCCTACCTTCGATCGATCGACCTCCCCTGATTAAGTAAAGTTGTTTCTTTTTAAATGTTGATTCTTATCCCGAAACTTTTATGGATCTTTGGTGATTATTATTTGAATATTTTGGGACTTAGAAAATATCAGTAAACCCTTGTTAAGATTTGAATTAATTGGATTTAGATTCAAATGATTTAAATGATGAAAATTATATCGAATGGAATTTCGGTTTCTAGAGTCGTTTGTTAATTTCCGAATGGTGATGTATGAGGATTTAAGATAGGACCAGTAGGGGTGATTTTATATAATACCTGGGTATCCTTAAGTTTACAAAAGGGTTTAATCCTAAGTGAAAAATACGTGTTTATGGAAGATTTGAAACTATTGGTTTTAACCGTAATTAAAAGGAGAATTAAATTCGTAGTAGTTCGGGAGAAATAAAGGTTAGGTACCAGTAGGAAATTAGTGACTTATTACTGATTATAAGATGAGAGAAATCCTAATTAAATCTTGTGAGATGGGAGTTTAGAACTCATTTGGGTTAAAGAGGGTATGAGGTTATCCCGATCGCATAGTTGAAGTTTTCGGACCTCCTCGATCGACAAAGTTAAGTAGTAGTGTATTGGAGGGGTTCCTTGTTTGGATTTTGCTTTGCGAGACGCTCCGCGCATGAACCTTAACGACATCGGTAGTGGAGGGATGTCATAGGATGCGGGGATAATTAAATATGTTATATTAATACGTGGAATTTAAAAGAGATATAATACTACGTATGGGAAATATCTTAGGGAAATGATAATTACCTTATTGATATTATATAATAGGTATGATAATACCTATTTGATTGATTATTGACTTATGTGTATGACATACCTAGCTTACTTGCTATCGGTGGGAGGTTTGCGCGTGAGGGCAGTCATATCCTGATGAATCCATGGGATCTTTGATTTGTCGCTCAAGAACATAGGTCTATGAAAGACTTATCGGGGAGTTGATAAGTCCGCTGACTGTGGGTGCGTAGGTATGTACGTGACCCATGGATACGAGAACTATGTTCGCCTCCAATTTATTTGTTGTTGATTGTGGTTCGTGAAATATTACCAAACCTGTAGTCCCCTATTCGACGACCTGCGATGATGGGACATGATAGAAGAGTAATGCATTGCACCACAGCTGTGACTCGGGGTGCCGTATTATATATGAATATATATATAATGGATTAAATGATTAAATGGTTATATATTGTGGTTAAATCTATCTACGATGATAATTGTAGATAAACGGTGAATAGAGAAAGATAGTGGAATTAAGTTAATAAAATTTTATGTTTATAGAATTGAAAAGCTTAATTCATATTAATGAGAAATGATTCATGTTAATGAGCAACGATTCATATAAATGAAAAATGTATAAGAATGATTATGTGACGTATGGTATGGGACATACGGGGATTTTGATATGGGAATGAAATTTTAATATGGAGACTAGAAAAGAGGAACCATTAACTAGGAGGTTAATAGGAAATGTTAAGTGTGCACTCTAGTTGAGAGGTGAGAATAGCAAGTGAGTGTGGGATGCTAACATGTACATAATACATGCTTTATTGCACTTGTTAAATACTTGTTGTTTTAAAAATC
This sequence comes from Sambucus nigra, assembly GCA_949130495.1. Lineage (NCBI taxonomy): Eukaryota > Viridiplantae > Streptophyta > Magnoliopsida > Dipsacales > Adoxaceae > Sambucus > Sambucus nigra. Next base: position 644,463,272 of record OX422215.1, on the reverse strand, counting down.
ATTTTTACATTCGGGCTCTGTCCCATTTCCTTGCATATTTTCTCTTCTATTGTATCTCTATATCAGGTGTCCAGAAACAGGGACGCCAACGTTAGCGGATTATGTCAGGTTATGGATTGATGGAGTTTTGCCTAGACGCCTTCCATCTTTTGATTCACAGTATTCTTAGTTAGGGCATGTCGCCCAAAGGATTCAGTTATCTTTTCTATCGAGGTCAAATATTATTGTATTCGGAACTTTTTAATACATTTATCATTATTGGGATTATTGTAAAGGATTTATATTAATTGGTAATGTTATTCCAGTTGCATCTAAATTCTTTTGAGATTATTTATTGTGTTATCTGTGTTGTAGAATAAAATGTGTTGTGTTATTCTTAAACTAAAAATGGTTTTGATGAAATTTAAAATTTGGAACGTTTTTAACACCAGCTTAATTGGGTATTGGGTGAGTTGTAAATGTTTTCGACAGTGATGCTAAGAATGAGCCAACTGTATATTCTGTTTTAATTTGGTATGGGAGTGGCCACCCGGTATTTAATTTGGTGGGGTGTTACATGTAAGTCAAGTTTGGAAATCAAACTTTTTATAAGGATGGTAGGATGTAATGATCCCAGTTTTATATGTTCATATATAGTTTGTTTTAAATATTTTGTTATTACATATGAGATATGGACAATGTGTTATTATGGATAATGTTAATTTATTATTTTTAGTGTAATCCTCCCTTCATAAATCATGAAATATCAAATTAGTTACAAACATAATATTGTAAAGTTTTTGATACGAATATTCATATTAGAAACTTGTTTTGACTATTATAATATAACAACTAACTTGAGGTAAAAATAATAAAGTTGTAGATATATAAATTAGGTTTTTAACACAATAAATGATGCGTTAAACAGAGGTCCGAGCAAGAAGTTATGCCAACATTACGAAATAAGGGCAAATATGCCCATCCTTTATGTTGTATTTTGTCCTATTACCACACAATGTGTAATATTTTGATTGGTTGAAGGGGTGGCTAGTTTGGCAAACTTAAAAACTTTGAAATTAACCTCATTGTTCATCAAAATGCATTAAATCAAAGTCTTATAGCATATCCAAAGCTAAATGATGAGTTTTGGAGTAGAAAATGAATTTTTAAGAAACTTTAGGGACTTGATTTTAAAATAATGAAAGTTTGAGGGACTAAAAAGAAAATATATAAAGGAACATTATGTAAATAAAATATTTTCAAGGACCTCTAAGAAATATTGAAAATGTATAGTGTAAAATTACTGAAATACACTTCATGTTTAAAATGACCCTTATACCCTTAATCACTTGATACCTCATGCTTGACACCTCGTGCTGTATTCTTACCATCACAACTTACACATTTCATCCATATAAATAAGGATAAAACACATGTCATTCAGTTAAATAAGGATAAAACACGTGTCGACATTGGGTGAAATAATGACTACAAAATTGACCCGTGACACGACACGTCAAACGTTAACTCACCAAAATGGATGCTTAGTCATTGGGACGCATGTGAACACCCTAATAACTTTGGGAAACTATAAATAAGGCCTTAAGATCAGTTCTTATACGAAATTACTCCAAAATTTCAAAAAGAAATAGTGAGACAAAGTGTAAGGAAGTTTAAGAAGAAGTTTCGTCTTAGTGATCCATTTTAGGTAAGTACTCTGTGACCTTCCTTGTGTATTTTTATTATATTATAATATTAAATTACATATATTTTGTGCAAATATTTTATTCCCAAATACGTCTGATATCGACGATTCCGTCGTTTGTTATATATGTATATCTCTCGATATATACATCTAATTTGAATTCCGAAAGTATTGATTCGACCTATGGAAACTCTCTTACTATGTTGGCCTTGACTACTGGGTGGAATTATTCGGTTGGTACCTTCTTAACTCGTTTATCCCTGGTGTGCCCTAAATAAGGTGTTGTTTCAGATGTCATGATTTTATGTCCGTGTTGTTGCCGGGTGGAAACATTTCGTAACACTATCTGTTTATCTGGGTATTAGAGCATACATGGCCATTAAAATAAAATTGAATAATTGAGATATTGCTCAATCGTTTTATTTGTTTTGTTCTGAACTATTTATTCTAAAAATATATACTGTCAATATACCTTATATATTTTACTGCAATTTCCCGTCCATATATGTATATGTCTTCTGTTCTAAATTGAATAGGTATCAAATTTTTGAAAAACCATGGAATGTCTGGAGATTAAATCTCATTCGGCTTTTAGGTGATGTTCTATAAATAACCATTTTCCAGGAAATAAGTAGGTTCACGGAGGGAACGAAAAATGACTGTGTTGAAGATTCAGCTTTCAGAGCTCCTTTTGTTATTATGTTTGTTTTATCATTTAGATCATGTCTAACTCCCTTATGTTTTAAAATTTTGTCTTAAAGTTGCAATTCATCGTTACTTTTAATACAAATGAAGTTTCCTTTAGAAAGCTTTGATGATGTAATTCCTTTAGTTTCAGTATTTTATGATTCATAACCGTGTGATTGTATTTTTGTTGCACTTATGTAAGGAAATAATTAAGTCAGAATATATATTGCCTTAGTGGCATGTCAAGACACTCGTTCCCTACTACTAATTTGGGTCAGGGTCGTTACACTTCTGGCCTTTAATAAGGCGGATGCTGCGATGATACAGAGGGACTGTGGGAAATGTCAATTATTTTACAAGCGGTGAAGTGCAATTTCATCGATCAACCTTAAGATTACAGGCAACCGTATACGGACATACTATTAGATTGAGTGATGCCGAAAGATAAGGATGATGCAATGAGACTATAGAGATGAGTGCCTACATATTACGTCAAATAAGGTCATTTATACCGAAGAGGCTATCATGATAGGCCTCTGAGGTGCATCTGGGGGGAAGAAGTTGAGGAAGTACATAATCATGCCCACTGAATGATTTAGCAAGTGGGCAGAGTCCATACAGCTAAAATGAGCCACGACAGGGGTAGTTTGTCGATTCATGAAGGAATAAACCATGTTTCGTTTTGGTATCTTGAAAGCTTTACTCTCAGATAATGGCACTCCTTTTGTGAACAACGAAGTAAGTTTGCTCAAAGATAAATATTCCATCATCCACCATGAGTCAACTGTAGCATACCCAAAGTGTAACGGGCAAGGAGAATATACCAATAAGATTTTTGTAAATATCCTATCTAAGGTTCTAGAATATTTACTAGGAATGTGTGATGACAAGATACCTGAGGTTTTATGGGCCTATCGAAAAACTAAGAAAAATCCCACGAGATATACCCCCTTCTCTTTAGTTATTGGTGTCGAAGCTGCTTTATTAGTAAAACTCGAGGTACAATCTGCACGATATAATCTATAAACTTCCATGCTTCCCAACAACGGCCATGTATAACTGAAGGCACTAGAAGAACATAGAGATAATATAGTGAGGCATTTTGAGATGTACATAAAATAGTTGTCCAGATCCTATGATCAACTTGTGAGGCCAAGGAAGTCCAAAGAAGGGGGCCTAGTCTTAAAATCTTGCATGAGGCACATTAGGGGACTTTCATTACCTAAGTTTGAAGACAACTAGGAAGGTCCTTAGCTTGTGCGAGCATCTTATGATTCGGGCTACTCTGAAATATGTAAAGTGGATGATGATGTCACTTTCAAGTTGGACAACAAATGGATCAAAATTTACTATGTTCAATTGTATATGTACTTACGCTAACCCATTTTGTTATGTCATGTTTTATTAGTACATTCTCAAGAGAATGTTCCCCGTAGTGCCCATTTATACATTTTACACAGCTATATGAAAACATCTTGGTTTTGAAAATTTTGTCAGATTTCCTTTCCTCTTTGCACAATGTATTAGTTTTTTTCCATTCAATAATTAGTCAAAATAGAAAAAGAGGAGAATCAAACACAAAACAATATATTCAAATAGAAACAATTACTGAGCTATATTCAATAAAAGTTCGAAGGCAATAAAAACACAAAAGAAAGGGAAATTATAAAGAGCATCTAGTCAGCAGGAGCATCCACTATGAACCTCAAGTTGGCTGAACCAAGAAGACGGTGATGATGCTAGGCTAGAATATACTCGAGATTACTCTTGTTAGTGGCCAAATCAATAATATATTTTTTATGATGCTCTATCTATCACTGAACGTCATCTAGCTTGGCTTCTCCTTTGATAGTGGCCTCACGAGGAGCTATAACTTCTTTCTCACACCTAACAAGATCGGCTCCTAAACTAACTAACTCGTTAAAGATGGATACTTGAGATTGATAAGAGGCTTGTAAATGAGCCTTCTTAAAATCACAAAATAGCTTGACTAACCAATGCAATGAAATCCCATCACTAATAAGAAAATTGATATTCCCCAACAAAACCTTAATGGCACTAGAACTTAAGGATTACAGAGGGGTGTTGAGGACCTCTTCTAAAATAGTTTCAAGACCGACCAATCTATAAACCATCTTTACAGGTACTGGTCTGATGCACCGAGGAGCAATGGTAGATGGAAATTGATTTAAGAATCTCTCTATCAATTCACGTGTAACATCAGTCAAGATATGTGGTAAATCATGCGTTCCCCACACCTGCCTCATGAGATGCCTTTAGATGATGTATGTTGTAATCACTATTACTAGCGGAGGTACATTGGGTGTACGAAGTACTATCACCCTCCTGCACATGAAAACACCTATTTGAGACACGTCACCAATAGTTTGGGCTAACGTTTGTGTTTGCAATCTAGGAGACTCGCCTATTGCAGCCAACTCAGATATGATTCTAGCTTATGCAACCTCATGTGCAGCACCTTCAATCTCTAGGTCATAAGTAGTTGACTAGTCAACTTCAGCCTATTAAAAAAGAAGTTATCAAGTCAAAGAAATACTTAAATTCTCTACAAAAAATTAAAAGTCCTACATTACTAGGCCCACATAACCCTCGATTATGGGAGATTATAGTCCAATATTACTTGGCTCCCCTGACCCTCGAATATGGGAGATTAAAATTCCTACAATATTAGGTGTGTCTGACCCTCGGTTATGGGAGATGAAAGTCCGATATTCCTTGGCCCTTCTGACCCTCAGTTACGGGAGATTAGATTCCAACATTACTAAGCCATCCTGACAGTTGGTTATAGGAAATTAAAGTCCAATATTACTTGGCCCACATGAGTCTCGATTATGGGATATTAAACTCCTACATTACTAGGACTTCATGACCCTTAGTCATGGGAGATTAAAGTCCAATATTACTTGGCCCTCCTAACCTTCGGTTATGGAAGATTAATGTCCAATATTACTTGGCCCGCCTGACCAGATTGTCTAAATTGTATAAGTGCTCATCTATATTGTATAATTTCTACCTTATACTCTTATTGTATAAGTGATTCACCCTATATTAGGTGTTTATATTGTATAAGTGCACACCTAATATAGATATTAAACTCAAGTGACTCAAGTTAGAGAAATGAGTAAACAAAAACTATTGAGAAACTAGAATGAGTTCAAGTGTTACCACAATACAGGGTGAAGCACCTTAAACTCTTGACTCACTTGAGTCTATATTGTATAAGTGCTCATCTAGTTTAGAAATAGTGACAAAATTAGTTTCCCTTTCCCTAGGAACCAAAGAGCCTAAGAATCTTCATCTTATAGCCAATCTTGATTAAATTGGAGGTATAAATCACATCCACACACTCTAGGATTGCATACATGGTTCATATAGTGCTTTAATTGATTGTGTGTGGTTAATCCCATTTAAATTTTCTTTTAATAATTTTTTGGGATTTTTAAAATATTTTTTAAATAATATTTTCATAATAAAATTTGGATTACAAATTTTTTGGGGTTGTCGTGTAATTTTTGGTTTTATGGTTTTAAACCTGAAAATTGATTTGGGTAGGAACCCAAAGCGCTAGAGACTATATGGTGTGTGTGTAATTATTCTTAAACGCGCGTGTGAGGTTCAATCACAGCCCTACACCTGTCACAACCATACCAACCTGATTTGAGTTTCTTTGAAGACACATAACCGTTGTCCATTATCAGACCTTGGATCATTGTTATCAACGCTCTGCATGCGTTTGAGGTTAATCCCTGTGAAACCCTTCTCAACCAATCGGAACCCATTTAACTCACCGCTTTTATTTCACCGTTAGATCAAAGTCAATTTGGCAAGACCAAATCTCAGCCCTTGATTTTGAACAGCCTTCTCGAATCTTCACCTCTCAGTATTAAAGTAGGCTAATCCTTTGCATTTAGAGATTTTTTGGCATTTCGTCCTAATAGAGAGAGAAGAGAGAGAAGAGAGAAAAAGAAAGAGAGAGAAAGTCAGAGAGAGTGAAACCCTAATAGTCCAAAACTTATTTTCAAAATCCTAACATGTTTCAAACCCTAACTCATATATCCTAAACAGTTTTACCAAATACTATTCATGTGTGTTTTGAGTGTGTTGGTGGTGGTGGGTTTGAAGGGTATTTGAAGTTTTTATTCCTGTGAGTTTAAGGTCCTGTTTCCAACTTAGACTTTTCATGTTAGGTCTGTATTTCTCTTTAATAGAAACTATAGATCTGGCCATTGCATGTCATATTACACCTAGATCTCCATAGTTTAATTTCTCATCTTGATAAATCACTTTTGTTGATTGTTGTTCTATAAATGTTTTTACAAAACTTAGAATCAATAAATCATCTCTCTGTTTCTAGTTGTTAGGAAACAAAACTGTTGACCTAGTTGGAATCGCAATTAGTGGTTTCCAATTTCAAAATCATTTGCAAAACCCTCTGAAATTGGATATGAACTTGGCAGTCTTACGAGGAAGGTAACCTTAGATTACGAGATTGTATTAAAGGTCAAATACAGTTTTCTGCTTCTAAAGAAGAGAGAAACCGAAAAGAGTTCATCTTGGATCTGATTTGTAATTCATTAGGACTGTTTGTATAAAATAAGTGTGTGTGTGTGTGTGCATGCATGTGTTAGAATCACTTTCACAAACACTTGACACACTACAACACAAAAAGTGTTAGGTATAAGATCTTAAATCAAAAGAGTCGACGTAAAGACTGTAACAAAACTGGAGTAGTTAGCAAACTGAGAAAGTCACATCAAAAAATCAGAACTACAGAGAAGTTAGAATCAACCAATAGGTATATTTCTAAACTTAGATAGGAATGTTTTGTGTGCATATGTATTATATAGTTTGTAACATGACAATTTTTTTTAGTGGATTTTAGGTTTGTGACTTAGAAGTCACTGTGGATGTTTCCTTAGTTGGGTGAGGTTTTTTAACATTAAAAATCTCTTGACCTTAATCTTTCTATATCTCCTCATCTCATTCTTATGGTTGTACTGAGTTTAATTATTTTAAACTGATTTACTAAACCTGTCAACAAATCTTGAACTGATTTCATACATATTTAATTAAACACATCTTATGATTAAAGTGATTTGATTTAAACAGAAGAGTTTCCTCAATAGTTTAATCTTATATTAAACGGCCTAAGTAACATCTTTTTCAATTAGTATTAGAGCTTGGGAAATTTCTTTACAAAAGATCTTGTGTTTCTGAAATTGTTTTCTTGAAAATCAAACAATGGATAAGAAAAATGAAAGAGTTGGAAACTTGACCAGACCTCCTATCTTTGATGGAAACAATTTTGCTTACTGAAAAGTAAGGATGGGTGCTTTCATACAAGGAACCTTGGGAGATGATGTCTGGGATATTGTTGAAAATGAACATACTTATCCTACAAAACTAGCCACTGAAGGAAGTAATGAGAGGATTAAGAAAGTGTTAAGTGAATTCACTCATGAAGAGAAGCAAGCTTCTCGAAACAATAGCAAAGGAAAGAATGCCATTTTTATGTCTATAAATTAGCATGAGTTTAAAAGGATCTCATCTTATACCACTTTTAAGGAAGCTTAGGATACATTAGTTACTGCACATGAAGGTGACACTAGAGTTAAAGCTTCTAAAACACAGATGCTTGTCCAAAAGTATAACTCTTTAATTATGTCAGACTCTGAATCTTTTGATGACTTTTACATGAAATTCACTGACATTGTGACCAAATTGCATGCTAATGGTATAACTTATGATAGACATTAAATTATATCTAAAATTCTAAGATCATTGCCACATAAATTTAATAACAAAAGATATCCTATTGAGGAAATTATTGATCGAAATCTCACTCCTGAATTACTTAGTAGTAAACTCAGAACTGTGGAAATAGAATTAGAATTTAAGAAACAATTGACCTAGTCCCATAGGAAACATATTAGTTCCAATTTGAGTTTTTCCTCTAAGCTAATGAAATACAAGATGATTATTCCCAATGATGACTCTGATGAGGAATGTGATATAGATAGTTTGTATAATCAAATTGCCTTGATGTCAAAATAGTTTAAGAAAATTGTGAATTTTAGAAATAAAATGGCAAGTAGACAAGGCAAGACAAATTATCCAACTCAATTTAATCACAAACCTCATGAGAAAGGTCAGGACCAACATCACAAGGACTATTACACGAGACCAAACAAAGACTATAAGAATACTGAATGTTATAGATGTGGTAAATTGGGTCATATAGCACAAGACTGTAGAGTTAACTTGAACAATACCAATAAACATATAGGGCCAACATTTGCAAGACATGGGATAATTCTAGTGATTCTGAAAATGAGGAACTTGAATCATTTGATGTTTTTTATCCTTGCATGTCTTTCTATACGAAGATAATCTATAATGACGATATGCCTTTGCTTATGTATGAGAATGATGATAATAGATATACTTATGTTGTTATCAATCATACTGCTACTAGTTTAGATGCTTTAATTTCTTAGAACAATGCTAGTTCTACTACGGGGTGTGTGAGTCAAAGGGAAAGCGATAATGACGATGACAATATGTGTGTGAGTTTAAGAAATGAATCCTTATGGGTCACTTCACAAACTACACTTGGTGATTCAGACACTGAAGACCTCCCTAATACTAACACACTTTATTCTAAGACTCTAAAGAAAAACACTAGACTAGGGAAGACTGTGAAAGATCTCACTAGGAAACTAGAAGACCTAATCCTGATGGTTAAACTTAATGCTGAAGAGTATACTACCCAATGTCTAACTCATGAAAATGAAGTCAAAATTTTTTATCAAAAATTCAAAATTTTGATTGAAACAAATGAAATTCGGGAGAAAAAAATATAAAGGGACATTATTAGAATTGGCGCAATCTAAAGAAAAAACAGGAACTGTTTTCAAGATATTACAAAATTTTAAAATAACTCCAATGGTTTTGATGGTTTTGTTGCTGATTCAAAAACTAATTCTGATGATCGAACTGGAATAGGGTTTTGCCCAAATTTAATGAGACAAACTAAAAAATTTGAACCAATCATGTTTGTATCAGGAGGTAAAAGACCTTGAGAAACTTGCCCAAATTTTCATTCCCTAAAAAATGAGTTTGATGAAAAATAACATAAGTTTGATATTTGGGAATCAAGTTACTCTATGTGTGAAAGTCCACCTAAGGCTAAATACATTTGCCCTCAAATTAGGATGAGTGAGTCTACCTTTCAAACTGAACTCCCTAGAATTAAGGCTCAACATCAAAATTCCATGAAACCTATGTTTAGAGATTTTTCTAAGGAGATACCCTCTTCGAGCAACTTATATTGATCATAATGTGACTTGTACGGTCATTCTTTTGAAGGGTGATTCTCTAGAAGTTTAGTAAAACCTGTCTGTAATACTCTTCTATACCAGAGATTTAACTATTATAAGAGAAGTCGTAGCAATTATGTTCTGCCTAGACAACCAGAAAAAACTCTATCTATAGAAAGAGAAAGACCAAACCTAAAGGATAATTTCCAAGAAGGATTCCTAGGCACTTTCCTAAACGAAATGCTCCTACTTTCCATAAAATTCAAACTCATGCGCAAACCATTTTTCCACAAAAATCTAATGCTCGTAAATTTTATCAAATGAGAGCAAATATGTGCAAAATAAAAACAAGAGCTATTTGGGTTAGAAAAGATGAGCCATTGCCCCAAATGAAGTGTAACATTGTGATTACTTCTTTAAAAGATGATCACACACCTTCTGGATGGTATTTAGACTCAGGATGTTCTAAGCACATGACTGGTGATGATATAAAACTTTTAAACAAAACCATCTTTGCTGGAGGAAAAGTTATTTTTGATGATGGTTTATCATCTCAAATCATTAGTAATGGAACACTCCAAGAAGAAGGATTACCTAAACTTGAAAATGTTCTTCCAGTAAAAGGTATCAAGGCTAATCTACTTAGTATCTTGCAATTTTGTGACTCAAATCATACTATCACCTTTTCAAGGAATAATTGCAAAATTTTAAATGAAAAAGGTGAGTGCATTCTTACAGGACTTCGGACACCTAACAACTGTTATAGTGTCCAGGCTGTCACTGAGGTCTGTAACATTGCCAGAATGGATGACAATGAAATATGGCATAATAGGATGGGTCACATAAATTATGAAAAACTTAGTAGATTGTCTTCACAAGAAATATTTAGAGGAATTCCAAAGATCAAACCTATCTCTAATACTATCTGTGGATCATGTCGGGAAGGAAAAATTGTTAAGGCACCTCATAAGAAAGTTAATGATATCCTAAATTCTAAACCGTTGGAGCTCATCCATATGGACCTTATGGGTTCCTCTCGAACTGTTAGTCTCTATGGACACAATTATATTCCTATTATGGTTGATGACTTCACCAGATTTACTTGGGTGGCCATCTTAAAACAGAAGTCCGGTACTTTCCAAAGAATTTTGAAAATTCTTCTGCGAATTGAAAATGATAAAGACACTCAAGTAAATAGAATTCATAGTGATCGAGGTGGTGAATTCTTAGATACTTGTATTATAGAGTATTGTGACTATAATGGTTACAAAAACGAATTCAGTGCTCCTAAAACTCTTCAACAAAATGGAGTTTTTGAGCGCAAGAATCGTACTCTTCAAGAGATGGAACATGTTATGATTCATGCCAAGTTCTTGCCTAAATACATTTAGGTAGAATCTATTAGACCTGCGTGTCACATCATCAATAGGGTTTATCTTAAGAAGAAGTCTAAAAAAACTCCTTACAAATTGTGGTATGGGAAAAAACTCAATCTTAAATACCTTAGAACCTTTGGTAGTACTTGTTATGTCTGCAAATACAGAGAACACCTATCCAAATTTGAGACTCATGGAGATAAAGCTATCTTCCTAGGATACTCTCCCGATAGTAGAGCGTACCATGTTTATAACCTTCGCACTAAGACCTTAATGGAATCCATAAACATTATTGTGAGTGACACTACTGTTGAGAGTAAGACTGGAGCACCAAATATTGTGTAAGAGTTTGAATTTTTTTTAGAAATTGACTCTCCAGAAATAGATGATTATTTACCAATTAAGACACCTGAAGTACCTAACTGGGTTTCTAAAGAACATCTCATAGACAAGGTTGTTGGTAACCCTAATGAACCTGTGTGTACAAGATTTCAATTAAGAAATTATACTCATTGTGTATGTTTTGATTTACTTGTGTAACCAAAGAATATAAACGAGGCATTGAATGATCCTCATTGGATTTCTGCAATGCTGGAAGAACTTCTTCAACTTGTCATTCATGATGTTTGGTATCTTGTACCTAGGCCTGATCACAAAAAGGTTATTGGCACAGGTTGGATTATTAAAATTAAATCTTATGAAAGTGGGATAATCATTAGAAACAAAGCTAGAATAGTTGCTCAAGGATACTCTCAAATGTGACACCCCGCCTAATAAAATACCGGGTGATCAGTCCTATACCAAATTAAAACAGGAATCCCAGTTGGTTCATCCTTAGCATCACTGTCGAAAACTTTTTAAAACTTACTAACCACCTAGTATTCCAAAAGCTAGTCCCAATTTTAACTTTTTAATTAACAAGACAGTACATGCAAAAGTAAATCTAAATCAATCACACCACTGAATAAAAATCCACTGAATAATTAATTAAACAACTTGCCGAATAAACCATCGGCTACCAACGTAAAATAATTCAATCCAACACCTGAATAATTACAACTGAAACTGTACTGAAAAGTCTGGGTAACAAGCCCTAGATAAAACTGAACTGAGAGAAGATTCCTACTCTAGGAATGAATGAATAAATGATGCGTCTAATCCAAACTCCTGCTAGCATCCACATATGCAGCAGCTCCGTGTCCCTGGAATAGAATATCAATCCTGGCGTCCCTGTGGCTGGACACCTAAAAAGGTTTTGAAAATAGTTTTATAGCAAGGGTTAGAACCCAAAACATTTTTCAAAACATTTAGCAAGTGAATTAACTGTAGTAATTTAAAATGCATGAATGCGCTTCATATTAAAGTTAGTGTCGCACTCTCTTGTGGACATTCTCACCCCTCCACTAATGTGCACACCTAACGGTTATCTTAACCCCACCTAGTTGTACTACCCCGTCCAACTAGTCCTGGTGTAACCTCCCCTTGCCATACTACTCTAACCCGAGTATTAACTGTTCATGAATTATAAGTCATCTCACTAATTAACTTATTAAATCCCTTCTTAATTAATAGCCTATAACCATAACACAAGTTATAAAATTTAAATACATCACACACTGTATTATTACCTACATAAAATATTTACTACCATATTATATGTATCTTACTAAAACATCCACACATATATAATACGTGTATCCATCCTTCCGAGTATACCCTCACCGGATGATTCCCTCTAAAGTGCTATCCCCCTAGGTGTATTCACATAACCTAGTTACCAAAGTTGTAATCGCTCACCAACCAGGCCTAAAAACATAAACGAAGTGGAGGCGGTCATATTCCTTCCCTGAAAGTGAGATAATCCCCTCACCCATATAACGGACCCTATGACCTGGGGATATACTCGCCCTCCTCCTCAAGCTAGGGGATTCACCCACATCGCGCAACCTCCCTTGATAGCACTAGAGTATATAAATAAATAAATATCTAGTCACTGATATTTAATTAGCACACAAAATGTATACACATATATATATACTATCGCTACACCGTATATATATAAATTTAGCCCCGACTTTACCGTGTACTCACAACCCGTAACACTAGCCTATAAATATCCTGAGTCTCTCGCCCGACTCAACTAAATAAGTTATCTCCCTTATTATATTATTATTATTATCCCGAGTCTGTGGTCCGACTCTAATTTAATTAATTCACACATTAATTAATATAATACTTTCTCCGAGTCTTTGGTCCGACTCTGTGTTAATTAATTTACAGACTAAATTAATTAATACCAATCCAAGTCTATGGTCCGACTTTCATTTAATTAATTTCACTCAATTAATTTCTATAATGCTAGCCCGAGTCTATACCTCGACTCTTAGTTAATTTAATATAATCTAAATTAACTTACTACCTCCCCGAATCTACCATCCGACTCTAATTAAATTAATTAACTCACCTATTAATTTAATACCTTCCCGAGTCTACAATCCGACTCTAATTAAATTAATTAACCCGCCTATTAATTTAATACCTTCCCGAGTCTACAATCCGACTCTAAATAAATTAATTAACTCACCTATTAATTTAATACCTTCCCGAGTCTACCATCCGACTCTAATTAAATTAATCAACTCACCTATTAATTTAATACCTTCCCGAGTCTACCATCCGACTCTAATTAAATTAATTAACTCACCTATTAATTTAAACGTTAATCCGAGTATGTGCCTCGACTCTACTTTAATTAATTTACCCACTAATGAATTTAATGCTTGGTGTCGCCCAACCATTATAACCGGACTCGCTCACTTGGCCCATAACTTAATATTTCCCGAAATTTAATACCTATGAGTTTTATCCCACCAAACTCTTCCCGTAAGATTCACATCCTTACTTGACTTTTGAAATTTCTTAACACCATCTTCTCAAGGTCCTAGGTATTAAGTTGTATTTAATTATCGCTAATTAACCCACCTTAAATGTCCCCAAAATAATTAAGGTTAAACAATTCAAGTAAGCGGCACTGCCAAAAATCCTCCTTAGTCGATCGATCGACTCCCCAGGGTCGATCGATCAATCGAGCAGTTCGTCTTCTCCACTGATCTGTTTCTGTCATAGTCGAATTTCCAAGGTTTTATCTCTCTGATTTTCAACCTTAACTCATTATTTTTAACCAATCAATTACTCCCAAAACAAGTCCAAATCATCTACAACTGTTTTAGCATGCTCTATTCATACCATATCTCACTATTTCTAAAATGGGTTTTCTCCGGTTAATTTCCATCAATTCATCTCAATTTTGTTCATAACTCCTACTGGATTTCACATTCCAATCAGACATTCATTTTCAGAATTATAAAACACAACTAATTCTCACTTTGAATCTCATTCAATTATCCTATTAACCAAAATCCCATTTTTTGTACCCATTTATCCCCAAAACGAATTTTAGTATACACATCACTAAAATATGAATTGGATATCACAGTTTAGGAGTAAAAACAGTTAACCACTTGCCTGGAATTACTCGTAGGGTCTGATCCGTTGTCGACATCCCTTAATTTGTCTCCAAAATCCCCAAATTAGCTTTTGATTGTTTTCCCCCAATCTTCCTCTCAAACCCTAGGTTAGAATAATGTTGGCTGCCCATTTTCCTTTTCTTAGGTTTAGGTTTAAAAACACAAATCCCGTTTTTAGCCTAATGGGCTAAATTAAAATAGCCCAAATCACCCCGTGCGGGCCCGGCTATGCCCAAAAAAATACTCCGAGACCCAATCGCTACCCCCGGGTACTCTTTTCTGATTATCTCGACCCATCCGGACTCAATTGCGCACTCAGAATCTCCATCCGAATTAATTTATAAAAATCCTTACCTCACCCCCAATTTAGTCTATACCGACTCCCGGCTAAGATAATCGCATACCCCGTCATTACTACCCGAAATGACGCAATTAAATTTTTACTATTCACTTAGTAAATAAGTTTACCTAAATATTAACCATTCACTCCCCGATTAATATTTAAACATATATTGCCATAATTAATTCAATTAAAATTACAACCCACAAGTAATTTAAAATTCTCGAATTAATTAAATATTAAATGCACAAAAGTACGGGGTGTTACATCAAATTGAAGGAATAGATTTTAACGAGGCTTTTGCCCCTGTTACTCGCATAGAATTTGTTCGTCTTCACTTTGCCATAGCTTGTTACTTACATTTTATGCTTTACCAAATGGATGTCAAATCTTCCTTACTTAATGGAATATTGACTGAGGAGACCTATGTAGAACAACCAAAAGGGTTAATTGACCCTCAATATCCAAATCATGTTTTCTTCTTCAAAAGGCTTTGTATGGTCTAAAACAAGCGCCAAGAGCCTAGTATGAGCATCTTTCTAATTTTCTCTTAGACAAAGGGTTTAAGAGAGGTGGAAATGATCAAACCCTTTTTGTCAAACATTCTGACAAACATATTATTATAGCTCAAGTTTATGTTGACGATATCATCTTCCGATCAACATCTCCCTCATAAGTTAAATCCTTTACTGAAATTATGCATAAAGAATTTCAAATCTTTCTTATGGGGGAGTTGTAATTTTTCTTGGGTATTCAAGTCAAATAGAATTCATATGGACTAATTGTTTCTCAATCTATGTGTGCTTTAGAGATTGTCAAAAAATTCGGCCCTGAAAGTGCTAAAGATGCCAAAACTCCCATGAGTACTACGACCAAATTATCTAAGGATGAAAGTGAAAAATCCATAGATCCAACTCTATATCGTAGTATGATAGGAACCTTAATATACCTTACTTCCTCGCGTCCTGATATTATGTACGCTGTTTACATTTGTGCCCATTATAAAAATAATCCTAAAGAGAGCCACTTAATTTGTGTAAAACGAATCATTAAGTACATAAAAGGGACTCTAAATTTAGGTCTTTGGTACAACAATGATACTCCTAGTACTATAATTGGATACAATGATGCCAATTGGGCTGGGTGTACGTGACACCCCACCTAATAAAATACTAGGCGATCACTCCTGTATCAAATTAAAACAGGAGTCGCATATGGTTCATTCTGAGAATCACTGTCGAAAACCAAATTAATTACTAATAACCTATTAGGTTGGCGTAAAAATTTAAATTTAACTAATTTTTTCAAACAAACTATACAAATAAAGCATTCACACAGTATATATAAATGGAACTAAGAAGAAATGAAATAACTGAACTCTCGGTAACAATGATACAACCCAATTGAATTTCGCATAGGAAGGCGGTAAAGGAATAAATAAAATCAGTTGGGTTATTAGCCCGAATGTATATACAATACCTCCTATCCAGATTACAAGGATAGAAGCATCTATAGAAAGCCTGCATGCATCCACAGCTGTTGTAGCACACGTCTGACTCGAAGGAATCATCATCCAGGTGTCCCTGTGTCTAGACACCTATATATATAATATGTAGCAAGAGGGAAAAATATATAAACGGGTCAGAGCCCGAGTTGTGAAAATATTTTTGCAAGTTCATAAATGCCTTATTTTAAGAAAATATGTTTTATCTCACATTTAAATTGGTATCGCACTCCCATGAGATACCCCTTACCTCTCTTCTAATAGTGCACTCCTAGCGTATCCCTCTAAACAACCTAAGTCAAGCTATACTTCCTAACTAAACTTTCACCCCCAAACTCTAAATATCCTTAGTAAACTGAATACTAAGGGCTAAACTTCTCCCCAATCTCAACACTATGCATTGTTCGTGCGTGGGGTGTCTCGCGAAGCGAAATCCAAACAAGGAACCACCCTGATACACTACTACTTAACATCGTTGTTCATAGAGATCCATTGAACCGTCAGTACGCAATGTATATAGGTATACTCATATAATTATATACATTATCATACTAACTTTTATATGCATATCACTATACACGTCCGGATATAATCTCCCGGAATGAGAATCAATCCTTTTTCATTTTATCTCATTTATCTAAAAAGGGATATATAATATCTTGTTCTCATATACAAGTAATATGCTACACACACAAGTATAATAACCATCCCAATGGGCTATAACTCAAGGACGCGGTCTCTTAATGCTATCATCTTCCAGGGAATTACTCACATACCATCCTGGGTACGAGCGGTCGGACTCAATATCACCGACATCGCGCCCATAAGTCACATCGTCTGGGAAGTGGTCATAGTTCCTCCCCGGAAATAAGACGAAACATACCCACCACATCTCACCCCTAATAAAAATCACACAATATAACAATGGATGCTATGACCTGGGGACTATATGCTCCCTGCTCCACAAGATAGGGACCTCACCCACATCTCACAACTTCCCATGATAGAATTAGAGGGGGTATGCTTCACACACACACACACACACACATATATATATATATATATATATATATATTATACATAATTCCTCAAATATATATAAATGGTCACAATTGACAATCACATATAACGATGGCCAATAATCCCAAAGATTCTTGCAATTAATAACGTTCAATTATTCGCAAACTCACGATCCTAAATCCAAAAGTATTCCCTCACTTGATCAATAACATGTACCTTATTCACATTTAAGGATTTATATCATTTCTCCAACTGTATTAATTCACAACTCCTCTAGTCCTTTAGATCAGAATCCTTTATAATACTCTAATTTAGAAAGCTCACTTTAAACTTAAAGGGGTAAAGGAATAACAATGTCCAAAATCTTGAGCTAAAAATAGGGTGCCGGTCAATCGTCCCTGGACCCCCGGTCGACCGCGGTTTGCAGATAAGCCTAAGAAACCAACGAGTAGGCCCTTTTTCCTTGACGCGGTCGACCGGTCATACCAGATTGTCGAAAATTAATTCTCTTTATTTCCATCCAATAACCCAATTTCATTTTTCATGGTTTCTAATCTACACTAAAATCATCACAAACATCTACATAATGAATTCTAGCCTTTATTTTTTCTATTTCTGATTTGATTTTCGAGTTGAAGATTTAAACCTCAGAACTACTATCTTAGAAAAATCATATCAAATCAAAAAACAAATTGAAAAAGCCCCGGATTTTGATAATTTCAAATTAAAATATAATCTCCTTTTTAAATAGATGCGGAAGCGTTGAGATGGTTTTAACACAATAACAAGGCCGGGTTTTAATATCATCAAGAAACAAATTAAAACAACATAATTCAAGTCCTAGAATTTGCCTAAGTCATGATTAACAATTATATCCAAAGTTAGGCGAAACCAAATTAATGCAAGTGACAAGAATTACACAATTTTACCCAATATTTAATTTAAGTCCCAAATTAAATGAGTGTGAGAATTAAACCGAATTTTATCTTGAAATTATCCTAAGCATGCGTTCTAAATTTTGTGCAAGATAAAATTAAACAATGTCACACAACACCGCGATGTACGAGGAAAAACCCACTAACGGGAAAAAACCTCGGGACGGCCCTAGCCTCAAATCCGCTAAAAATGGTATTACAAAATACAAGACAAAAGACTTACTTCCTAAACTCGAACCCTCTCAAGCCGTGATGCTTATTCTTGTATCGACCTCCAATTAGCGGATAACCAACGGAGCTCCACCGCGGTCTCGGACTCCCTCCGATCGGGCAATTAGGCACACCGTCACCCAAGCTTGGAGCCTTTCTCCAAGTGAGTAAAACCGCAACAAATGTCTTCTTCTTTGTGATGGGAAATAGAAGCAAACCCGAAACGTCTCCTTTTTAATTTCGGTAGAGAAACACCGATGCCAAAAACTCCAAGTAAAGATATGAATATAGAGAACTTGGATAAAACAACTATTGGGTGTAAACTAGAGTGTGTAGAATTTTTCTTCAAAAATGACACTCTAAACTTGATCTTTTTCCTTAAAAAAATTTTCTCTCAAAACACTCTCTAGGAGTTTGTTTGGTATGAAAAAGATAAGTTAGAAAAAGAGATTCCCGTTCATAAATAAGTCTGAAAAAAATTGGTTGAAAACCAAGTGGAGAAGTGGGAAAAACTGCCAAAAAACTGCTCAAAACTGTTCCCGCCTGGCATTCTCGTTCGAACGACTTTGACTGTCGTTCGAACGAGGTTTCTAACGAGCGACCAGCCTGGGCTCATTAGAACCTCGTTAGATACCTCGTTAGAACGAGAAAGTCGTTCGAACGACTTATCTAACGACTGACCAGTTTGGTTGGAAAGCAGTCTCGTTCGAACGAAGTTTGGTTCGAACGAAAAATCTCGTTCGAATGAAATTTCGAACGAGTTTAAGAATTTTTTGTTAAATTCTATGTTGGCCCAGAAACATTTATATATATTAATATAAGGTTCTTTTTAAATTATTTTTGAAATAAACATGGCTTTTATTAAACCTAACACCCAACTAAACATTGTTCCAAGCTCCTATATCAATATAATTACATTCATACCTTGGGAGCATGGAACCTTAGATGATGACGTAGAAACGAGGCACGTAAATCGGCATTTTGATGAAGCTTTAAATTCTTTGCCGCTACGTCTTCAACATACACTTCATAGGCTTGTGAATATTACAATAAATACTATCCTATGAATAAATGTTTTTGTCCGGAATTGAGCCAAAACTATATATGGACTCAATTGGAAATTTGTGTCCTTACAAATCTCCCCCTTTGGCTATTTCGGGACAAAAACCAAACAAAAATCCTAAAGGGTCGTCAAGCTCTACTAGACTCAAAACATACCCCGCCCAATCTTGACTCAACCCAAGGATCAAACGCTTTGCCATAGAAAGATGCCACTTTAGAATAATTCCTGCACACTTAAGCAAACTCATCAAATGCATAGGGAATATCAAAATATTAATTGCAATTAATTACTCCCCCTAAATTAATTCTCCCTTTAA
Organism: Sambucus nigra; assembly: GCA_949130495.1. Lineage (NCBI taxonomy): Eukaryota > Viridiplantae > Streptophyta > Magnoliopsida > Dipsacales > Adoxaceae > Sambucus > Sambucus nigra. The sequence goes on along the minus strand of OX422215.1, from coordinate 644,443,270 downwards.
ACACATGACCTACTTAGAAAGACGTCTCCCCCTAAGATAAATCTCCCCAAATTAAGATACGATAATAATAGGATTAGATACCATTTCTCCCCCTATCATCATTCTCCCCCTTTTTGTTCGGGAATAGTCAAAGAATAAAGAACTAATCAACAACATGTGGAAGCTTAAAGTGAAACGACATGAAAGCATATGGGCAATAAAAAACAAGGCAAAGACAAACAAATATCATATATATATATACTAGAAATATATCAATGAAGAACTTGCATATATATATAGATATAAACACACACATGACACAAAATACAATAAGTTTGCACACTCGTATGGCAAAAATGTGTAATATGGAAACGAAAGTGTAGGGGTGTGTACTAGTAACAATTAAATTTAGACCCAAACACTTAAGAAACGTTCACGGAGTTCTCATTTGATTGCAAACTTCATCACAGTTAAATATAACCTCATGTGACAATATAAAGATTGAACTCAATGAACAAACATACACAATGCATACAAGCCTAGCATGATGATGATTCTACAAACCAAATAGAGTCATGACATTTAAAGACAACTAAGATAAACGGACATTGTGCAAACCATTGATATACCATCCAATTCTCCCTCAATGAGCATATATATTCTTTTGTTTTTGAATGAATATATCAAACAAACATAGGCCTTGGCAATTGCTTTTTGTTTAATGCCAAATATTCTATTTTTAGGCCTTTGGATCACGTATTTCTTTTAGATCCAATGAACAGTGGCTTACTATCGCAAAGGATTTAATTCATCCTTTTGGAGCCCTTCCCCGTGCATATATTAATTTATCATGTTTTCATTTTTCGCACAAATCTCACATGCAACGGATTTTGACATGCACTAGTCCTCCTAGGTCATAGATATGTAGATGACTAGATTGATAGGAGAACACCTCAAAAAGCTCAAATATAACATGTGACATTAAAATTTCAAAAGAGCTCGTGCATGTGTGAATAGAGGCATATAGAAATAGAATCCATTTAAACAATACAAAATCCAACTACTCCATATAAAACATGGTAAAGAACATTTTAAGGATTGCAAATCTAAACCAAAAGTTCTAGCCACATGGGAGCGTAAATGATGGGATTCAAACACAAATATATTCCACATAAAGTGTGTCAAACAAAAATACACACTAAACAAAATCTTTTTGAGTTTTTAACATTTTTAATCAAAAATAAATATTTACTCAAAAGGACAAACAAAAATCATTTGTATTTTTCATTAAGCATAAATGAAATAAATAAAACACAAATGATAAACAAAAATCTTTTTATATTATGCAATCGATTCAAACACAAAATATAATACAAAAAGACAAACAAGTCATAATTTCTAGCATGTGATATGAATTAAGGCAATGACTAGAAAATGACTAAACAAGCATACATTTAGCATATGAATATGGCATGAAGTACAAAAGCTAAAGTATGCAAACACTAACACATTCATCCATTAGATTTAGCAAGGGAGGAAGCATGTGTAAGTAAATGAGAATCAAAATCCCTATTTTGTAAGGCAACCAAGTCGGATTTCCTAACCCAAATTAATGAAGAATTACTATCTTGGGGTGTAGGAACGTTAGCTATCGTGGTTACTTTACTATGGGATTTTCTAGGAATTCGTTTAAGATCAAAACAAAATTTTCTAAGATGACCTTGTCGACCACAATGTGTACAAGTGATAATATGTCGAAAAGATTTACTTAAGGAGTGATCTTTAAAGGTATTCCTAGTTGATTCTCCTAAAACATTGGTTTGGGCATTATGAGTAAATTCATTACAAGGATTGAAGCCTAAACCACAGGTGTCATTTTTAATTTGGACCGTTCCTAACATTTTATCTAGTTTTTCCGAACGACACTCCAAATCAAATTTGACAAAACTAGAATCTTTTAATTTATTTTCCAATTCAACAATGTTAGATTCTAGTGAAACATTTCGCTCTTCAAAAGCAAGAAGTTCCTTTTTCAAGGATTCCATTAAACCCTTAAGGCTATCTCTTTCGCCTTCTACATAATCAAGCTTCTCTTGAAGAGTCCTCACATGTGTCCTAAGGTCTTCTATTAAGGCACTATCATCAACGACCTTGACACTCTTTCTTAAGCAAGCTTCTAACTTCAAATTAGCCTTTTTCAAATTGATAGATTCTTTATATAATTCATGAAAAGCATTTTGAAGTTCACTCTCATCAACCTCTTCTTCATTTTCACTCTCTCTTTCTTCTTCACTCTCACTATCATCAAAAATAAGAGAATCATGTACAATGACCTTGGAAGTGGCATGTGCTATAATTTCATCATTCGATGAGTTCTCATTATCACTCACATGTCTAGCCATAAAAGCCACAAAATTTTTCTTTGTGGGGGAATCGGGCTTTTCTTCCTTATCACTATCACTAAGGGTCGCATTATATGAAATGGGTCGTTTACCCTCTTTCCTTAGTTTAGTGGGGCACTCAAAAGCCCTATGGCCATAACCTTCACAACCAAAACATTTATTAGACTCGTCCCGATCAATATTTTCATTACTAGGTTTAGGGGTCTTATCGGCTTTAGAAATCTTCTCGTTTTTATCATGTTTAGAAGACTCAAATTTCTTAAAATCATTTTTAACTTTATCTTTGTTGAATTTAAGAAATTTTCTAAATTTACGAGCAAACAAAGCCATATCTTCTGAGTCACTATCACTATCGCTCTCTACTACTTGTTTGACCTCTTTTCGGGCTTTTAAAGCAACGCCCTTTTCAATTGTCTTTTCATTTTTAGAGGGAAACATATCCAGTTCATAGGTTTGTAAATCACCTACAAGCTCTTCTAATTTCGTAGAGGCTAAAGTGGGTAAAGAATTTAAAACGGTCACCTTAGGAATAAATCTATCGGGTAGGGACCTCAAAATTTTCTTTACAACACGGTCGTCAGGTATTTTCTCTCCCAAGTTAAAGGATGAATTAACAATATCAGAAAGTCTAGCATAAAATTTATCAAAAGTTTCTTTTTAATCCATTTTGATAGTTTCAAATTGAGTGGTGAGGTTTTGGAGTTTTGAAGCTTTAACGACACTGGTTCCTTCATGAGTTAATTGTAAAATATCCCAAGCTTCTTTAGCGGTTTCACACGTCATAATACGTCGGAATTCATCCGGTGCGACAGCGCTAAATAAGGCATTTAAACCACGGGAATTAAAATTTGCTAGCTTAAACTCATTTTCAGTCCATCTATCGACGGGTTTGGGAACACGTTCATTTTCAATAAGATGAGTTGGTGGGGAGTACCCATTAACAACAGACATCCAAACTCTCTCGTCAATAGATTTTAGTGCCGATCTCATTCGCGCTTTCCAATACGCGTAGTTTGAACCATCAAAAATGGGAAATTTTGAAAATGGGGAAAAATCCATTTTAGCCAAAAATTAAAGGATCTTTAACGAAATAATTTATCGTTTTTGGCTCTGATACCAATTTGAAAAAGCCCCGGATTTTGATAATTTCAAATTAAAATATAATTTCCTTTTTAAATAGATGCGGAAGCGTTGATATGGTTTTAACAAAATAACAAGGCCGGGTTTTAATATCATCAAGAAACAAATTAAAACAACATAATTCAAGTCCTAGAATTTGCCTAAGTCATGATTAACAATTATATCCAAAGTTAGGCGAAACCAAATTAATGCAAGTGACAAGAATTACACAATTTTACCCAATATTTAATTTAAGTCCCAAATTAAATGAGTGTGAGAATTAAACCGAATTTTATCTTGAAATTATCCTAAGCATGCGTTCTAAATTTTGTGCAAGATAAAATTAAACAATGTCACACAACACCGCGATGTACGAGGAAAAACCCACTAACGGGAAAAAACCTCGGGACGGCCCTAGCCTCAAATCCGCTAAAAATGGTATTACAAAATACAAGACAAAAGACTTACTTCCTAAACTCGAACCCTCTCAAGCCGTGATGCTTATTCTTGTATCGACCTCCAATTAGCGGATAACCAACGGAGCTCCACCGCGGTCTCGGACTCCCTCCGATCGGGCAATTAGGCACACCGTCACCCAAGCTTGGAGCCTTTCTCCAAGTGTGTAAAACCGCAACAAATGTCTTCTTCATTGCGATGGGAAATAGAAGCAAACCCGAAACGTCTCCTTTTTAATTTCGGTAGAGAAACACCGGTGCCAAAAACTCCAAGTAAAGATATGAATATAGAGAACTTGGATGAAACAACTATTGGGTGTAAACTAGAGTGTGTAGAATTTTTCTTCAAAAATGACACTCTAAACTTGATCTTTTTCCTTAAATAAATTTTCTCTCAAAACACTCTCTAGGAGTTTGTTTGGTATGAAAAAGATAAGTTAGAAAAAGAGATTCCCGTTCATAAATAAGTCTGAAAAAAATTGGTTGAAAACCAAGTGGAGAAGTGGGGAAAAACTGCCAAAAAACTGCTCAAAACTGTTCCCGCCTGGCATTCTCGTTCGAACGACTTTGACTGTCGTTCGAACGAGGTTTCTAACGAGCGACCAGCCTGGGCTCATTAGAACCTCGTTAGATACCTCGTTAGAACGAGAAATTCGTTCGAACGACTTATCTAACGACTGACCAGTTTGGTTGGAAAGTAGTCTCGTTCGAACGAAGTTTGGTTCGAACGAAAAATCTCGTTCGAATGAAATTTCGAACGAGTTTCAGAAATTTTTGTTAAATTCTATGTTGGCCCAGAAACATTTATATATATTAATATAAGGTTCTTTTTAAATTATTTCTGAAATAAACATGGCTTTTATTAAACCTAACACCCAACTAAACATTGTTCCAAGCTCCTATATCAATATAATTACATTCATACCTTGGGAGCATGGAACCTTAGATGATGACGTAGAAACGAGGCACGCAAATCGGCATTTTGATGAAGCTTTAAATTCTTTGCCGCTACGTCTTCAACATACACTTCATAGGCTTGTGAATATTACAATAAATACTATCCTATGAATAAATGTTTTTGTCCGGAATTGAGCCAAAACTATATATGGACTCAATTGGAAATTTGTGTACTTACACAAATAAAAAAAAATACGCGGTCAGCGCCCACGTGATCGTATCAAAAAGATCTATAACTTTCATGTTTTGACAAAGAGTTGAATCAATTTGTCGCAAGGTATTGCGTTACTATTCATCATCTTCTCCAAAATCCCAAACCTCCACTTTTGTTGTTTCAAATCTCATCCGACAACTCCATCAACATCTAATCTATGTTTTACAACGAACACATCCATTAATTTTGGGTATTAAACCATTTCACTTAGATTTAAACCCTAAAACCATAAAAAAAAAACTTTATCATTTTAACCCATTTCAATCCATTTATTCACTCCGTTTACTTGGATTTAACACTAGAAATCATTAAGAGTTTACATTACATCAATATGTAAACACATATTCAAATTTCCCCAAATTTATTTTAAGGGTTCTAACCCAAAATCATATAGTTTACCAACTATAATATGAGATTTATGCATAAAATGAAATAAAGCAAGTACACACTTTCCCGGAGGATGAAATCCGATGACCTCGAGTCGAATCTGACGGAGTTTGTTTGAAATCTCCCATTTCTCTCGTCTTTTCTCCTCCTCCTCCTCCTCCTCCTCCTCCTCTTTCTTTCTTTCTTTATTTCTTTCTTTGTTTCTTTCTATCTTTCTTTATTCTCCCGTGCCTTATAAGGGAGAAAATGAGGGCTTGTCCCTTATTTACCCAAAAATGACTCGTTTACTCAATTACGAGTCCGAACGGGTCCAAAATTCTCGAAACTTAATTACTTCCCCCGAATACTCTATTCTGACTATCTCGGCCATTCCGAGACCAACCGCGCAATATGAATTTCCATCTGAGGTACTTGATCACAATTCACAAATTTAATCCATCACAACTTAATGCGGGTTTTCCAATTAAAATATTATCCTTTGTCGCTTTACCCAACGGTGACATATAATAAAATACTCCGACTCATTTACTTAATCCGAGGAGTAAATATAATACACATCGAAAATCATTTAATCCTTGAAAACTCCAAAAATTACTATTCATGATAATTTCTTAAATTTCCAAATTGCACTTAATTATTAAATTTAATTTTCCATAAAAGTGCGGGGTATTAAATATTTCCCCCAACAGAATTTTTCCCTCGAAATTCATATACAACCGTTACTGTCAACACTAACCTAGGATTGTGAATCACTCCACATCCTAATGCCTCAAAGTGGAATGGTACTAACCCGATGGCTCTCAACTATACTCTCCTTCAGCATTCACCTTGAATACTACTACCTCTTATTGCCCAATACAATAATTGGAATATCACGTACCTCTTACGACATTCCATTCAACACACTCTAAATCCTGTTGACTACCTCATGGCATAATCTTCAACTTTAAGTACTATGCTCCTTCTATTTTAGGCGGTATATAAGACCAACTTACGAGGGTTCCCATACACCTTATAACCCATGCTTCTCTGCACAACTATTGTAAATGTCTGACACGTACACTTTCTCTAAACAACGGTCTTTATTTCCTCGATGTAATACTAACACATGGACTTTACTAATCAGCAAAATTCAATTCTTCCTATAATTGGAAATCCAATTCTTCACAAGGTTAACCAACCAATTTTCTATATCGGGGCCACTAACTCTACTGGCCCTACATATTAATAGCCCTACGATCAATGTGTTTTCGACACTCTTAAGATGAGTACTATCCTAAATGGTGTCCCTGGTGCCTAAGACCATTCTCAACTCCCGGCATTTTCTCGATTTCATGCGTGTGATGTCTCGCAAAGAGAAATCCAGACAAGGGACCCTCCTGTTACACTACTTTTTTGCGTTGTCGGTCATCGAGATATAACGGCCTAAGGCACAACCGCGGGACGTCCTAAATCCTATCTTGTTATCCTACTAACGTAATTCTACCACTCTAACCATTCACCTTGGCGGAAAGGAAAATATAACTAATTAAGGCGCCTACTCCCTTAAAACATGTTGTGAACATCACACCCAAAACATACTCCGTCCAGAATTTGCCTTTTCATTAAGGCCTGGCTATAAGCCTCAAATAATTTTCTCTAACTCCTGCTTCACCCACATACTTGCGGTGAGAGGACCACTTTAGTGCTTCTTCATAGCACTTATGCTTCCATAATCATATCATCATCATCATACGACCCTCAATCTATAGTGTTTCCTCCACACTATATGACTTATCGACAAAACCAACATCCTTGCATCTTATAACATCCCTCCAATACACTACTATTTAACCTTCTTGGTCGTGGAGGTCCGTTATCTTCAAATATGCAACCGGGACCTATCCCCTTTTTCAAGAAAATATGGCATGAACTCCTATCTCTGCCCAGGAGCCACAACATCAAGCGCTCGCACTAACACTACGTCCTTGTGAAAACAATAATGAGCTTAAACTCGTAGCTCAACAATAAACAATGCATACCTTAAACCACCTCTATAAGGTCGCTACACACACGTATCACGATAATGAAACATATGCTCACCGAAGTTTCACCTACCCATAATAACAAAGGCGAACTCAACCTGTATCCAGTTGAGATATCACAACAATTACCTGTTCCACCCTGGAACCGCATACACGATAGTCTTGCAATTATTAGCCTGCTATCGTTTCGATAATCCATAAATACATTACTCTTACAATAGTTCTATACTCGTATAACACACATAAAATGAGGAGTAAAAACTTGATATAAATTAAAGATAGAACCCCTCTTCCTCGAAAATATATATAGACATTCACTATATAATGTTTTCGATACTACCAGTAAACTCGAATTAAGCACACGAAATACTGTGACTCAATTTAGTCACACCAAATATACCTCCTCCATCGGAGGTGAAACTCATAACAATAACTTCTCCAGTCTACCTGACTGCTCCATATGGTTCTCAGACGTAGTACACTTGTCCTAACTGAACCTAAACACTACTTTAATTAATGCCCCATCTCGACACGCCATTCTTGTCCTTCAACTCCTACTTGACAAGGACTAACCGTGTGATTCTACGCTCCACATTGCAACATTCTCCATATCTGGATACCCTAACCATGTTAAGGTTATTAGTATCGCATACTCTATAGTCTCGATCCTGACAATCGCCTTTATGGTCCACTTAACTTCTTCGTCAAAAGGAAACTCTACCAGTGGCCTCAACAACCCTGTTTCAAAATAATTCCCCAGGTGGATGTCCACCAATGAGGTCCACGAACAAACACATCCTCCATATGTCTTAGCAACACTTATCTAATGAGTCTATCATTCCTCGTAAGGACTCTCACTTCATTATACTTACCTTGATTCAGTACAAAATTCACTTATCCATAACTCTCTCTATTCACTGTCGGCCTCTGATCGATACTTATGTGAATAATTTAAAACTACATTCTTTTCATTCCTGATAAATTAAAGGAACTAATAGTTATATCCATCTGTAAGATCTCTCTATGAGCTAAACATCATGATCCCTTACACATGGTGACTATCATTCCCACCATTTCAATATTGCTCCTACGAGAGAAAAATTTTCCTCAAATTTTCACATATGGGTATTTCCATACCCCGCTTTAAGATAAAGCTCCTGAGACCTACACTTCCACTGAGCAATGCTATATTTACTTCGCATAACTCACTTCAAAATATGGTACTTATCCAGGACCCTTCGAACCTTCTTCCCAATTTACTTCGCTGGGTAATTTAAGTTTAGCATCACTATCTCCTATTACGGTGCGTGGATAATTATAACCACTATACCTTAGTAGTCATTTCAACCATCTTTGATAAACGCCACAAGGAGAGTGACCTGTACTATGGTCCTAGTCTCCAACTTTAACTAAACGCTACAAATAAGTCATGCCTTCTGCTACCCTTGCAATAGCCTTTTATGGTCGTCCTTCTTCGATCAGCATACAAATCTCGAATGAGCTTGCAAAAGACTGCTATAATTTTATAATGTGGCACGAGGATGAAATCTCCCAATAGGAATCAACAAATCTATTCCTAAGGGTTTATATCAAATCCAGAGTAACGATGAAAACATAGCACGTCTGCACAGATTCCTAAAGACACTAGAATATGAGGCTCTAATACTATCTGTGACACCTCGCCTAATAAATTATTGGGCAATCACTCTTATACCAAACTGAAACAGGAGTTGCATATGGTTCATTCTTAGCATCACTGTCGAAAACCAAATTAATTACAAATAACCTATTAGGCTGGAGTCAAAATTTGAATTTAACTAATATTTTTAAACAAACTATACAAACAAAGCATTCACACAGTTTATACAAATGGAACTAAGAAGAAATAAAATAACCGCACACTCGGTAACAATAATACAACCCAATTGAATTCCTCATAGAAAGGTGGTAAAAGAATAAATAAAAGCAATTGGGCTATTAGCCTGAATGCATATACAATACCTCCTATCTAGATTACAAGGATATAAGTGTCTATAGAAAACCTGCATGCAACCACAGTTGCTGCAACACACGTTTGACTCGAAGGAATCATCATCCAGGCATCCCTGTGTATGGACACCTATATATATAATATATAGCAAGATGGAAAAATATAGAACGGGTCACAGCCCGAGTTGTGAAAATATTTTTGCAAGTGCATAAATGCTTTATTTAATAAAATATATTTTATCGCATATTTAAATTGCTATCTTACTCCCAGGAGATACCCCTTACCTCTCTTCTAATAGTGCACTCCTACCGTATCCCTCTAAAAAACCTAAGTCAAGCTACCCTTCCTAACTAAACCGTCAACCCCAAAATCTAAAAGTCCTAAGTAAACTGAGTACTAAGGGCTAAACTTCTCCCCAGTCTCAACACTATGCCATGTTCGTGGGTGGGGTGTCTCGCGAGGCGAAATCCAAACAAGGAACCCCCCCGATACACTACTACTTGGCAACATTGTTCATCGAGATCCATTAGACCCTCAGTACGCAACGTATATAGGTATACTCATATAATTATATACATTATCATACTAACTTTTATATGCATATCACCATACACGTCCGGATATAATCTCCCAGAATGATAATTAATCCTTTTTCATTTTATCCCATTTCTCTAATAGAGATATATAATATCTTGTTCTCATACACAGGTAATACACTACACACACAAGGGTAATAACCATCCCAACGAGCCATAACTCGGGGATGGGGTCTCTTAATGCTATCGTCTTCCAGGGCATCACTCACATACCATCCTGGGGACTAGTGGTCGGACTCAAATCAACGACTTCGCGACCATAAGTCACATTGTCTGAGAAGCGGTCATAGTTCTTCCTCGAAAATGAGACGAAACATACCCACCACATCTCACCCCTAATAAAAATCACACAATATAACAATGGACGCTATGACCTAGGGACTATTCTCTCCCTGCTCCTCAAGCCAGGGGCCTCACCCACATCGCGTAACTTCCCATGATAGCATTAGAGGGGGTATGCTTCACACACACACACAGAGACACACACACAGACGCATATATATATATACTATACATCATTCCTCCAATATATATAAATGTCCATAATTAACAATCACACATAACGATGGCCAATAATCCCAAAGATTCTCGCAATTAATAACGTTCAAGTATTCGCAAACTCACGATACTAAACCCAAAAGTATTCCCTCACTTGATCAGTAACCTTTACCTTATTCACATTTAAGTATTTATATCATTTCTCCAACTACACTAATTCACAACTCCTCTAGTCCTTTAGATCATAATCCTTTATAATACTTTAATTTAAAAAGCTCGCTTTAAACTTAAATAGGAGAAGGAATAACAATCTACAAAATCTTGGGCTGAAAACTGGTGCCGGTCGACTGGCCCTGGACCCCCGGTCGATCACGATTTGTAGATAAGCCTAAGAAACTAACTAGTAATCCCTTTTTCCTTGATGCAGTCGACCGACCATAGAGGCGCGGTCGACCGGTCATACCAAATCATCGAAATTAATTCTATCCAACAACCCAATTTCATTTTTCATGGTTTCTAATCTACACCAAAATCATTACAAACATCTACACAACGAATTGTAGCCTTTATTTTCCCAATTTCTAGTTTGATTTTCGAGTTGATGATTTAAACCTCGGAACTACTATCTTAGAAAAATCATTTCGAATCGAAAAAAAAATCAGAAAATACGCGATTAGAGCCCACGCGACCGTATCCAAAAGATCTACAACTTTCATGTGTTGACCAAGAGCTGAATCAATTCGCTTCCTGGCCGAATTGACCCCGCAAGCTACTGTGTTACTATTCATTATCTTCTCCAAAATCCCAAACCTGCATTTTTCTCCATTTTTGTTATTTCTAATCTAATCCAACAACTCCATAAACATCTAATCTATGTTTTGAAACTGACACGTCAATTAATTTGGGGTATTAAACCATTTTCCTTAGATTTAAACCCTAAAACCATAAAAATCGCAATTTATCATTTTAACCCATTTCAATCTATTTCTTCACTCCATTTACATGGATTTAACACTAGAAATCATTAAGAGTTTACATTACATCAATATGTAAACTCATATTCAAATTTCCCCAAATTTATTTTAAGGGTTCTAACACAAAATCATATAGCTTACCAACTATAATATGAGATTTATGCATAAAATGAAATAAAGCAAGTACACACATGTCTCGAGGATTAAATCTGACGACCTCGAGTCGAATCCGACGGAGTTTGGCCAAAATCTCCCACTCCTCCTTTCTTTCTTTCTTTCTTTCTTTCTTCTCCCATGCCTTATAAGGAAGAAAATGAGGGCTTGTCCCTTATTTACCCAAAAACGACTCGTTTACTCAATTACGAGTCCGAACGGGTCCAAAAATTCTCAAAACTTAATTACGTCCCCCGAATACTCTATTCTGACTATCTCGTCCATTCCGAGACCAACCGTGCAATATGAATTTCCATCTGAGGTACTTGATGGCAATTCACAATTTTAACCCAACCCAACTTAATGCGGGTTTTCCAATTAAAATATTATCCTTTGTCACTTTACCCAACGGTGACATATAATAAAATACTTTGACTCATTTTCTTAATCCCAAGAGTAAATATAATACACATCAAAAATCATTTAATCCTTTAAAACTCACAAAATTACAATTCACGATAATTTCTTAAATTCTCAAATCGCACTTAATTATTAAATTTAATTTCCCATAAAAGTGTGGGGTTTTAGAGTGTACTGATGATAGTAAGAGCACTTCAGGAGCTTGTTATTATGTAGGTAACAATTTTATAGGTTGGAATAGTAATAAGCAAAATTTCACTTCTTTATCAACATCCCAATCTGACTACATAGCTGCAGGAAGTTGATGTGCTCAATTACTTTGGCCTAAGAAAATGCTTAACGATTATGGTATTCACAAAGATCAATTACATCTTTATTGTGATAATCGAAGCGCGATCAGTATCTCTAAAAATCTGGTTCAACACTCGTGAACTAAACATATAAAAATTAGACACCATTTTATACGAGAAATAGTTGAGATTGAGGAATTAGAAATGAATTATCTCCCTACTGATTTGCAACTCGCAGATATGTTTACCAAACCTTTGGATTACAATATGTTTATTTCTTTGTGTAAATCGATAGGAATGGTTTATGTTGAATAAACTCCTTGACTTAAGTATTATTCCCTTTGTCCATTTGAAACAAAATGGGGGAGAAATTTGAGTCTTATGAGTTCATTTTTTTTGTACATATATCTAATAAACTTGATCTTAGTGATTATTTGCATGATTCTGTACAGTTGTATTCAATAGATGTGATTAGGGTATTAATTTGTAATTAGTTGAGTTATGTAATTTTCTTATTCTAGGAAAGGGGTAGATAGAACCTTTTGTATAGGAATAGGTTTTTCTTAATTCTTTGTAGCCCTACGAGTCCTGGATGACTCAAAGAAGATTTTGTCTCATATTTCCAAAGGGGGAGATTGAAGCACCTTATACTCTTGACTCACTTGAGTCTATATTGTATAAGTGCTAATCTAGTTTGGAAATAGTGACAAAATTAGTGTCCCTTTCCCTAGAAACCAAAGAACCTCATAATCTTTATCTTATATCCACTGTTGATTCAATTGGAGGTATAAATCACATCCACACACTCTAAGATTGCATACATGGTTCATATATTACTTTAATTGATTTTGTGTGACTTGTGTGTGGTTAATCCCATTTAAATTGCCTTTTAATAATTTTTGGGATTTTTTAAATAATTTTTTCATAATAAAATTTGGATTATAAAACTTTTGGGGTTGTTGTGTAATTTCTGGTTTTATGGTTTTAAATCGGAAAGTTTATTTGGGTAGGAAAAGAAAACGCTAGAGACTATAGGGTCTGGGTGTAATTATTCTTAAATGTGCGCGTGAGGTTCAATCATAGCCCTACACCTGTCCCAACCATACCAACCTGATTTGTGTTTCTTTGAAGACACATAACCGTTGTCCATTATCAGACCTTGGATAATTATTATCAATGCTCTTCATGCGTTTGAGGCTAATCCCTGTGAAACCCTTCTCAACCAATCAGAAGCCATTTAACTCACCGCTTTTATTTCACTGTTAGATCAAAGTCAATTTGGCAAGACCAAATCTCAGCCCTTGATTTTTAATAGCCTTCTCGAATCTTCACCTCTCAGTATTAAAGGAGGATAAGCCTTTGCATTTAGAGACTTTTTGGCATTTCGTCCTAATAGAGAGAGAAGAGAGAAAAAGAAAGAAAGAGAAAGTCAGAGAGAGTGAAACCCTAATTGTCCAAAACCTATTTTCAAAATCCTATCATGTTTCAAACCCTAACTCATATATCCTAAACAGTTTTACCAAACACTATTCCTGTGTGTTTTGAGTGTGTTGGTGGTGGTGGGTTTGAAGGGTATTTGAAGCTTTTATTCGTGTGAGTTTAAGATCTTGTTTCCAACTTAGACTTTGCGCGTTAGGTCTGTATTTCTCTTTAATAGAAACTATAGATCTGTCCATTGCATGTCATATTACACCTAGATCTGCATAGTTTAATTTCTCTTCTTGAGAAATCACTTTTGTTGATTGCTGTTCGATAAATCTTTTTCAAAAACTTTGAATCAACAAATCTTTTTTCTGTTTCTAGTTCTTAGGAAACAAAATTGTTGACCTAGATGGAATTGCAATTGGTGGTTTGCAATTTCAAAATCATTTTCAAAACACTCTGAAATTGGATATGACCTTAGCAGTATTACGAGCAAGGTAACCTTGGATTTCAGGAGTATATTAAAGGTCAAATATAGTTTTCTTCTTCTAAAGAAGAGTGAAATTGAAAACAGTTCATCTTAGATCTGATTTGTAATTCATTAGGACTATTTATATAAAATATGTGTGTGCATGTGTGTGTGTGTGTGTGTGTGCGCATGCATGTGTTAGGATCACTTTGACAAACACTTGACACACTACAACACATAAATTTTTGTGTATAAGATCTTAAACCAAAAGACTCGACGTAAAGACTGGATCAAAACTGGAGTAGTTAGCAAACTGAGAAAGCCACATCAACAAATCAGAACTGGAGAGGAGTTAAAATCAACTAGTGAGTACATTTCTAAACATAGATTGGACTGTTTTGTGTGCATGTATGTTATATAGTTTGTAACTTGAGAATTTTGTTTTAGCGGATTTTTGGTTTCAGACTTAGAAGTCACCGTGGATGTTTCCTCAGTTGGGTGAGGGTTTACCACGTTAAAAATCTCTTGTCCTTAATCTTTTTACATCTCCTCATCTCATTCTTATGGTTATGCTGATTTAAATTATTTTAAACCTATTTACCAAACATGTATACAAATCTTGAATTGATCTCGTACATATTTTATTAAACACATCTTGTGATTAAACTGATTTAATTTAAAGAAAAGTGTTTCCTAAAAAAATAATTTGGAGTTACTTCAATAGTTTAATATTGTATTAAACGGCCTAAGTAATAGATTTTTCACAGGGCACAACCATGGGTGAATTACTAACACCGGACTCCACAACACCTTCATTAGGGACACCTTTCTCAAGGCTAGCCTAGTTGCGCAAGAAGGTAGAGACAAGAGAATTGTAATTACTGGACTAAAAAGAACAAAGAGCTTTATCTGCCCATAGGGGAAATTTGTAGTTACCTGCAAAGTTATAGGGATAATTATTCCCCCTGGAAGAACGTTGTGAGAGGTGGGAAAAAATTCATTTTTCTCTGCTAGAGTGCTCTCAAAAGTACCACTAGATCTAATACCCTTATGTGGATCTCCTTGTACACCAACCTGAAGTTAAAAAGATTAAGTAAATATTGTTAGAAGGAATGTGGAAATTTATAAGAAAAAAATGGAGTATCCATACCTCCTCGTTGGAAAGAGTATCCTCTAAGAGAGTTAAGTCATATGGGGGTGAAGATGGCTTTGAGGGGGAAACCATCTTTCGTAACTTACGCCTTTAAATGAGTGCGGAATAAACCTCCTCAAACTCCTCTTTAGTCTTATTCTCCACCTTATTCTCTCTAACTTTCGCTCCTTCTTGTTGATCATCACCTTATCCCATGTCAACTTCCTCCTCCTCAACTTCCTCTTCCTCAAGTTGTTCCACTTCCTCAACTATTTCCCGAAGGATACCCGGATTGGACAGTCTAGCTCGATGGAAAAGCTACTTCACTTTTTACTTCCCTCCACACCAATAAAAGTGTAACTAACGCGATAGACATCTAAGTGGTGGACATAAAAACCCTATTTGTTGGTGAACAAGCATCCCGAGTTTGTTGTAGGCTAGCCCACATTCGTTCAACCTACTTGGCCAAATTTGGAGAAATATCAATGGCTGATATTGGAGAAATTACTTCAATAGTCTTATGCGTCTTTGAAGGAGTTTTCCGAAATACTTTGACATCTACCGCATTGGAAGAAACTCCAGGAGTATCTCCTTCCTCAATATACCGCAAGGTACCAACGTCAACAGAAACCAATTAACCTAGAACTGATGCTTTAGAACCCTTCTTCTTTTTTACTATGGCCCGCTCCAAAGGGGCCAAGGGAGGTATGTTTAAAAGGGTCGAATTATTGATGGTATTACAAGGAAACAAATATCTATAAGTAGAACAACTCCTTAGACCTAGCTCCGCGGAGGGGAAATATCTCAATGCCAAGGAAACAAATTTACTTAAGTAGTTTGATTTTAAATTTTCCTAACTGATTCAACCAAAATATTATCAAATACACGGATGACCAACCCCCTCAAGCGATCTTGCTCGGAATGTCGGGGTTGGCCTCATACTTACTACAAAGATTGATAACATTTGCAGTAAAAAAAATTCTACAGGCAAAAGAAATATTTATAGGCTTCTCACGGGTAAAGTGACTCATCTACCTTGGTCATACCCGAACTATATGGTTACATGAATGGGTAAATAGATAGAATAAAAAGAGGACCACTCAGTATATGAGGGCAGGTATGAAGGAACTAATAGTAAAGGAAATTTCTTGTAGGTAAATTCATAGCCATTGATTCCTTGAGAAGAGAAACGGGATGCTCTTCATCCGTAAAGAAATGGTTAGTAAAATATGATCAACCCTAATGTAAGGGCGATGGACAAATATATCAACATTATTAATCAAGGAGACAAAGGGTTTCTCGAAAATCTTATGGTTCCAACAAAAGATTCGGGGAACTTTATTGAGATGAGACACGGTAAACTACTAGCTGGAGAATACTCTAGAAAGTGGGCATATAGTAAGGCCACCAAAAGGACATGGTTGGCGTAGTTCGAAACATCAAATTGGTTGGTGCTTCTTGAAGAATTAGCTTGGATGCGATCCATCCACGTGTACAATGAACCCAATGTGATTAAAGCTAAAGGAAATTTAATACCATAGGCGATATGAATGGCCATGTTGATTAAGTCCTTCCTAGGGAAATCATGGGGTTTACCATGAAGAAATATCTTGGAGAGAATAACCCAGATATAACCCTCCATCTCAATCTTTGTGAGGAAACCTTTACCAGCCGAGGGGTTATCTAACAACTAGTTTCCCTTTTGATTTTTCTTAGCCGCCTCGCGGGCATTAATCACTGCTTTGTCCTCTATGAAATATAAATAACAGATTACCTTCGAATAGGTGCACTTATTGTAGGTTAACATACAATCCTTAACTACTGCCTCCAACTCAGATCAGGAAACTTTCTCATCCATAGAGGTGGCTTCTTGGAAGAAAGTATCGAAGCCTACCTCTTCCAAGACCAGAAGTTTGCAAAACATGTTCGATGGTTATAGTGAATTCACCCCAGGCAGTAAAAAACATATGAGTCTAATGGCTCCACTATGAAACGAGCTGTTAGAGAGTGTTGTTATTTTTGGCAAGCATGAGATCACCCAACTTACTAGTGGAAGATAAGCCGACTAAGGTCAGTTGCATGGAGAATTTAACATGAATATATTTAGTCCACAGTCCTAGTCCCTCACAAACACCTTAGGTGGACTCAAATTTTACCTTTGAAAAAGGATAATCTCCTCGTTCAATCTGAAAGAGAGTAACGGTGGTGGTAGGAATGTAAGAAAAATCTTATGCATTATCACTTTCAACCATTAATAAATTTATCGGCCACACTGGAACGAGCACCCCCAGAAAATGCTCAGGCAAAGCCTAAAAATAAACAGGCTCCCAAAAGTAAGGCGCACGAAGATATCGGGCCCATTGATTCTGGCATGCTTGAGTTTAGGGAGAAACATACCATACAGAGACAATACTTTTTACTATAGGAGACATGAATGAATAAGATAGAAGAAAAAGAGAGGATGAGTGAACAGTTCGAATGAAGAAGGAAGGTGAAAACAAGAAATGTAAACTATCTCTCTCTATCAAAACAGATGAAGGCAAATGATAATCAACCCAAAGATAAGGGTTTGAGAAATGTCAAGCCTGATTTTTAAAGGAGAAACACAAACTATAATAAACGGTATATTAATGGTACCTGCGGAAACGTGGTGACGACTCAATTGCTTCGTGTAGCCTACACGCGGACCTGGGGAAAAAATTCAAAGTCTACAATGACGACGCTACAAAAGACGACTGCCATATTCCCTTTCATGAGAAAAATACGTTAACCCCAAGACGACACATGTAAAGAAGGGAGGAGAAAACATCAATCTCATTAAATGAAATACAGATAGAGTAATGGTGGTGAATGCCAAGATCTTTTGTGATGACCCAAATATGATTATGATAAATCATGTTTAAATCATGATTACCGTATAGGATGCGGATAATGTGTTATTAGAATATATAATGTTAAGTTATTGTGTTTAGTCTAATCCTATCTTCATAACTTATGAAATATTGAATTAGTCATAGACACAAATTTGTGAAGTCTTTGGTAGGAATGCTCGAGTTCGGGACTAGTTTTGGCCACTATAATATAATAATTAACTTGAGGTGAAAACTAAATTGTTGTATATCTATGAGTTAAGTTTGTAAAACAACAAACGATGTGTAAAATAGAGGTCTAAGCAAAGTGATGTTATGGAAATTACGAAAACATCCATAAGGTAATTCTACGTGTAAATATTGTATATTATTGGAATTAGTGATTTAAAATGATATAAATAATCATGTGTTTACTAAACTTACGTGTTTTGATCTATACGTATGGATAGATGTGGGTTTAAGCAAAGTTGAACATGTAAATCATGTATATTGATTCGATTGGAAACCTTGTGTATTGAAACTCCTATAACTTTTTGTATATTTGTTGGAATTTAATAATTTAAGTTGTATATGAAAATAGACTCATATATGTATAACATATACGAATATTATGTGAAAATACCAAGAAATTAATCTTTGGTGATAGTTTGAAGTTCATGTATCAAATCTTCCTCAAAGATGTAAGTATGCACACCAGGTGTTCGATGGTTTTCTTGACATAGCAAATGAACCTTAAAAATTATGAAACTTTAATTTTGTATTTTTCAATATGTTTATGGATGTTGCATGAAATATAAAAGGAAGTTATTATGCAAAAAAATTATGAAAATTCTTCGAATTTGGCTGAATAATAAAAGAGTCTATAGGGTAGATTTGATTTGTAATAAAGAAATGGACGCATCTTGCTCTAGGAAACTTGAAATGATGTGTTGTCATTTATATTGGGAAACTTATATGATAAGAATTGTATTACCAAGAAGAAATTAAAGAATGTTTGGGCTATGGATTGGATATGTTAAATATTTTAACATGAAATTGAATGAGACCTTATTTATGATAAATGATTAGAATGGGATGCTATGATGCTTATGAATTCGGCTAAGGTTATTTTTCTTTGGATTGTTAACATCCTTATGATGATAATAATATTATAAGAATGAATATGTGGAAGGGAAGAAGAACTGGTTGAACTAGTGCCAGACAAAGGCAAGAAAAAAAATACATGAAGTGGACAAGGTGAGTGTACTCACTAGTAAGATGTATGTATACATGATTATAGATATTATATGTTATACATGTCGGGTTGAGTATAAATATGAGATGTTTTACTTATTGAGATGATTATGGATGTCATGTGCTGTACTTGTTGAGTTGATTATAAATATGAGAGGTTGTACTTATCGAAATGATTATGGATATTATATGTTATACTTACCGAGTTCATTATAAATATGAGATGTGGTGCTGATTGAGATGATTATGGATATTATATGTTGTACTTGTCGAGTTGAGTATAAATATGAAAGGTTGTAATTATTGAGATGATTATGGATGGCATACGTTGCACTTCCTGAGTTCATTATAAATGTGAGATGTGGTACTTATCGAGATGATTATGGATATTATATGTTGTACTTGCCGAGTTGATTATAAATATGAGATGTGGTACTTATTGAGATGATTATGGATATTATATATTGTACTTGTCGAGTTGAGTATAAATATGAGATGTTGTAATTATTGAAATGATTATGGACGTTATATGTTGTACTTACGGAGTTGATTATAAATATGATATGTTGTACTTATTGAGATGATTATGGATATTATATGTTGTACTTACCGAGTTGATTACAAATATGAGATGCCATACTTACCAAGTAGAATATGGATATGATATGTTGTACTTATTGAGTTGATTATGATTAGGATACGTCATACTTACTGAGTTGATTATCGATATGATGTGAATGTATTATAAGAGATGTTATGGCTTATTAATAGCCAAGAGATGTTATGGCTTATTTATATCCAAGAGATGTTATGGCTTATTATAGCAAAGAGTTGTTATGGCTTATCAATGGCCAAGAGATGTTATGGCTTATTATACCCAAGACATGTTATGGCTTATTATAGCCAAGATATGTTAAGGCTTAGCAACAGCCAAGAGATGTAATGGCTTATGATATCCAAGAGATGTTATGGCTTATTATAGCCAAGAGATGTTATGGCTTATCAATAGCCAAGAGATGTTGTGGTTCATTAACAGCCAAGAGATGTTATGGCTTATTAACAATCAAGAGATGCTGAGATGTTTTATATTGTTACATAGATACAACTTATTGCATTTAATTTTATGCACTATTGTAGTAGTAATGCATTCACTGATCTATTTTTCTCACGATTCCTATGTTATGTTTTTTTAGGTAATAAAATATCACTTCCAAATCTAGGAGGTTGGGTGGGGTTAGCAAGGGATGCATAAAACCATAATTTTAGTCAAATTAAAAAGGGGTAATTTAATCCTACTAATCCTTTGAGAAAGTTTGAATAAGCACGATTACTTTAAAATTTTGAAAAGATTTTAGTGTTATGGCTTCATGCTGATATTGAAAAAGGATACTTGTGTTTATTGTTTGGTTAAGGCAATTATGGTTTGACCCACTTTGACTTTCAAACTAAATTATAAATAACTGGGTTGGGGTTTGTCATATTTTTTCTTTCCAACTTAGGGGAAATGAAGCGTTTAGGGGGAAATTTGAAAAAATCTCTTCATCCCCGAAAGAAAGTGGTCAGGCGGAGTCATAGCATCCCACCAAGGGACAAGCAATCCATAGAGCAATTAAAGTCAATGTAATTCGAAAGGAGGACTAAACGAGACCCGTACTCACACTTCTTCCTACTGCATAATTTAATACATATTATGCTATGTTGTCTTCATATGGAAAATAACTTTTCCTTTACAAAGGGGTTCAAACATCATCAAAATATTTCATACAAGTATTTATTCATCAAATAAACAAATATCTCTACGAAGAGTCAAGTGTAGGGGGCGTCCCCACTGAAGGTTTACTAGCCGAGATGGTTCCATACTTAGTAAAATGCTATCTGAAGAATGCAGACAAAGACTTCTCGAACGACTTACCATGAAGACCCTACACAAAGGCTTCTCGAAGAACTTCTTACGAAGACTAAGGTTACTCAAGTGATAATACTTGTAATAGGAAACATGATGTATTTAATCTTATATTTTATTTGTTGAATAGTTTACTTTGTAATATGGGCGATGACATTCGGTGCCCTCAAGAGACCATGCCTGGAAGGGCATGGGAGAGCTTACATGCTCTATCGAATGACCCCCTCTTGGGAACCTCTAAAGGATTTGGTTTGCAGGATTGGGAGAAAGGCAACATTGGGAAAGAAATAACCAACCCTCTTGGAACACTTAGGAAAAACTTTATCTAGCACAAACAGGTGCTCGAGATGTTTCCACCTTGAGACACATTATTTAACACATACCCAAGGGAACCTCCTCGAGGGACCCTAACCTGAGACATACCGCTTAGAGACATTTACCAGCCAACACAAAACACCCTTAATGTTCGAAAAACTTCCATCTGAGCAACTTCAACTTATTACGTTATCCCCTTTGATTGATGCAACCACATGTTTAGTAGGGGTCACTGTTCATTTCATTTATGACTTTATGATACTTGGCATTTAGGGACTTGAGATAACAATAATCAAGTGAGTTTTTATTCTTAGGATGGCAGACCTAGTTGACCAAGTTTTATTTCATAGCCGTTTGAAGGTAATCCTTTTGGCTGCCATGTCATATCCCCATTAATGTCACCAGGCTCCTAATCGGTTGGGAAGTTCCATGCCAAAACACGACATCTTATGTATTTAATGCAATATCTCTGACATTAATTCCATAGTACTTTCGCATTTAATGCCCATCAATCACATTTAATTCCAACAAGGTTAATTGAGTAACATTTAATGCCAACAAGGTTACACTACATCTTATGCATTTAGTTGTGTGTTGACTGGACATATATTATTATAAAAATTGGTCAACTTATAATAATTCTTTAAGATAACATATTTAACTTACTTAGTATATGGGAGGTTGTGGAATGGTCGGGGCTTGCTATTAGGGATCCCACATACTATGAAGTAGGTTCTTATAATACCAAGTCAGAATTCAGTTAACTAATAATTAAGATTCAAACCTGTGCTATATGTATCGACTAATTAAATAATTTAACAAGGTAATTACTTTATTTAAAAAGATAATTTACTTGTAGAATATGTTCATTTTATAGTTGGTTCTCGGGTTAAAATATTTGAATACTGGTCCATTAAGTTAATATATGGGTTATGATAAGTTTGAGATCATTTGGGTTTGTTTTCGATTAAGGCTATTTTGCGGATTAAGCCTAATTTTGGGCTTTATTTTTACATTATCCTAATTAAGTTAACATAATCCAAATAACACAGCTAAAATAATTCCTTATTGCTATGAGAGAAGAAGTAGGAACCCTAACTTTGAAGGTTTAGGGATTTATTTCATACAATAATCCCAATGCACGTTTACTTTATGTAGATATATAATTATGTAGTAATCATATATTGAGATATATTAATACGATATTATAAGTTATTTGGTGTGAATAATCGTACATAATTCCATTATTAAGATTAATCAATTAAGAACTCTAGTTTATTTATTGATGAACTCACGAAACTTGGTTAATGAACTAAGAAATTGAACCATGAATCCTTTTAATCCAACCTCAAAATTATTAAATTTTATAGTTGATAAGCACCCAAAAGTGTTATTTTAATCCTCGAAATAAACTAATTTTAATTTTTAGCTCTCATTAATATTGGACCTATATGCAGTTGTTCATCTTATAGGTCAATAACTGCAGAAAAATATCGTCAATAGTGCTAAAGTTAGATTTTTTTACGACCCGAGATAGCCAAATACTCGTTAAAACCTAGCCCTTGGACTTGCCTAACCTCATATTGTGACAACCCACCTAATAAGATACCGGGCGATCACTCCAATATAAATTAAAACATGAGTCTCATATGGATCATTCTTAGCATCACTGTCGAAAAATCCATTTATTTACTAATAACCTATTAGGCCGGTGTCAAAATTTTAACTTTACTACTCTTTTTAAACAATTAAAATAAAACATCCACAAGTTAATGCGTAAATGAAACTGAAATAAATAAAAAATAATAGAACACTCGGTTCAAATTATACAACCATATCGAATGCTGTACTGAAAGAATAAATAAATGCAATTGAGCCATTGGCTCGAATGTTTATACAATACCTCCTATCTAGAGTACAAGGATGGAAGCGGCTATCAAAAACCTGCACGCATCCACAGCTGCTGCAGCTGACGTCTGACTCGAAAGAATTTCCATCCAGGCGTCCCTGTGTCTGGACACCTATATATATAATATATAGAAAGAAAGGAGAGTAGATAGATGGGTGAGAGCCCGATTTTTTTTGAAAATATTTTGCGAGTGCATAAATGCTTTATTTTTTTGAAAAATAGTTTTATCTCATATTTAAATTTGTATCGCACTCCCATGAGATACCCCTCACCTCTCCACTAACAGTGCACTCCTAGCGCATCCCTCTAGACATCCTAGTCAAGCTATCCAGCTAAACTAGTCTATCCCAAACCCACTATCAATCCTAGATAGTCCAAACAATGTAATAAGGGCTAAACTTCACCCCAATCTCAACACTATGCCATGTTCGTGCGTGGGGTATCTCGCAAAGAGAAATCCAAACAAGGAACACCCCGATACACTACTATGCGGCACGGTCGATCGTCGGGATCCGCCAGTCCCTCAGTACAGAAAGATATATATATAGAGGCAGGCTCCTATGCACACTAAGTTTGCACACTAAGTTTGCACATTACCTTTTAAAAGTGTGCAAACTTAGTGCTGGCGCACACCAATTTTTTTATATGATATTATAACATTTCAACGGACTCACATAAAAAAAATTAGCTCAAAAAAACTTTTTTTGCTATTTTTAAAAAATCGGTCAAACTTTCGCAGTTTTTAAAGGGCTTAAAAACTGCGAAAGTTTGACCAATTTTTTAAAAATAGCAAAAAAAGTTTTTTTGAGCTGATTTTTTTTATATGGGTTCCTTGAAATGTTTAAATATCACACAAAAAAAATCAACTCAAAAATATTTCTTTTACTATATATAAAAGGTAATGTGCAAACTTAGTGTGCAAACTTAGTGTGCACAGGAGCCTGCCTCTATATATATATATATATATACATTTATAATATAAGAGCACTAAGGATTAAACTTCTCCCCAGTCTCAACACACTGCCATATTCGTGCGTGGGGTGTCTCGCAAAGAGAAATTCAAACAAGGAACTCCCCCGATACACTACTATACGGCAAGGTCGATCGTCGGGATCCATTAGACATAGGCAATCGATTCATCCATTTATGTACATATTCATATTTTACCATAACCTTCCGGATCTATCTCCCGGACTGAGGATTCATATACAAAGTATTTATCAATACCTTTATTTTTCTCAAAATTTCCCATTTCCCTTTATATACTTAGGAAATGTAAATATAAAAGCCAATTCATTATCATGAATTGGTTTAACAAATCATATACCTTTTAAAAGCCAATTTTATTATCATAAAAATGCTTTTCCTTTATATGTCATCCCATTTCCCTTTTTAAACTCAGGAAATGTACCCAAAGCCATTTCCATTATCATGAAAATGCTTTGATCAAATCATGCTTCCACATCCCTTCTTCCATCCGGGAGTGTTACCGAAGCCAAACCTTTATCCCATTTCCCTTTTTATACTCAGGAAATGTAAATTGAAGCCAATCCATTATCATGAATTGCTTTAATAAATCTAAGACCGCCCCTCTGGGTTTTCCCACTGGCCGCGCCCCTAAATGGCAATCATCTTCCAGGGCCTATCTATACAGGACAACCTGGGAACCTACCAACGTCGGGAAGCGGCCATATTGCCTGCGGGAAAGTCAGGACCACACCCGGAATCCCCTGACCAGCGCAGTAATACAAATGTCCATATGGCCTAGGGACTATATCCAACCTGCTCAACAGTCAGGAAGGCTTCACCACAACGCGCGCAACTTCCCTTATGATAGCGATTTAGGGAGGTGTGTACAATCCATAATTTATTAATTATGAAAAACATTTCTCATTCCATTTTGAAAATATTCATTTTTATATTATCAAAATCATTTCCATCATAACATATATATATATACCTAAATCACACAGTATATACATATCCTATATATTCTTCCTAGAATATATATAAACAGCCATAGTGGCCTATAGCATCTAGCGATGACCACTAATCCCAAGGATTCTTTCAAGGAATCATAATCATGCTTTCATATAAGCATGATACTAAACCCAAAGTATTTTCTTACTTCGATAAATAATAATAACCTTAATCATCTCTTAAGGATTTATTGGATATTCCCAACTATACTAATTCACTGTAAGTGAATATACATACATATATATATATATACTCCAAAATCCACAAGTTTCTTAGGACATAACCCTCTAATATACTTTAATTTAGATGGCCCTTAAACTTAATCTCAAAGAGGAGAAATAATAATAATCTCCAAAATCTTGGGCTAAAAACAAGGCACCGGTCGACCGGCCCTAGACCCCTGGTCGACCGTGGGTTGTAAATAAGCCTACGAAACAAAGTAGTAGGCCCTTTCTCCTTGACGCGGTCGACCGGCCATAGGGGCGCGATCGACCGGTCACACCAGGTCCTCAAAACTATAATTCCTCAAATCCTTAATCCAGCAACCCAAATTCATTTTCGGGGTTTCTAAACTGCCCCAAAAATTATCCCGAACATCTACGACATTAATTCTAGTCAGAATTTTTTCCAATTCCCGATTTGATTTCCGAGTTGATGATTTCAACCCGGAGCTGTCATCTTGTAAAAATCATATCAAATCGTAGATAAATCAAAAAAATACGCGGTTAGCGCCCACGCGACCGTATCGAAAAGATATACAACTTTTGCGTTTTGGCCGAAAGCTAAATCATTTATCTTCTTGGTCGAAAATGACCCCAAAGGTTATGGGTTACTATTTATTGTCTCTCCCAAAATCCCAAACTCCATTTTTCTCCATTTTTGTTGTTTCTAACCTCACCCAACAACTCAATAAACATCTAATCTATGTTTTACAACTAACACATCAATTATTTTGGGGTATTAAACCATTTCTCTTGGATTTGAACCCTAAAAGCCATGAAACCTAGATTTGGGCATTTCTCCCAATTAAATTCAATCTTACATCCCATTAACATGGTTTTAATACTAGAAATCATTAAGAGTTTACATTACATCAATTTGTAAACTCACATACAACTTTTACCCAATTTATTTTTAAGGGTTTTAACCCTAAAATCATGTTTATACCAAATGTGATATGAGAGGATTGCACAAAATGAAATAAAGCAAGTAAACACTTGCCTCGTGGATAAAATCCGACGACCTCGAGTCGAATCCGGCGGAGTTTGACCCGAATCTCCCTTTTCTCCCCTCTTTTCTCCTTCATCTCTCTCTTATCTCTCTTTTCTTTCTTTCTTTCTCTTTTCTTTCCCTCTCCCCCTCTTTATAAAGAAAGAAAAAGGGTTTAAACCCTTAAAACCCAAAAACGACTCGTTTACCCAATTACGAGTTACTTGTACCTCAAAAATAACCCGAAACTCATTTTCGACAATCAGACACTCTTTTCCGACTATCTCGGACATTCCGAGACTCACGCGGAGTTGAAATTACCATCCGAGGTACTTGACCGCAAATCACTATTCCAACCCAAAATAAATAAATGCGGGTTTTCCAATTAAAAATCTTACCTCGTGTCACTTTTCTCAATCAGCGACATATAATTAAAGTATTTCGACCTATATAGTCCCGAAAATAATCACAACATCCTTTGAAAATCATTTAATCCTCGAAAATCCCAAAAATTACTATTTAGGAAAATTCCCCAAATTCCAATTTATATCCAATTATGGAATTTAATGGTCTCCAAAAGGACTGGTTGTTACATACTCCCCCCCTTACAACGGAATTGCATCCTCGAAATTCAGATACGACCTACACCACCAATACTAGGATCACTCCAAATCCTAATACCTCAAGGTAAACGATACTAACCTAATGGTTCCCAACCATAAATTATGCGGCTACCGCCTCATAAAGTGACTCTAATACGTCACATAATACCCATCATCTATAATGCCTATCGGCATGAATTTCTACCTTATATACTATGCCCATTCTATTTCTGGCGGTATATAAACCAACTTACCAAGGTGCCCATA
Source organism: Sambucus nigra (assembly GCA_949130495.1). NCBI lineage: Eukaryota > Viridiplantae > Streptophyta > Magnoliopsida > Dipsacales > Adoxaceae > Sambucus > Sambucus nigra. Next base: position 644,415,501 of record OX422215.1, on the reverse strand, counting down.
CACCTTTCTAACTTGTGCATATCTGTACATCCGTAGTGAACGTCTGACACGTAACACTTTCTCCCAATAAGGGTCTCCATTCCTAGGTGTAATACTCACCTAAGGGTTCTTCCAACCCGCGAATTTCAATCCTCCTAACCTGGGCCTTACTAACTCTATCGAGCCTACATCCTACAATGCTACTATCTACGAGTTACCCTACCTACGTGAAACTGAAATAATCCTAAATATGTCCCTAGTGCCCAAGGTCTCTCTCAACTCCCGACAATTGCTTGGTTTCATGCGTGGGACGTCTCGCCAAGGCGAAATCCAAACAAGGAACCCTCCCGTTACACTACTCCCTCACGTAGTCGGTCATTGAGATATAACGACCCAAGGCACACAAGCGGGAGTCCTAAATCCTACTAGGCTAGCCTATGAACGCATTCCTACTATCTTATCCTTCCGCCCATACAGAAGGATACCTAACCAATCGAAGTGCCCACTTTCTGTAGAAAGTGTCACGAACATAATACCCAAAATTTATCTCCTCAAAATTTGCCTTTTCATTAAGGCTGGTTATATTCCTCAACCCAATTTCTCTAAATTTGCCTTCTTATTAAGGCAGGGATATCATCCTCAAATCAAATTCTCTAAGTCCCACTCCACCCAACTACTTGTGGTGAGAGGACCCATTTAGTGCTTTTTCATGGCACAATATTTCCATAAACATACTATCATCACAGGGCTCGTAGTCTATAGTGGTTCATCCACACTATAAGACTAACCCACATCCTTGCATCCAATAACAACTCTCCACGCCCGACGCCGTTAAGAGTCATGTGTGGAGTGTCTCGCAAAGCGAAATCCAAACAAGGAACCCCTCCACACATTAACACTTGACTTCGTCGGTCACGGAGTCCCGTTATTTCAGACATGCAACCGGGATAATCCTATCCCTAAACAACAAAAGGTGGTCTAAACTCCTATCTCTAACTAAGAGTCACACCACCCAGTGCTTGAACTATTTCTAAGTCCTTGCGCAAACCATAATGAGCTTTATCTTACAGCTCAACACAAATCATGCGGCCTTAAATCATATCTATAAGGTCGCCATACATACCAACCAAAATAAGGAAGCCTCTCCTCATCGAGGTTTCATTAATCCATAACAATAAAGGTGAACTCAACCTTTATCAAGGTGAGACACCACACTAACAACCTGTTCCCTCCAGGAACTGCGGACACGATAGTCTTGTCATCATTAGGCTGCTATCGCTCCGATCAACCAAATATATTATACGTATACATAAAAAATATAATCACCCGCCTCTATGGCGAGTGAAAGAAAACAAAATTCCGCAATTACGGAAAACACGTAAACACACATGATATTATGTTATCGTGACCGCCATAACTCAAATACACACACGAGTCTAGGGCTAACGAACTCCACAACTTCATCTAGCCACGCCTCTTACTAGAATTTCTTAACTCTAGGCCCCATCTGGGCACCCTAACCTTGTCCTTATTCCTATCAGAAAAGACTATCCGAAAGATCCCTTTTGGACCCTCAACTTCAATGAGGAATTTAACTTTAGTACCACTCTCAACTTCAGCGGTACTGTGGTACTCCTAACTACCATTCTTTAGTAGTTGCCACCAAAATCCTTAACAATTACCATAAGGAGAGTGACCTCTACTAAGGCCCTCATCCCCAACTTCTACCAGCTGCTCCAGCTAATTCTCATCTCCTTCTACCATCCAAGCTCCGCACACGATTCTCAAACGAGCGCGCAAAAGATTTCTATAATCTTCTAATATGGCAGGAGAACGAAATATCACAAGAGAAATCAACAATCCTAATCCTGAGGCTCTATATCAAATCGAGAGCAACGCTGAAAGCGTAGTACGTCCGCACAGATTCCTAAGGACACTAGAACCTGATGCTCTGATACCATCTGTGACAACCCGCCTAATAAGATACCGGGCGATCACTCCAATATAAATTAAAACAGGAGTCTCATATGGATCATTCTTAGCATCACTGTCAAAAAATCCATTTAATTACTAATAACCTATTAGGCCTGTGTCAAAATTTTTAATTTACTTCTCTTTTTAAACAATTAAAATAAAACATCCACAAGTTAATGCGTAAATGAAACTGAAATAAATAAAAAATAACCGAACACTCGGTTCAAATTATACAACCATATCGAATGATGTACTGAAAGAATAAATAAATGCAATTGAGCCATTGGCTCGAATTTTTATACAGTACCTCCTATCTAGAGTACAAGGATGGAAGCGGCTATCAAAAACCTGCACGCATCCACAACTGCTGCAGCTGAAGTCTGACTCGAAAGAATTTCCATGCCGGCGTCCCTGTGTCTAGACACCTATATATATATAATATATAGAAAGAAAGGAGAGTAGATAGACGGGTCAGAGCCCGAATTTTTTTGAAAATATTTTGCAAGTGCATAAATGCTTTATTTTTTTGATAAATAGTTTTATCTCATATTTAAATTGGTATCGTACTCCCATGAGATACCCCTCACCTCTCCACTAACAGTGCACTCCTAGCGCATCCCT